>JAWZYV010014170.1:0-85327 GCA_038373885.1 Cheiracanthium punctorium
CTTTTCTTTGCGGACCGCCGGGATAATACGTAAGTACCATAAAAGCTTTTAGGATATACAATTTATAGAAGTTTTCCGGTGGGGGCAGTGGCGGATTAATGCAAGTTTGTCGGTGGGGGTGGTTAGTTAGAAGACTGACATATACATCCATTTTATGGATGTAAAATAGGATCTTTTACATTAATATCTTTTCTCTCGGGGGGGGGGGGGGAGCGGTTGCCCACTCCGCCCCCCACCCCTTTAATCCGCCCTTGGATGGGGGATCGTTTCTCTAAAAAAATAGTGCATCCAATCTTAAATAGAAATATTAAGAGCGAAGTGTTTTTTTATTACTCAAAATGATATACTGATAAGTTGTGTTTCAAGTAATCATAAGTAAAACTATGCTCAAATTTTCTTTGAATCCGTACTGTGTGAGGTGTGAGACACCCACTGGAGGGGCCGACCCGAAGGTTTACGGCATAAAATCCCTCCAGGGAAGAATTTATTCATTTATCGCTTATTTTTACATACTATGCCGCTGGGGCTCGCAGAACCCAACGGCAGACAGTAAACAATATTAGTACAATCGAAAATTACAGACATTATATGACACATGACATGATAAAACGCACATATACACACATATACACATGATAAAACATATATATACACACATATATATACATATACATATATATACCTATTGTACCACAGGAGAATGGCAGATCAATGATATTTAAATTTAATAGTGCTATAGTGTTCTATAAGCTTATTATAATTTACTTTTATTAGATTCATTATGTTTGGCAATTGGATAATTTGCATAAAATTTTTATATGGATCTATTGAGTTATTTCTTCTTATTTTATTAGGCATTAGGGGGCAGTCCCCAAAGATATAATGCAGGGGATCCCCTGTCTGACCACAGTCACATAGATCCGTTGTTCTATAATTGATTCTTTTTAAATATTTTGGGAAACTGCCCCCGCCCGTTATAAATTTAGTGGCTACTATATTATTGATATTATAATTATTTTGTATATGTGGTAAGAAGTTGTAAGTATATCTGCCGGTTTCACTCTCGTTCCACCATATTTGCCATTTATTTTTTATGTTTTTATTAATTATGTATACTATTTTTGATCTAGGTACTGACACTACTCTATTACTTATCGGGTGGTCCTCCAGTAATGGTTGTTTTGCCAGGAAATCAGCTCTTTCATTTCCCCTGTGGCCAACATGTGCTTTAATCCAGATTATTTTAATCTCTACTGATTTATGTATTTCAAGTAATTTATATAAAGTCAATCAATATTTCTGTGTTGGAGTACAGGGATTTAATTTTTTCAATCGTGGATCTGCTATCTGTGTAAATTTTTATTTTAGTAAATTTATTCTTTATTGCCCATTCCGCCGCAGTAAGTATGGCCAGTTGTTCAGCTTGATATATGCTATTATATATATTAATTCTTTCGTTGTACTCATAAACTGGGTTATTGTCTTGGTTGGTGGCTGTAAAAGCGAATGCAGTCCCATTGTCCATTCTTGATCCGTCAGTGTAAATTTTTAAGTATTCATTATCTTCGATATCAAATTCAAGGCTATCTATTACTGTTATTCTATGTCTTATATTGATGTTACTATATAGGTAAGAAGGTATAATTTTTTCCATTGTATAATTCATCGGTAGCTCCGTGTCTTGTATATACTTATTTAATTTTAAAGCCGAATATTTTAAAATTTCTTTTTCTATTGCTAGTTCGATTGGGAGTATATTTGAAATTGTGCATAAAGCGGAATGGGCAGTTTTGCTATGTGCCTTAGATATTTTTATTAATGCTAGTTTCTGGATTGCCCACAATTTGCGAACGGTGTCCCTGGTGAGTTTGGTGGCCCACGACGGGGCAGCATATGTTATTTGCTTTTCCGTGACAGTGGAATCCGTACTGTGTAAAACTCCTAGAAAAAAGTTTTGCCCCCAGCACGCATTTTGTCACAGAGTTCCGAAAGTATCAATTCTACATTCGAAATCGGACTTTCATTCATTATAAAGTCAGAATCATACATATCTTCCATAAATTTAAAGTGATCGGTCCAAGAAAAGCACATTCATACAAATTACATGCGGAAAATGCGATCATTCCACTTCGCAAAACAACTATACCACCACCGTAAAATAAGTTTTCAAGAAAATGTTCTTTATATAAATTTCAAATTTAAGAATCTTCTATCATTATTTTTATATGTGTTCGAAGTCTTTGTTAATGTTTGAGTTGAATATTTTTATTGTAATGTTTGAAATAACAGTTGAGTTTTTAGTTCACCGCTTTGCTGTGTTACCCGAATATTGCTCTGGTGATATGAAAAGGGATTTCGACGATTTTCCCGGTGAACGGGGCGCGGTCCGCTATTTTTTGACTTCACTTAATCAGAGCCTGCATAAGAGCAAATTGCTGTGTGTGCAAGAATGAGTTTTTGTTTTGGCGCCCCTTACAATCAAAATTGGTTAAGAAAACCCCCCAAAAGATGTTTTGGGTGCTCTATGACTAAAATTTGTGAAAACTTAATACCTGAATTTAGAATTTTAAAAAGATTAAAAACCAAAATCTGAAAATAATAAGCAGTTATAAATAGTAAACATTAAAGTATCGGGTATCTTTCATTATTATTTTTTTTATTTGATTTATACGCCTATTCTTTTAAAAAGAAAACTCCAAACAAATTATTTTATTCAGTTTATTGTTATATCAGGTGTAATAAACAGAAGTATTTTATAACTACAACAAAAGTTTTATTTGATTTAATATTCGTGAAAAAATTAACCTCAGTTGGAATATATTAATAAATGAACTAAACATGTGATAGTGATTGCAACTCTCTGTCTACAACTGTTCAGTTCTCTGATAATAACGGAGAGTAATGCTTGAAGTCAGTCTATGCTTTTTCAATTAGCGTTCGTTGAACAAAAGTTAATACATTCAAACAGCTAAATTGTCTTTAACATTACATAAAAGTTTTATAGTTTTTATCACATAATTTTTCAATATTTTTCTCATTTCTGCGCCCTTCCCAAAATCGCACGTGTGCGATCGGCTGCACTTAATGTAGGTGCGCTTGCAATTTACACTTTCCGAGATAATTTATTATAATAAGCTTTTATTTCAGAGCTGGTATCAAATGGTGCTATCAGTATCAATTTATACATTTTTCTTATTTTTTACAAGCCCCACTATTATTCGGGGACATAAGAAAGGCTAGCGCTTTGCATCTTTTGCAACAAATCTACACATATGATTTGAAGATGCTTTTAACAATATTTGTATTGCGCTACGGATTTACTGTACGCTTCCGACCACATCTGCAAGTTGCGAACGATGTATCAGCAAATTAAAAGTTATTAAAAACTATTTGCGATCATCGATGAGCTAGGGACGCTTATCAAGTCTCGCAATTCTAGCAATCGAAAATCAAATCGCCCATCGAATTAATTATGATGATGTCATAGACTTATTTGCATAACAAAAGGCTCGTAGAGTAAAATTTTATTTTTTATGACTAATTCTGTACATTGGATTCTCTTTTTACATGGTGCCAAAAGAAATAAAAAATTGATACAGAAACTTAAATTCGGATTTGAGAGATGGGGGTGGGCGGCATTTTTAAGTTTTTGTCCCACCTCGAAAAAATAGAAGATCCGGCGCTGCTTCATTGAAGTAATAGCATTTCTGTTAGCTCAAAATATGAATCATTTTATACGGGCGAAACTCGCCAAGCATGGCAACGTAAAAACGGTTTTTAATTAATAATTAAAAAAGTAATTCAAAATTCTAAGTAATTTATAACCTTCTCCAGGGTCCCATCTATATACCAAAATTCATCATAATCAAATCAGCGGTTTAGGCGTGAAAGCGTAGCAAACAAACAAACAAACTCACTTTCGCATTTATAATATTAGTTAGGATGAATTTTCGTTTACTTCCAGGGGTCTCTAGGTATCAGAAATTTAGATTTTAAACTCAGTAAAAAACGTCTGATTCTCAGTATCTGGCGTAATGCTGAAATTAAAATTAGTTCATAATCAACCTGCTTCTATTTGAAGCATATGGTGGAGTCTTGACTTACTCGAGGCATGCGTTAAAAGACCCTCTCGCCTTTGTGAAAATTTCTCGTACTGAAATAGAATACATACATGACTTTTTTTAAACACATACAACATTAATTTTAGATACTTATAAACATCCTTCAAACTGTTTTAAGCCATTCCCTAGCTATATATTACCGTTTCCAACATAAAAAGTAATGAATAAAAAATGTAAATACACCAAAAAGCAGTGCTATTCAACATAATACTGTACAGTACTATACAGTATTGTAAATGCACAAAACTTATGATCGGTAAAAGATATAGAGACGTGAAGTGCAATACTGTACGCAGAGTCAGCAGTGATAGTAAGTGTAGCGTTTTAATAATAATACAGTATTGTTCAGTAATAATTAACTCATTTCTAACAAGCGCTGATTTCACGAGAGCCCGGATTTAAGAAGGAAATCGGAAATATTTGGTTGGTGCAATGCTAAGTCCATGGGAATGTATCTCGCTTTTAACGAGTAAACTCCGGTTATAGCGAGAAATATTTTTGCTTATTCATAAAAGTCTGTTGACCTCCACCTCCCCAGCTTAGCTAATCCTTTCTTGCAAAAATTGCTTTTAGCATTTCAAAGTCCATGATAGCGACGAATAAGCTGAATTTCATCCTGAACCGACCGCAACATACTCAGTAACTTTTGAGTGCGCAAAATAACTTTAAACTTTTTTATAGAATCCGGGGTGCAACTGACCATGATTTTAGGTCCATGAGTCTTTTTTACCAAAAAGCAATAAAAGAAAAAAGACTATAAGAGATGCAAAACAAATTAAAGAACAATTCTGTTGATAGAGTTTATGCAATAAATTTATTTATTTATATATTAAAAAAGCAAATTACTGGGTAAAAGAAAATGCATTTCACCAATAGTTGACCCCTCATGTTAGCAGGGAGGAGGGCTGAGGGGGCTACCGCTCCACCTCCGAAATCTGATCCTTTTCTTAGTTCATATTTGAAACTTAGCACAAGCTGATACAAAGCCCTTACCCCTCCCTCGAAATAAACTCTTGGCTACGCCACTACATTTGAGTTATTGGTGTCTCCGTCAAGTTATGATAATTGCATAAAATTTCTTGGACATGCTGTAAGTAGCTATATAGAAAATTATATTAAGATAATTTTTCAATATTCAGAGTATCCAAAAAATGTAGGAACCCGCTTTAATTCTTTATCTATATTAGAATTCTGTGGGCAATGTAACCTGTAAAAATATTCAAAATAAGTTAGGAAAAAAGACTAGGGTAGGTGCACCAGTAACTGGCACTCTACGAGATAATTTATTACAATAAGTTTTTATTACAGAAATCAAATGGTGATATCTAGTACTAATTTAAACATTTATCTTCAATTTATGTAACATTTTTTATCTCCAGGATGCTTTTAGTATCAAAAAGTGAGATTTTGAACTCAGTGATAAGAAACTTCCGATTCTCAGTAGCTGGCTTAATGCTGAAATTAAGATAGGTTCAGCAACCTATTTATTTGAGGCCTATTTGTTTTTAGAAATTAATTTAAACCCATACAACACAAAGAGTTTCAGTTACATAACATTTATGTAACACTGAAACACGCGTAATCTTTCAGTAAGCTATGGAAAGATTCGCGTAGTTCAAAGTTTCAGTAAAATTTTTATATCCGAGAATTGTAACATAACATTTCAAAATGTCAGTTATATTGCACGGTTACTTTCCTGAAATACGTAACATTTCTGAAATGAAATGGAAAGATCTACGAAAGTAATATTTATTTCAGAAGCATTTCTGAAAGCAGTATTTTGTAGCGTTGCAATATTTCTGAATCAATACTGAAACATAAGCTTTTTTCAATATTTTTCAGACGCATCCAATCGGCTTATAACTGTCAATAATTTCGGAATATAATTAACGACAGTTTGTACAGGGTAATTTTTCTCTTAGATTACAGCAAAATTTCTAAGTTGACATTGTTGCTATTTGAAAATATACTTACAAAATACGCTGTTTACAAAAAGTGGTTAATTATATACCAGTACTGTTGGCAGATATGTATATGTAATACATACTTTTAATTACCTGTCAACAATTACTTTTTTTTCTTGCAGTCATCTTCATTTATAAATAAATAAAGTATTAGGTTGTAACGAAAGTTTCCCGCCATCGCAAACTTCGTCAGCACACAGTTCTCGTTGGCGTATTTGCTCATATTTTGTCAAATGATTTTTGGCATTTGAAAGAAAGAGGTTTACTTTATAACACTGTGTTGTGAAATCTGTAACAAATACAGTTATCATTAAGTATAAGGTGTCTCAAATAGAACTATCACTCTAGAGGATTAGAACCATCATTTACTTCCAGTTGTGTTGCAAAAAGTCAGCTACATAATATCAACGAATTATGAGTACAGCTTTAAGTACTATTGTTGTATCATGTGACACTGTGCAGGTTTGGTACCGAAAGTTCAAAAACAGTTATCTAAGGAGTTAGAAGTTAGTATTTCAGGCAGATATGGCGGAAAACTTTCGTTACAACCTCATATATTCATCGATAGATTAATCAGTAAAAAAAATGGATTTTTCTTTTATATAGTTCTTTCTTTCTTTATTTTCCCTTTTTCAACTTTCAAAGGTTGCTTTAAATTACTATCCCAAGCTCTATTGTCTGAATATTTCACCTGTGAACATAGCAGCCGGTAAACACTTTCAAATTTCATGGAACAATTTATTTTTTAAACTGCTAGTGGCTATCATTAAGTTCATTATTTACCATTTTTCATATCAAACACAATTAGCAAATATTTTGCCGATTTTCTTCAATTTTCTTCTTTTTCATATTATTATTCAATAGATCAGCAAATAGTAACTTCCTTTCTACTACCAAGGTATATAATAAAATTTATATATATTGCATATTGGACACGGTAAAGTTCACTAAATTTACAGATTTAAGTAATTACTAAATTAATGCTATCCAACATTCCAAATTTAACCTACTTCAGATAGATAATTTTATTCATCTACATAATTATAATTGTAAAACTTCAGCTTTACAATGCAATCGCTATTGTCAATCTTTCTGCTACGTATCGGAGAGTATCGCATTCTTACGTTTCCAGAACATGTTTCTGTTACGTTTAAGAAATATTCGATTGTTATTTTATGTAAATGAAAGATTTGGAACTTCTGAGATCTAAATGAAACGTTTTGTGCTGAATGGGAATTGAATTGTATCGGATAACAAGCTGAAGTGCCCGTCGTTGACGGGTTAGTATGTAATGCAGATTTCCAAAAAATCCTGACTTTTCGTCAGCATTGTAGGAGTACAAAAAATGGGAGCAGCATAATAAAAGTGACCAGACGTCCTGCTTTTGGCGGGACAGTCCTGATTTTTACCTATATGTCCTGCTGACCCCACAGAGCCCTAAAATGTCCCGCTTTTCCATTCCTGTCCCGTCAAAGTCCTGCTTTATGAAAAATAAATGTAAAATAAATTGGGAATACATTTACATGGAAATGGTTGTGTTATTTACAAAGTTTTTTGTTACCTGTATTTAACACAGTTGTTTTTTTTTATTGATGAATATGATTGTTTTATAATATGTATTAATACATACCTATAATCAATGGATGTTGATTTTATAGTTATTGTTAGAAAGCAAACTATTTCGAAAATTTAAATCTAAAAATTAGCAATTAAATTATTTAAAACCTAAGTTTATATAATAGGCATATTTTATTTGTATATTCGCTATAATATTTTTTCAACTCATTTTTCTCATAAAAATATAAAATCAAATTATATGTAGGAAAAAAAAATCTTGGGGGGGGGAGGGGGGTTCGGGATTAATTTTTAGCCCTCTCGACGGTTTAGCAGTGTCCTGATTTTCGGTTCAGAAAAAAATAGTCACTTTAAGCGTAATGACAAAAGTATAGAAAGCAAAATTCTAACTTCTATGTATTGTTTAAAGATTACAGGTTTGAGAGTAACTAAGTATAGTGAAATTGTCAATAGAGCTTATTTTCAAGTAATTTCAAATTATTTTCAAAGTAACGTTTCATTTCAGTAGAAAGAGCTTTTAATGTCAAGAGGTCATTCGTCACCTGTAACTAAATTTTGTTTGATTTACTATAGATATTTTGACATTATGCCTCCAGAAAACTTAACGCCATGGGCGCCGCATCGCACATTATAAATAGATATAAAAAGTCTGAAATCTCGTCATTTTTTTAATCTGATTTTAAGAAAGTCATTAATTTTTTTTTATGTCACAGAGGAAAAATGTACAAAATTATTAATCTTAAAATAGCCTTTTGAAGAATGTCATTGGAAAATGAATAAAAAAATAGAATAAAAAATGAAATACATCTAAAGGAATAAGAATTGTAGAGTACGTGTGTGGTTGCAATGTACCACAAACTCGTCCAAATTTTTTTCTATGAAGTGCCTCAAATCGCCATTAACCTTTTCTCCATGAACACTTAGCACGCAGAGTCCTCATAATCTCAATCAATTCCTGTTGATCTTATCCAGAAATTTACTAGAGAACTGAAAAATCTTTCTTCTGTACAGGTAGTAGCTGCAAATGTTAGAGCTATTTGCAAGCCTTTAGACACTGTAGGCAAGAACTTAGTATAATGGTTTAATAAATCGACTGAGTGTTTTTATATCAAATTTTGTTATTGGAGAAATCTGCTACAGATCATACCATGCTTTGGCTGCAGACAAAATGGTTTGTAGGAAAGTCTCCATAGGAACTTCCATAGGAAGTTTCATTTTCGTATTAAAGTATTTTGCACCAATTTTTTTTTTTTTTTTTCATCGCTGTTGGGTAGAGTGTAAATAGGTTGTACCCAACTTCGTTGTCTGCATAGAACCTTTATCCAAGCGATGTCATTAATCTATCCAAATAATTGACCTTCTTAAACACTCGTTTGCTTCTATTTTAATATCTGGATGAGATCTACAGACTTTGTGACTAGCTGTACGAGGATACCTCAGTTCAATATCATGAGCTTCTGCTATTTCTTTAGCTGTTGTAAAGAAAGTGACGAGTTTTGGGGATGACCCACTCTTCTGGGAATTAAATTAGTCAAAAATTCGTACCCTACACGTCAAATAATTAAAATTTGCATTCTGTTGCATGAAAATCGGTTAACTTGAAAGCCAGAAAGGCAGTTTTGGGTCTACCCATTGTTTAACACAGGGTTTTATCGAATTCTCGAAAAACATTGGCACTATCGCTCAGTTGACATCAGTTTTAAAAGCTTATTTTTGGCAAGCAATTTGACGATTTTTAGTCAAAAAGTCACCAAGCTTGGTGACATTTGGTAGGTTTTTCTTAATGGGGCCTGTAATGTTTGCTTTCCTGCATTAGTATTATGCATTATGCATTACTCAATTGCGTTTCTATTACGTTATGGAAGTTCACGATTGATTGAGATTTCTCTAGAGATGGAATCTCTGGAATATTCGTGCAACTTCGGTATAAGGTATAAAAGCGGAGGTTTGTTCCAGAGTTCAGTGCTGTTCAGTCAGCTGTTGCGAGCAGACATTGATTCTGCTGAGAGCATAAGTCTCTGATTGTGTGCTTTTAAAAGTGATCTATCCCTTATTTTGAGACGCTTATTTTTCAAAGCTCTTTGGTCTTTCTTCATTGTTGATATTCTGAGGCTACTTCTGATAATTTGTCTCTAGAATTTCCACTGAATTTTATCCCGTGGAAGAATATTTTATTGCGTGTTGTTGTTTCTGGTCCTCTGACAACCGCGGAGCTGTGGCATATCCTCCATACAGGACGGCGATAGGTTGAAGGGGACGGCTACCATTTTAATGAGTCCCAGTGGAGGAAGTCCGACTTCACTCGGGTTCCTCTAATTTTGAACCAATTCCGGAGAGGGGACAGACTCCTTGAAATCGGCAACCCCAGAAGTATTTTTGAACGAGGATTTATTGCGTGTGAAATACAGCATCTGATAAAGCTACTGTATTAAACTGGCTGTTTTAAACCGTGTTACTGCTTATTCATTCCTGGGATTTGTGTATAGCAGATTGTTCATGGACTTACTAATAAAATTTGTCTTTCGTCCTTGTCAACTGAACTGTTTACTAGAACTTTCCATCTGCATTGTACTTTTAAGTTTCGAACCTGGAAACTAGGGAAAGTTTTTCTGCAACAATAATTTTGAACGTACTCTCAAAACTACTACGATTAGATATGAATATTTTTTAATTTATGAATATGCGCTCTAGCAGAAAGGAAACAGATGTCAACAGACTGCAGAGTGTTGGCTACTGGCACTGTGTATGAGGAGTACTTTGCTATGATGCACATTGCTACGATGAACTTAGCGCGGTTGAAACAGCAATACAGTTAATACGCCTTTATTCGAGTATTACTGAGAACTGTCTATTTTTGTGAATTTCAATAATTGTTGTGAATTTCAGTATTTGTTCTGAATTTCAACATCCATTTTTGGGAATTTTCATACCAGTTTTTGCAACAACAAAAAAAAAAAACCAAACAAACAAACAAAAAAAAAACCAAACAAACAAACAAAAAAAACACTTGTTTCCTTAAAATAATTTACAAAACAAATTAATAAATCCAATAAAGTGCCAGTGAACGGTTGTTTTAATTGATTGTATTTTTGTGAAGGGATCTTTTTAATCGATTATAATTTTGTAAAGGGGCCGTTTTAATCCATTGTAATTTTGTGAAGGGGCTGTGAAACGTATATATGTATATGTACGAACCTACTATAACGCATGCACGCAAGTGTATCTCACTCTTAAATTTTGCCGACCCTTTCAAAAAATCCTGCCGGCTACCATGCTTTGCGCAGACATGAAAACTCAACGGCAAATAAACATTTAAAAAATGTACGCAGTTTTTAAAAATGAAATAGCTATCTAACATATTAACTCCAGGCGCGTTAAATTTATTCCATTTATGAAAAAAGCAATTTTTGCAAAAGTTTAAAATTTATTCTGGTTTTTTTTTAAACAGTCCGACATTTGTTGTTTTACTGGTTACTGAGCATGTAAATAAATTTCATTTTATTTTCTAAAGCCGTTTTGCGGGGATGCGAGAGCAAACATTTACAAGATTTACACAAAATCTCAAAATTTATTAAAATATAAAACAATTTTGGCATCTTAGTTTAAATTAACATGCCACATAACATAATTATTCAAATTAACATAAATATTCCCATTAAAATAATAATAAAAATTCAGAGTAACAATATGATATTTTGTATAGTTTGTTTAAGTCAAATGCTTTTTTTTTAATTAGCTTATCCCCCAGAAGAATTTGTTTAATATTTTGCTTTATTGTATATTTTGTTAGTTCAAATAATTTTTTCTCCTTAAAAAAAAAAAGTCGATGCATAACCTTATATCACATATGCGCCTGTATATGAACGCAGGCAATCCGTGTTTTGCTATAACTTGCCGTAGAAGTCGCGCCAGCACATCAACTTCTATACCGTTCGACCAATCGCCATTAAAAATTTTATACTTACACATTTGAGAACGGATAATATATTCTTACTATTCATTTAGCTGTTACTCACTACTAGATAGTAGATCAGCGCATTATTACTCACCAGTAGATGGCAATGCAGCGCACCAACTTCTCGACAGGACAATTGATCTCTATGAAAATTCATATACATAGATACTTGAACTCGGAGAATAATTTCGTATTTTCCATTTTAATATAACTCGCCACTTCATTGTGCTGTAGCACATCATTACTTTATCTCACCACTTCATTGTGCTGTAGCACATCATTACTTGAACTCACCACTAGATGGCACTGCAACGTATCAACTTTTTACTTTAAATCGCTGCTAGAGGGCACTACAGCATTTAAGGACTGTTCAACTGATCGCTATTGTTTGAGCGCCTCTGTCTGCAGCATCTGTCTTAAATCTTTTGAAGTGGCTCTCAAGTGGTTAGCAGCGGAGGGCCAGCTCTGCATTCTCGCTTCCCCCGGTCAGAACGGTACGAGACCGTGCACGAGATGCCTTGAGAGGCAAATGTGTGCTGTGGCGTTACGAGATATATACACGCTGCAGCAAAAATTGTTAAATCCAGATTAAAATAAAGAGTATTTTTAATATACAGTCCACTTTATTCATTCAAAGTTTTTAGAGTTGTGCCTGAGCTGACGTGTGTACATTTTGGTCCGTCTTCACGTGAGACGGTTCCGGTGCCTTATGGATATAAATGAAGTTCCTTTGTTTGTGTAACAAGTGACGAAGTAGGTGCTGAGCTTTTCTGGTCATTTACTCCCTTGAGATAATTTGTGTTATTATTCTTTAGAGTTAAGAGTTGTGTTTAGCATTTAATTGAATTTATTTTTATCATTGTTTTGAGTTAGAAATTAGTTATTGAGTTTGTTATAAAAATGTTCAAAAACGCGAGAAAAGCTGATTTGCAGCTCGCTGCGATAGAGTTAGGAGAGGAAATAACAGAGAAAATGACAACGACAGAGCTTATTAATATTATAAAGGATACTGATAAATTCAAAAATGAACCAGAATTTGTATCAGGTCTCTTAGAGGGGATAATTGAGGACCGGAAAGCAGAATCACAGTTAGAATTACAATTAGAACAAACTAAATTAGAGAGAGCGAAAGCTGAGTTAGAACTGTCACGCTTGCAAACAATTCCAAAAACAGTTCCAAAAACTAGCGACGAATCAGAAAATAAAGTTGAGAGATATGATTCATTAGATTCGCTAATAAAAAGTATAAGAACTCTAACGATTAAAATCCCGAGTCGACCAGAAGGATGGGGTCTGTTTTTTACTTCTTTAGAAAGATCCTTTGTTACAAAGAGCGTACCCGATGTACTTAAGGCGGAGATACTTTTGAATTTACTAGGTGAGAGAGCTTCAAACATAATTTCTTACATAAGAGATAATGAGTTAAATGATTATGATAAAGTGAAAAAAATCGTATTAAGAGAGTTCGAACCAACCGCCCAGTCATGTTTGGAGCAATTCAGAAAAACTACTAGGCAGGCAAATGAAACCCATGTACAATTTGCATCTCGTTTGACAACTAGCTTTGATTATTACTTAAAATTAAGAGAGGTGTCTGATTTTGAGAAATTAAAGCAATTAATTGTATCAGACAAGTTGTTTCAAACATTAGACAAAGAAACAGCGTCTCATATCAGTGTTAGGCAGGCAGATACATGGTTTGATCCCATAACATTGGGAAAAGAAGCAGATCTATTTTTTGTGTCACGGGGAAAACTTTTAACGGAAGGTTTTAATCAAAAATCCTCTAATTCGAGAAATGTGTCTAGAATATTTTTAGCTGAGAGTAAGAGTTCAAAGTGTTGCCTTTGTTATGAAAATCACCCCTTATATAAATGCAAAAATTATATGGCCTTGCCTGTTTCTGAGAGAGTAGAAATAGTTAAGAAAAATAATTATTGCTTTTGCTGTCTTGGAAAACATTTAATTAATAATTGCAAATCAAAATTTTCTTGTTCTTTGTGCAAAAGAGATGGAAAAAATAAAAGACATCACTACTCATTACATTTCCCGAAAAGCGGTGAGTTTTTGCGACAAGAGAGGGCGGCCAATAACCCCGATTTGGTTTCCCCCCCTATTACAAGAGGTACAAGAGAGAGTACTTTGAGTGCGGAGGCACCAACATTCCAGCCAGCATCCTTGGCTAGCGTCGAATCTAATATAAACACATCGGTGCTCTCCTCGCGAGTAATAAATACATCAAAAACAACGCTCCTTAGCACTGCCACTTGCTTAGTGAGAGATAACGTTGGTAATAATTTTAGAGTGCGTGCGATTTTGGATCAAGGGGCAATGAATAACTACATGACTTCAGATTGTGCTAACAGCCTTAATTTAAAAAGAGAAAAAACTAATTTAACAGTTTGTGGAATTGGCGATACCTGCACAACAATTAAATCTGTAGTTAAAGCAACGATTTCCAACACTGAGGGAAATTACGAGAAAGAATTAGATTTTTTGATAGTATCCAAGATTACTGATTTCATGCCGTCAAAAACGTTTGAGATAAATATACCCGAGTTAAAATATGTAAACCTGGCAGATGAACACTTTAACAAACCAAGTCGCATACATTTACTTTTGAGCGCAGAAATCTTCTACGAATTGTTGCGACCTGGTCAAATTTGTCCGACTAACAGTAATTTAATCTTTCAAAATACTGTTTTTGGTTTTGTGGCAAGTGGAAGCGTACCCACTGAAACGCCGGATAGGGTCCATTGCGGCTTTATTCAAGATAATATTGCCCTAACCAAAACCATAGAGAAATTTTGGGAAATAGAGAACGTGCAGATTGAGATACCTAAAAACAAAGAAACAATAATTTGCGAAAATCATTTCGAGAAAAACGTTAAACGAGATAGTACAGGTAGATACATAGTAAAAATGCCGCTAAAAGAGGATCCAAATTGTTTAGGGAAATCTAAAAATATAGCCCTCAAGATATTAAATTCGTTGTGGAGTCGCCTTGTAAAAGAGCCTGATTATTTATCATTATACAAAGAATTTTTGCGGGAATATGAAACATTAGGGCACATGAAAGAGATTTCGGAATGTGAGGAAGAAGTAGGAACATATTATATACCGCATCTAGGAGTCTATCGCCCAGATAAAAGTACTACAAAACTTCGTGTAGTATTTAACGCTTCCTCGCAGACAACATCAGGGAATTCGCTTAACTCTTTACAGTACAATGGTGGGGTTGTTCAGGATGACCTATTTAAGATAATGATTAGATTTCGTAAGCATATTTATGCATTTGTAGCTGATATAAAGCAGATGTATAGGATGATTTTAATTGACCCGAGTCAAACTAAACTTCAGAGAATACTTTGGAGGGAGGGAGTGAATGAACCAGTTAAGACTTACGAGCTCAACACTGTTACCTACGGTACAGTGAGTGCACCCTACCTCGCGACAAGAGTTCTTCAACAATTAGCCAGAGATGAACAACAAAACTTTCCCTTAGCCTCTCCAGTCATAGAGAGAGATTTCTATATTGATGATGTCCTCAGTGGCGCAGACACCCTGAGTGACACTAAAGCATTACAATCAGAGTTAATAAAAGCTCTCAACAGTGGAGGTTTCACATTAAACAAGTGGTGTAGTAGCTCTCCAGAGCTAAAAACAGACTGTGACAGTAGTTACAGTTTTCAAGATGAAACAAAGGCCTTAGGAGTTTCATGGAAGCCCATCACCGACCAGTTTACCTTTCAAATACAGATAGAGAACTCGGTTCCGCCAACAAAGAGATCTGTGCTTTCAACAATTGCCAGAATTTTCGATCCCCTAGGACTATTGGGTCCTGTAATAACAGCAGCCAAAATATTTTTACAGAGGCTGTGGTGTTTGAAATTGGACTGGAGCGATCCGCTTCCTGAAACGGAGGCAAAACAGTGGGAAAACTTCATTCAGTCCTTGCCAGAACTGAATAGTGTAAGTGTTAATCGATGCATTATAATGCAAAAATCAGTGCATATTCAACTTCACGGTTTCGCGGATGCGTCCGAGAATGCGTACGGATGTGTTATTTACTGCAGATCCACGTCAGATCGAGGAGATTCCGAGGTGAATTTGGTCTGCAGCAAATCACGAGTATCACCTCTTAAGCGAATAACAGTGCCCAGACTCGAACTTTCCGCTGCCGTCCTTCTCGCAAAACTGATGACTAAAGTGACGAGTTCCTTACAACTTAAGACAGTAGATATCTTTCTCTGGACTGACTCAATGATTGTCCTTTCCTGGATACAGAAAGAGCCATATCTTCTAAAAACATTTGTCGCAAATCGCATAGCGGTAATACAGGAGTTAACAAGCGTTCAACAATGGCGTCATGTATCTTCCGGAAACAATCCCGCAGATCTCATTTCAAGAGGGATGAATCCAGAGACACTAGTGAAAAATGATCTGTGGTTCGAGGGACCAACGTTTCTGAGTCAGGGAGAATATCCCAATCCTGAAATTCCAATCTCAGTATGTGGTGACTCTGTTGAACTGAAAAAAACGGGCAATTGTGAAAGCGACAATCCTCATATTACCCTTACAAATTTTAATCATAATTCTATTATTAATGATATCCTTGCATTGAGTAATAATTATTTAACGATCATTCGTATTTTATGTTATATATTTAGATTTATACATAATGCTAAAGCTAAAGATAAGATCTCAGGTCACCTTACTCCCAAGGAGGTGAAAAGAGCGGAAATGTGTCTAATTACAGAAGCACAAAAAGGTGAGTTTTCAGAAGAAATAAAAAACCTGAAGAGAGGTGCTGCTATTCCTAATAATAGCAAGGTAAAATCGCTAAATTGTTTCTTAGATGAAAATGAAATATTATGTGTCGGAGGTCGATTAAAGCATTCCGACCTCAGTTCATCTCAAAAACATCCAATGATCCTTTCGGACAAACATCCTCTTACAACAATTATTGTAAGATATTACCATTTGAAATATTTTCATGTAGGTCCTAATGCCTTATTATATCATGTTAGACGTAAGTTTTGGGTCATAAATGGTAGAAATGTTTGTAGAAAAATTGTATTTCAGTGTATCACATGTTTCAAAAATAAACCTGTGTTAGAGAAACAAATTATGGGGGATTTGCCCAGAGAAAGAGTTGTTCAGTCTTTCCCATTTTGCAATGTCGGTACCGATTATTGCGGGCCGTTCTATATTAAATTCAAAAATCAGAGAAAGGGGAAACTGAACAAAGTGTATGTATGCATTTTTGTTTGTTTATGCACCAAAGCAATTCATCTTGATTTTGTAACAGATCTTACTTCTGATGCATTTATTTCATGCTTGAAGCGCTTTTTCAGTCGAAGAGGAAAGTGCTCAAAATTATTTAGTGACAATGCTACTAATTTTGTAGGTGCGAGCATGGAACTCAAAAAATTACATAATATGGTGAGGCATCCAGACGAAACTTTGGCAAATTTTCTTTCTAGTGAAAGCATAGACTGGCAGTTCATACCTCCAAAATCACCAAACTTTGGCGGTCTTTGGGAGGCCGGAGTTAAGAGTTTTAAATTCCACTTAAAACGAGTTATCGGTAATGCACATTTAACTTTAGAGGAATTTCTCACGATCATTTTAGAAATTGAAAGTGTTTTAAATTCGGGACCTCTTACCCCTTTATCATCAGATTTTGATAATTTTGAAACATTATCACCAGGCCATTTTCTCATTGGGAGGCCATTAAACTCAATTATTGAGCCACAATTGGCTGATTTGTCGGATAACAGACTTTCTAAATGGCAGAAAATTACAAAATACAGCCAACAAATTTGGAGGTTATGGAAAAGAGATTATTTAAATAACCTACAGCAACGCCATAAGTGGCGATTTGCAAAAAATAATGTAAAAACGGGTTCGTTAGTGTTGATTAAAGATGAGAATATGCCCAACACAAAATGGTTAACAGGAAGAATTGCAGAAATATTTTTTGGAAAGGATAAACACGTTCGAGTAGTAAATGTTAAGTTACCCAATGGTAAACTATTTAAAAGGAACGTCAGAGACATATGCATTCTTCCTATGGAAAGTGATTAAATTTTTCGATTGTAGAACTGGGTGTATAAATTTGCTTTGTATACTTTTTTTTGTACTTGCTGTTATGTACTATATATATACATATTTTTTTAATTTGTGAATGTAGATTACATGTTTTTAAATATTGTTGAAATTTGTATAATTTCAACGGGGGGAGGATGTTTGAGCGCCTCTGTCTGCAGCATCTGTCTTAAATCTTTTGAAGTGGCTCTCAAGTGGTTAGCAGCGGAGGGCCAGCTCTGCATTCTCGCTTCCCCCGGTCAGAACGGTACGAGACCGTGCACGAGATGCCTTGAGAGGCAAATGTGTGCTGTGGCGTTACGAGATATATACACGCTGCAGCAAAAATTGTTAAATCCAGATTAAAATAAAGAGTATTTTTAATATACAGTCCACTTTATTCATTCAAAGTTTTTAGAGTTGTGCCTGAGCTGACGTGTGTACAGCTATGAAAGCTGGTATAGATAGATATTGGAACACGAAGAACATTTTGGTGTTATTCATTTTGCTATGACTTGTCTCTAGATGTCACTTCAAACCAATAACTTCAGGACCGTTCAACTGATCGCCAGGGAAATTCGTATACATAGATGTTGAACGAGAAGAATATTTTTGTCGCATCCTGTTTACTATAACTCGTATTCTGTACCTTTCAACCACTTGCTATGAAAGTGTCATTCAACTAATTTCGATGAAAATTGGTACCCACAGATATTTGAGCACGGAGAATACTTTTACGCTATCCATTTGGCTATACCTTGCCGTCAAAGGTGCCGATGCAGCTAACCAACTTCAAAGCCGTTCAACCAATTAACTTTAAGAATTGGTATACTTACACATGGGTTGCGCTGGCTCTTTTTAACTTTTCGCCAATTCATTCGCCAAATAAGATTTTTCCGGACATCATTAAGAAAAGCAATTGTCAATATTTTCGCCAAAACGTATTTTCTTTCGCCAAACTAATTTTACTTACGCAATTTGCGACGTTGGCGATCGACAGCGCGACCCCTACTTACACATTTGAGCCGAGAGAATATTTTTTTAGGATTCATTTGGCTGTAGCTCACCATTAGATGGCACTGCAGCATATGCTTACATTTAACTCGCCACTGAATAGCATTGCAGCAATCAACCTCTTGATCTTTCAAGATCAAGTGACCGCTCTGAAAATTGGTATTCATGCATGTTTGAACGCAGAGAATATTTTCGGGTTATCCATTTTGCTATAACTCGCCCTTTGATGGCGCTGTAGCGTATTATTACTTTAATAGACCACTAGATGGCACTGCAGGGTATCTTGACCATTAAACTGTTTGCTATGAAAATTGGTAAGCATAGATATTTGAACATGAGAACATTTTGATGCTATCCATTTTGCAATAACTTTGACAGTAGATGGTGCTGCAGCGAATCATCTTCACCGTTCAAACGTCCCTATGAAATTCTATAAGCATGGTTATTGAACACAGATAATGCTATATCTATTAATTATGATAAATAGTAATTACAACAAAAAGTAATAAAAGAAATCCATTCTTTCCCATGCGAAGAACTGGGCCTTCAGCTAATCCATTAATTAATTAATAGATAGAAGGATGGATGGATGGATACGAGCGCCCACTATATTTTAAGTCTAGCTACGGGACTGATATGATGTAATAAAAAAATAATATATTTCAAAATGAAATACATCAAAATTTGTATAATTTAGTGTCATGTGGTGTCTACATCAGATTATTTTTATTGTTCTTGTTTTATATGATGGTATAGATACTATTTCTATTTCAGGAAGTAGGCATCAATTGTTAGTAAAAGAAGCCCGACGAAATATTAAAAAGCAGATAAGACAAAAGCAGACAAGGCAACAAAAGCAGATAACAAAACCGAAATCACATTCAACAATTCCTTCATCATCAACTTCACATGGAAAATCTAATGGATCATCAACTGCTGGGATAAACTTATTAATAATGAATAACGCCCCTCCCTCCACTGACATACCAAGTAAGAGTGTATTTCTAATGTGTATTCTAGTACTCAGTGTCGGTGACAGTTAAATGTATGCTTTTATACGATATTCCACATTTATTTAAATATTCATTAAAAAACGTGGATTCACCAATGTAGGTATAGGTGCGAGTCGGATACTTGGACGAGGGTCAGTTGCACCCACGCCAACAGCTATCAATCAAATCGATGCACCGGAATCCTCATCTTGCTCCCTCCTCAAAAATATGCTACCTCTGGCCCTTTGCGGGCCGCAGGGTTCGCCTATGATTGTTCCCCTCTTCTCCATTTCGCGGGTTCAACTCGCCCGTGGATGAAATTCATCAGCGATGCAACTCTCCTTTCGCCCGGTGCAACTAACCCATTCCCAGAGATTTACTGTTGTTATGCGAGACAGGACAAGTTTACAGTTGTTTAGAGAAAAAGGAGCTGTTTTTAGTCTCTCCATTACTACCCCAGTGTTATTACTTCCTTGTACGTAGTATAAGGAAGTAATATGATCCCGAAAAATTTTGGGGGCCAAATTTCGACAAAAAAACCGATTTTGACTACATTTAAATTTAATTAAAAATTTTTTTTCGATGCATCTCATCGTAGGCTAGCATGCACGATCATATTAACGCGTCTGCAACTCATTTTGACCAGCGGCGAGTCTACTGTGGCCAGTTTTTCCATGCCGTCTGTACGTACGTACGTATGTATGTAACTCGCATATCTCAAAAACTATGGGTCGTAGAATGTTGAGATTTAATATTTAGGATTTTTCTATGATCTAGTTGTGCACCTCCCCTTTTGGTGGCAATCGAATGGATAGTTTATGTACAGGACCGCCCAAAAGATTCGAAATACATTACGCTCTATGGGCCGAAATTCATTAAACTCGCCTAACTCAAAAGCTATTAGGCGTAGAATGTCGAAACTTCATATTTTGGATAGTTGTAACATCTAGTAGTGCACCTCCCCTTTTGGTTCCATTCGACTGGATAGTTTATCTACAGGACTGCCCAAAACATTCGAAATACATTACGCTCAATGGGCCGAAATTCATTAAACTCGCGTATCTCAAAAACCGTTAGGCGTACAATGTTGAAACCCTATATTTAGGATTGTTGTAACATCTAGTTGTGCACCTCCCCTTTCGGTTCCATTCGACTGAATAGTTTATCTACAGGACCGCCCAAAACATTCGAAATACATTACGCTCTAAGGGCCGAAATTCATCAAAGCGTTTTTTAGAGGTATTGGGTTATTTCAAACGACTCAGAAGTGATATATGCTGTAAAGAGTTAGAAAATGAATTTCTCCATTAAAAAAAGTGTCTTTATCATTTATAGTTCTGCTACAGGAACACTCCAAAGATTTCCAATACATTACGGTCAATGGCAATTTTAGGGGCATTCATCCATTTCAAGCACAATACCGTCCTACCACATAAGTTAGGTAATGGTCCGACCACGGTCACGTGCCTCCCTCAAGAACTATGCCAAAAGTCGCCAAGCGTGGCGACTTTTTGTGTACGTGTGTGCATATTTAACTCTCAAATCTCAAAAACTATTATGAAATTTCATATATAAGAATGTTGTAACATCTAGTTGTGCATCTCGATTTTTGGTTCCAATCTACTGGAGAGTTTATTTACAGGACCACCGGAAAGAATTTCAGTACTTTAATGTCTATAGACATATTCAATATAATACTACTGTAGATAGTCATTGCTTGGTACATGCCCAAAATCTCGCCGTCTGTCCTCGACCTTGGCGAGTTTTGGCGAAATATCGCCAAATTTGGCGATAGTCAGTCATTTGGTCCATGCCCGTAGTATCGCCATTTGTCATCGTTCTTGGCAAGTTTTGGCGAAATATCGCCAAATTTGGCGATAATCTGTCATTGTTTGGTTCATGCTTAAAATCTCGCCAAATGTCGTCGACATTGACGAGTTTCGCCGAAATATCGCCAAATTTGGCGCCAAAAATTATTTCGTATTTTGTATAACTTAAAACTAACCCGTAGATTTTTTAACTTTTGTATTTAGAACTATTGTAATATCTAACTGTTTTCAATATCTTTTTTGACAGCAATCGACTGAGAATTTATTAACAGGGTGAGCCAAATGACTTCTAATACATTGAGGTGTATGGATGCATTCAATTCATTGAAAGTCTGTGGTCAATGACTACTTTGGCTATCCCCAAAATCTCGCAGACTATCTCAAGTTTGTCGGCTTTTGGTGAAATATCGCCAAATAAAGTGTCAGAAGGAAATCTTTCAAATTGAACTCAGCTTGGCGATATCGAAATATTTGGCTGGAAATCGCTAAACCTTACTATTATTCATATTTTATCTCTTTCAAACAAATAAATTTAGAGGAAGTGCGTCGAAAATATTTTTGATCTAATGGACGTGCAAGGAAGTCATGTGTTGGACACATCAGATTTTTTTTTAATGGTGTTTCGGTTGGACTACATAGTACACAGCGATACTTTCATCAAAAACTTAAATTTATTTCAAAAAAGGGTGTAAAAGGGTGATATACCTTTTTAATATTTCTACTTTTAGACTTATCGCCTCCATGCTTATCGACTGCACTATAGTATGCTATTTCATAAGCATCTTCCCAACTACTCCCATTTCTCGCATTGCCGACACCGAAATGGTGATTCTCGCCCACTTTTCTATTGTTACAAGCTTTTCTGCAGAAACCTTAAGTGACATATGTAACACATAATGTGGCGGCTCGTGCCCTGCCGTGCTAGGGCTCGAAAAAATAGTACCAGTTGAAGTCGGGAAAAAATATTTATATATATGGAGCAACGTATCCCCCGTGCATGCAGTGTAAGTATTTAAAATTTTTCAAACAGCAAATGATTATCAAAATTACTCTACAACTTTTTCCAGTTTTTACCTAATTAGTATTAAAAACCTAATTATGTTAATATCAAAAAGTTTGAAGCAATACTAATCGAAAAGCCACTTTTAATTTTTCTTTAGTATCTTTATAGATTGCTCGCTCATAATTTTTAAATGATATCTTATTTTAAAATCATTAACATATAAACTGCATCTACACATTGCATTTTGTAAATGAAAAGAAAAGAGAAAGAAATATCTGTCTGCAACTGTAAAGATCGCGCAAGTAAAGAATTCTTTTCCTACTGAGTGGAAAATTTCACCAATAGCTACAAAATGGTGAAATTTTCCCTTTCGTTCGAGAAGAACTACATGCCATTTCCCGGAGATTTTGATAAATAAGCCGTTTTGAAGCCAAGTTAATGCCGTTGCAATGTGGCTTTGCGGTAAATACCACATATGTTAACTCGGTAAATGGAGACAGACGCAAAGTTCAGGGCAAACAAGATCATAGCCCATGCGTGCTTTTGGTAGGAAAAAATAGTTTTTTTTTAATATTTATTATTATATATAGTGCTTTTATTAATGCATATATAGTATTAAAGTAGAATATATTGTGCGCATTTTTTCATTAAATGTAAATCATTACATCGTTAATAGAAGTAGTTCGATATTTCGCCATACAATGGAGCTAAATCAGCTGCATCCTTCCTATGGAGAAACGTTTCACCATGATTTGGTTCCGTTGATCAATTTAAACACCAAATCATGGTTCAACGTTTCTCCATAGACAGGTTGCAGCTAACTCAGCACCATTTATGGTGAAATGTTAACCACTTTTATTAGCAGTGTAAAATAATTATGCTGCATAATAGAAAGAGATTTTGATTGATAATATTTAGGTAGTGGGTCCAGGTCACTGTGGCCCCTAATAACGAGCCGCCCCAATCTAGAGCAATATTTCCTTAAGTGTGGTTCGAGGGAATTTAGAGCAATGCTTCCTTAAGTGTGGTACGAGGGAAAGAGCTTAATGGGGTTATGCGCTTCTAGGTGCAACAAATACTTACTGCCTGTTTTCGTTTACAATCTGCGCGAAAAGCACATGCGTGAAGTTTTCTTTCAAATAGAGGCCGAGGGTTAGCTTTTCAACAAAAAGAACACACGCACATATAAAAAAAAAGAAAGAAATAATGGACTTGGAGGTAGAACCAGATCTCAGATTGAAATTAACAACCAGGGAGCCAAATTATGATGGTATATCGTCTCAACATAATTCTCATTGATTATCTAAACAATAAAAGTCTTGTTTCTAATGATTCCGGGATCGACTCACTCATCGCTCCCGATGCATCTTCGCCATGCTGAAATTTTGAAGAAAACGACATTTTTATCTCTAACTAAAAGCAAAAAGTTTTTATACAATTCGAAAGATCCCAAAAAAATTAACTTTTTTTTAAAACTTGCAGCTACTTTCAACTCTAAATATCTAGCGAGATATCACGCCTTGAAAAAGTAAGCAGAAGAGAGACACGAGACACCATTCATTCCTTCATTCTTTGAAAAAAAATCACGGAACATAATCCCTGGCGTAGATCGATTAGATGACGTCATAGAAACTGGTGAAAATACTCCTTTTGCGTGACAAGGAGTGCAAGAACAGTTTTATTTAATAATTCAAATTCTATTTAACAGAAAAATGTTGATAGATTTTGGGCAAATTTATTCAGATTGTGTAAAATTTTGTTTGCACAACACTATTTGTAAGAATTCTTTTTCAGAAATTGGCAACACTTTGAGATGAGAACGTATATTGTTGTTGTTTCTGGAAGTCACTTTTTTTTTCATTGCTCTCAGCGGAGTGTTTTTAAATGTTAACGGCGTGACATTTGTGAAAACGTATTTTTAAAACGTTTGAGTTTTAGATTGTTTTGTTGACATTTATTTTGTTTTTGTTGTAAGCGTTTATTTTTAATTGGTCTAACCAGAAGGATTTTGATTTCAACATTGTTGGATCGTAACTTTTATTTAGATTGTTTTGATTTTGTCGTAAATCCATAATCGTTTGTTTAATTTTGACTTCATTGTTGTAGGAACTTTTTTATTAACTTCTTAAATAGTTGCCATTGGTTCTCTTCAGTTGAAAAACCGCAGTGTTTTTAAACGTTAAAGGTGTTGTAGTGTTTTGGTGAAAACTTATTTTAATGGATTTTGATTTCAACGTTGTTGGATCATAACTTTTATTTAAGTTAATTTGGTATCGGTTATTTTGTTTTTATCGTAAATCTATAATTATAACTACCCGGCAAGCCGTCCAGCCTCACTGGCGCGTGAAAATTCGCTTTAAAATATTGCCGACCAGTAAGGTAGACTTCGTGCCTCTGTTAATTGTGTCAGTCAGTCTAACGACTATGCGTCTATACAGTAGCGTAGCCAGGATTTCATTTCTGGGGGGGGGGGCATCAAATTGTAAGCTAAAGTTGAATTGTAAACTAAGTATCAAACTGTAAGCTAAAAGGGTCCCATTCAAGGGGAGGGCACTGCGCCCCCCACCCTCTGGCTACGCCCCTGCGTCTGTGATTTTATTTTTTTTAAATTAGAGTCGTGTTTCAACAATTCAACTCTGAACTTTGGAATTTCTTTCTGTTGAATTTCTAGAGTTCAGAGTTGAGTTGTTGAAACATGACTCCAATTTTAGAAAAATAAAATCATAGACGCGTAGTTGTTAGATTGACACAGTTAACATGCCCCTCCTTCTCTTCTGTGTTCGCGTTGTGGCAGGAAGACTGGTTATTATATAGACGACTGGACTCTGTTTTAGTAGCTGCATAGGCATTAGCGATAAATGACCGTTAGAACACAGACATGTAGAAGGGGCTATGTACCAGGTGCGGTCGTTACACACGGCCCGCATGAGCGGGCGTATTGAATTAAAAAATATATACGATTACGGACAAACTACACTGCTCAAAACAATTAAGGATATTGCGGTTTTAGGTGGATCTTGTGGCTGGGAAACTTTTTAGCTGATTGATACATGGTCGACAGACGTAGTAAGTTATATGAGAATAAATTACACATATTTGGCAGGAAAAAAAATGCATTTTATTGCGCATTTGTGTAGAAAAGAAAAAAAAAAACACAATTTGTGCATATGAGAAAAAGAGAATAAGGAAAGGTGTTTTCTTCAAAGGAATTCATTTTCAGTAGGGGGTATGGTTTCCACGGACGGCTAGCAATGTTGAACACCTTTGAGGAATGGAGTCAATGAGGCTATTAATCACGAGTTGGGGTATTCTGTTCCACTCTTCCAGAAGAGCTCTTTCCAGTTCTTAAAGAGTTTGTGGGGGTGGTTGGTGGTCAGCAACTCGTCTTCCTAGAACGTCCCAAACGTGCTCTATTGGATTCGTGTCTGGAGAACACGCTGGCCATTCCATTCGTACGATTCCTTCCTCGAAAAGGAAATCCTCCACCAGGCTAGCACGATGTGGCCTGCAGTTATCGTCCATTAAAATGAAGTCATCTCCGAATGCTGCAACGTAAGGGACTACAATATGTCTGCGGATCTCATCCCTATATCGGCGACCAGTCAGAGGTCCATCTCGAATGATGTAGCGCCCGTCAATGCGCCCGTCAATGGAGATGCCACCATACACCAACACTCCCCACCGCCAAAGCTGACACTTTCGTGCACGAACGCAGGATTATTCCTACTGCCACGGTCCCTCCAGATGAAAATGCCTATTATCAGGATGAACTGAAAAACGGAACTCGTCAGAAAAAAGAACATTGCTCCATTCATTTTTCCTCCAGTTCCCATGCTCTATTGCCCACTCCCTGCGGTCGTGACGATACCTTGATTTTAGTCTAACACATACCATCGGTCGGCGAGCATACAGACTCCACCATGGAGCCAGTTTCGGACAGTCTGAGTTGAAACCTTGGTGCCAGTAGCCGAGCGAAGGTGTTGTTGGAGAAGAGTAGCGTTCGTATTCCGGTGTCTCCGAGCTGTTAACACTAAATAACGATTTTCATTGGGCGTTGTTGCCCGTCTACGACCTTGCCCTGGTCTTCGGCCTGCACTTCCAGTCGCCAAAAACCGGTTCCAGATCCTGGAAATCACACTTTGTAACACTCCAATGGCTTGCGCCACTTCGGCTTGACTTTGGCCCCCTTCTAAACTACCGACAACTCTCCAAGCTTCTGAATCGGTTAAATGACTTCGCTGAGACATCGTACTCATCGAAATAAAGCAGTCACTAAAAACGGACTGAATGCCGATCATCCTTGTCTTCTTTGTCTTTTATTCAGTTGAAAGTCCAATTTCATTCGCTGCCGCTGAAGCGACGTTTTTGACGTCGAACTCAAAATTAGCATACTCCACAGTTTGAAAATCAGAAAAATTTGCATTTCTGATTCTCTTCCATTTTCGGCAAAAAAAAAAAAAAAAATTCGCTTATATCTTTATTTTATATAAAACTTACAATATCCTTTAATTGTTTTGAGCAGTGTATTTAGCTTTCATTCAACTGGTCGCCGAAGGCGAGCGGCCTGTAGGTTGCACTTTTTTCCAAGGGGCCCGTTCGCGGACCAGGTGGTCGCCGAAGGCGGGTAGCCTGTTGCCCGCGACGAAGCCATCGGCTGACCAGATGGTCGCCTGATGCGGCCGCCCTTTTTTTTCGAAGCGGCCCGTTGGAGGACCAGGTGGTCGCAGAAGGCGGGTAGCCTGTTGCCCAAGAAGAAGCCGTCGGCTGACCAGATGGTCGCCTGATGCGGCCGCTCACCGAAACGTGTGAAAGCGGGCCCATACGTTGCATAGACTGGACGTGAAGCGGTCGGACCAGCTGGTTGACGAAGGCGGACGGCCCGTAAGTTGCAAATTTCGGTCGCGAAGAGGCTCATGTGCCGTAGGTTGCACAAGCCATTAGCAAAAGCCAGTAGCTGCACAAGCCAATAGCAAAAGCGCACAGTTTGCTCTAGGTTGCACATTTTAGCCGCGAAGCAAACTGGTCGCCGAAGGCAGCTAGTAGTAAATATGAATGTTATTTACACTCACTTCCGAAAGTTAAGCTCTGAGAGGAAAATATTAATTTCCGTAAATCAATCTGAATTAAAGAATCGGAAATTTGGTGGTAAATATGCAAATATGTTAGGTAACAACCAATCGCGGTTTCGCGCCGAGAAATATGCAAAACAGGCAGTCGTATAAAAAGCCGCCATTTTGAAAAGTTACAGGAGCTGCATGTAAGTACTGATGAAAGGTGTTTAGAACATTTCTGCCATTCGTTTTCAAGCTAGATGTGTTTCTATAGATTTCAGAAGAAGAATGGAAGATTCTGAGCGGCCAAGCGTCTCCGAAGCCTCTGTCGTTGGTGGGCTGTCAGACGCATTGAAGGAGGACAGTCTATCACAGATGTTTTTTCTTCAGTATTCATCATTCCGACATTTCACGATTATGGGATCAATTCCAAATCTGCTAAACTGTTGTCCAAAAACCTATACCCGTCGTCCAAGAGTTACGAACCATCGGAAGATCAATATATTGCTGTTGTAGCTAAGTGGAATCATTGATTGACCGAAACCCACACGTGTGACATCTATGGTTCCAGCGGCCATTGGTAAGACAGTATCTGCCACTACTGTTCGTCGAAGGCTACACGAATGGTTTGTACGCCCGAGTACCACGAGTTCATGTTCGTTTATCCGTTCAATCCAGAGGGGGCACGATTAAAATGCTGCTGCCAACGTGTGAATTGGATAGTCTATGATTGGAGCAGCGTTATGTTAATAGATGAGTCCTGATTTGCCCGAAAATCCTATGAGAAGCATGTAAGGGTTTGGGGGGAACAAGGCATATGCAATCGTGCCGAAAACATCACCGAACATCACGCATTCCGCGGTGGAACATCATGGTGTGGGCAGGGATTTCATTGGGATATCGCACCGACCTGCATGTCTACAGGTGAGGTTTCTGTGGCAGCTGCATGGTATCGGGAGGAAGTCCTAGATCCCATTGTGAAACTTTCAGCTGCAGCAGTTGGTCTTTCCGTTTTAATGGACGATAATGCGTGTCCCCATTGCAACATTCTGAAAAGTGAGGGAATTGCGTTTATGGAGTGGCCGGCTTAAACGCCAGACTCTTATACAATTGAAAATCTTTGGGCTGCCTTCAATCGTGCTAGACATTTCTCACCTCTAGCCACTCTCAGAGATTTAGAAACTGCCCTACAAGAGGAATGGCGATTACTGGATTATGTGATGGTTGATCACTTCGCAATAAGCATTATCACACACTGTACACTTTGTATGAAGGTGAATGGTACTCTCATGCCCCATTAATGTCGGTTTTTGTTGTTTGCTTTGCATTGAAACGGCATTTTGTTACTGACGCAAATGTAACGTCATTTTATAATTTTGAAAATTCAATATTTTTTTTTTTTGTCTGTATGAAATTCTTTGTTTTGTTTTATGAAGCAAGGGTCGATCCAGAGAATTTTTCCAGAGTCCAAATTTTGTGAAAATTGCTTATTTTTGTGAATTTTAATATTTAATATTGTGAATTTCGCCACTTATTTTTGTGAATGTTCTTATTAATTTTCTATAAAAGTAACTTTTTTTATAAATTAATTGATAAAACCGATTAAAATGTAGGGTAAAATGCCAATTAAGAGCCTTTTAAAATCGATTGCATTTTTTGCGAAAGTACCGTTTTAATGGATTGTAATTTTGTGATGGGGCCGCAAAACGGGCCCAGATTTTATCTTTATCAACCCCTGGAGTTACATGGAGTAAACATGGAGCTACTTACTTACAGCATTTCCTGTCAATCACAGCAGTACTTAACCATTTCTTCGCAGTTTACCTCTCCTTGCTATTTGGGAGTGGGTGTATAACACATATGGACTGGACAACCCGCGGACCCGCGAAACGTATCATAGCCCCGTATAAAACCCATATAAACCATTCAGAATCCCATTTAAATCCCAATTATACGACTTCTCCAACATCTTAAACTTGGGCCCACGGCTTTTCAAAGGTTACCCATACCTGGTGTATAATGTAACTTTCCTTTATTCTTCATTGATTACTACACAAGGGGTTAAAAAAAGATATCTTTGGATTGCTATTAAAGGGGTAGCTCTCTGTGGTATTTTGAGGGATTTTTCCGATTTTAAAATCTAGTATTGTTTTCCTACACTCACATTTTTTCTTCATAATTTTACTATCAACTCTCAAATTTATTAAGCAATATTAATTTATTTACTATTAATACTGGGTTGTTAACTGCTTTGTATTTATAAAGTTACTCTGCAGAAAAAGTTCTTTTGCTCAGCATTTCCTCTCTGTTTCCAACGAAGGTCATTTTCTTTTAAGAATCTACATCTGCATGAAACATTAGTTTAAAAGAAGATGTGTGAAATGAGTAATTCTTGTGACTTTAAGAATTTCCCTGTTATTTCAAAGGAAATTAAACCCATCAATTATATACAAAATATGTTATGGTTTTATTAATGTTCAATTAATTAAGGTTTTATTAATGTTAATGAAATTCTTAGTTACCTCATTGAATATCCCGGACAGGTCTTAGAAATGAATACAAGAGATTGGCGCTCGGCCACTGCTACGGTCACGGGGCGAGCTGTGCATAATGTAACCAGATGTCCCGTTTTAAACGTGGCCGTCCCACTTTTGGGTAGCCATTCCCGTCATCCCATACACCACCAAAATATTCCGAACAACAATTAAAAAAAAAACATTTTAATTACAAATCTTGTAAATATTCTTCAGTAGAAAGGGATGAAAAACACTGAAGTCGCAGTTCTTAAAGCCGTAATACTTATAAAAGCAAATTTTCAGAAATCGGGCTTGTATTTTAAAATCAGCATTTCATTTTTTCTTCAATACGTATGCTATTTCCTAAAAATTAATACATCTCATGTTTTAAAGAAAATTCTTGCGTAAAAGTTAGAGTGTGCTTTGTGTTACGGCAAGCCTGCACAAGTCGAATCTGCCTACTGGGGCGGTGCCTTTGTCGGAGGACTTTAATTACTTAGGGTTGACTTAAGGTTAAATTAGAGATATTAGTAGGTGTCCCGTTTTGAGGGGAAAAATAAGTGGTTACTGTGGGTTCGATTTCGGTGGGAGTTATTTCGCACTTGCGATAATCGTACTTCGTAATTCTGCGGTAGTGATATGAAATACCTTGGAACTCCATGCCGATGAACAGTTGCGTGACAATATTTTATTGGCATTTTCAATAATGGAAAATTACAGGCGGTAATGCGGTGATTGGAAAAATAGCGAAGACAAGCGTAACCTTTAGGGCAGAAACCAAAGCGTTAAGTGAATGGGGAAAAGGTCTCAGAACAGATAGCCAACCTGGCGATAGAACTGAACGCTAGAAGGCACAGACGCCAGTGGCGGCTCGTGGGATACAGCAAGTACACCTGGGCTGCACTTGTAATTATCAGCACATACTTCAAAATAATTTATTCTAATAACTTTCTTAAATTCAGATTAGAATTATGGAATTCCTATGGTAAATTTAAAAAAAAAATCTCAAAAAAAAAAAAAAAAGTTTTGTAGTAACGGCCGGATCGCTCATTCAGAAAAAAAAAAAAAAAAAAAAAACCTTTCATCTTCCCGCAATTCAATTGCGAAAGTCGTTGGTACAGGCGGGGCCTCCGAGAGAGAAGAAAGATTCTTTCTCCTCTCTCGGAGGCCTCGGTACAGCCCTCAGCGCTGATTAAGGAATTGGCAGCACCGTTGCCATGGTAACGACTACGTAAGCACTTTCCCCGGCTTAGGACAGCATAGAGTGTTTTAGCTAAGACACAGTCGAAGACATTTTTACTGTCTTTTGCAGCAGTTGTGAATTCGACGAACTGATTGGCTCGGATGAGAAGTGAGGAATAAAGACACAGAATATATGTTCTAGCCCAGCGTTTCTCAACCTGAGGGGGACGCGCCCCCCGCAGAACGTTTGCAGGGGGGGGCGAGAAAAACTATAGAGCAAGTAGTGTGATGCATGTTTTTAAAAAATCATCTTATTTATTCTCATTTTTACTCAAAAATATATCCATTTTCGCTTAAAATGTTCATTATTAAAGATTAAAAAACTCAATGTATGCTGAAAAATGTGAGGGGGGGGGGGGAGCGCAGGGCCGGCCCAAGGGGGGTGCGAATGTAGGCGATCGCCTAAGGCCCCGCGCTTATAGAGGCCCACTTGGGCCACTTTATTGCTATCACTTTATTACTTGATTGGGCCACTTTATTGCTATCTCATAAGACATGATAGAGAAGAGGCCCCGCTCTTGCACTTCGCCTGGGGCCCCGCACGCACCTCGGGCCGTCTCTGGGGAGCGCCACTGTAAGTTAGCCTTTGTTGGGGAGGGGCACGACGTTAAAAGGTTGAGAACCGCTGTTCTAGCCCATTCTAACGGAAACAATAGTTTTTTTTTTTTTTTTTTTTTTGTCTGGGAAGGTTGAAAGTTTTCAGCCTTATTTGTTACTGTGTCCATGTGTTATTAATCTATGATTTAACTTTTTTGAAACATGGAGCCCCGTTATTATCCAGTTTGCGTCTTGCTTGAAACTCCGTTTAACACATGGAAAGAAGATAATAAAAGACAACCACTAAAAGAAAATAGACTGACACCAAAATTGTCCATTCATAAGAAAAAAGCAGGTTCGTCTCAGCATGGTCGTAGCTTCCATTTCTCATGATATGCACTATTCTCGTGGCTATGGGGCAGTTTATTTACAAAAATATGTTTTGTTTAATCGTTGACGCCGTGTTTAATCGTTGATAAAAAAGAGTGTTTGGAATGGTACTGGATAGGATGGATTAACCACCATCACACGAGCACGTAAAACACATGAAAGCTCAATCGAGCATTTAAAAAATTCTTTAAAATTTAAGAGTTGATAAGAAGTGGGAGCTAAATTGCTGACGCATTAAAGAAAAACTCTCGACTTTATATTGCTGAATTTATCAAGAAGGTAAGCCTGAATTGACTGACGCTTCATGCAATTACCCATCGAAGCAGTATTGTTTTTAAGTAAGCAAGAACTGGCATTAAGAGGACATGACGAGCGAGAAAATTCTTTAAACATGGGGAATTTTAAAGAGCTTTTAAAATTAATGATATCAGAATTAAAACAACGCCTTTTTATGAGGACATCACTGACTGAATCGCAAGTTTAAAAGAAAAGAGGATTGATTTGACTTATAAAAAATAAGTAAGTTTTCTTTTTTCTTCTTTTCTTCTCAAGTTATCATTACAAAAGAAAATTCTCAGGAAACTTCGAATCAGACACGGATTAATGCAATTTTGAGGATAGGAGCGGCTGGTTGAAATTTATGTCCATTTTATGGAAGTAAAATAGGATCTCTTACATTGTTATGTAATTTCTTTTTTTTTTTTTTTTTTTTAAATCCTGGGTGAGGGCTTAATCCGCCAGCTTCTTTCGAATTCAGTAACAAAGATTTTCCATTCCTAGGGGGGGGGAGGTCATATGTTTCCGGCTGCACTAACATTTTTGACCACGGGTCGCCACTGACAGACGCCAAATAAATCGCAGATTGGAAAAATGAAAAGAATCGTTAGGCGTTATACATGTTTAGTTAATTTAAATATGTTTCACCAAGAGGTGAAAGGTAAGGCGACATTGTAACCACAGCAATATTATTGGATCCCCGTGAGAACAGGAATCAAAATAAATGTATTCTCAGACAGCAGACGCCTGCTATAAGCGTTGTAGAAGTTAAAACCAAAGTAATTTAAGAAATAGTTAAATAGCGTTACAGATAGATGTGGGAGTTTTAAAAATGCCAAGAGTATTAAATTTAGAATAGGTAAAAGAAAATCAAAAGTAGTTATTAATATGTGATGAACTACATCACAGTTACATTTCCTAAGATGGAAAGCAACGATGGACACATAAGGTGAACAGTCGTCGCCGCAACGAGGGAAGCGAACAAGTAAAAGTGTTTTACAATTCTTGCATTTGGAGTGATAGATCTTTCTTGTTTTCTTTCTTCTAGGATTTCATCAAAACTTTCCTATCCGCAATCGGAGCCATACATTGACCTCAGCTTACCAGCATGTATCAGAAGAGGAAGATTCCTATAGTTCTCCATTCTTCGAAGAGGAAGATTCCTATAATTCTTCCTCTAACCAGCCCAGTTTGAAATTGCCTTCTCCTCCAAGAGAAAAGACGTGGTTCGAAATAAAAATAGATGACATATTTTCTCGCCAAGATTCAATGATAATAAGCAATTGCTCTGATCTCTTGGAATTGTACAAGATTGCCGTTGGGTCTGAAGACCGAAATCGTTCCATCAAAGACATCCTGGATGACTACGTGAAACAGCATAAAAATCTGAGAAGCAGAATTAGGCAGCGGATAATTAAGGCTCTGCATCGACGGTGACTTTTAGCTGTGTGTGACGCCCTCAGAGTTTTGTTCTTTCACCTCTCCTGTTGTGTCGAATTTAGAGCATGAAACAAGTTCTTTGAATCAGTTTTAATCCAATAAATTTCATTGACAGCCACTTGATCTCCAATAAATAAATGTTATAAGTATATGATTTAAAAACACAAAGTAAACCGATTTCAAATTCATACTTCGCCGTAACTAGCGTTGCCAGGCGTCCGGATAAAGCCGGACATAGTTAGGCTTTTTGAATGCATGTCCGACCAAACTTAACGGTGTCTGGCTTTTGTTAGGCTTTTTACTGGTGACTTTGGCTGATTACTAATAAAGTACTTGAACTGGTTTGGCATTCGATGTAATTTATATTTCATTACAATTTAACAAGAGAGAGAGAGAGATTCGTGGTAATAATCAAAAAAGCTAGATTTTACATACAATGTTTTTGTCGTACCTATTAATACGGAATCAAAATCCTCAATATTGTAGGCTTTCCAGCCTTTTTACCCAAATGTCCGGCCAAACTGGCTTATATGTCCGGCTATTTGGTTTGGCGACCTGGCAACCCTAGCCGTAACTAGTGTTGCCAGGCGTCCGGATAAAGCCGGACATAGTTAGGCTTTTTGATTGCGTGTCCGGCCAAACTTAACGGTGTCCGGCTTTTGTTAGGCTTTTTACTGGTGACTTTGGCTGATTAGTAATAAAGTACTTGAACTGATTTGGCATTCGATGTTATTTATATTTCATTAGAATTTAACAAGATTCATGGTAAAAATCAAAAAAGCTTGATTTTACATACAATTTTTTTTGTTGTACCTATTAATACTGAGACAAAATCTTCCATACTGTAGGCTGTCCGGCCTTTTTACCCAAATGTCCGGCCAAACTGGCTGGTCTGTCCGGCTATTTGGTTTGGCGACCTGGCAACCCTAGCCGTAACGGATAATTATTCCCATTAATGTATTCTCAGACATTGTAAAACAGCGTTTTTGCAGTTTACAGAGGAGGAATATCTGCTCTTCTAAGATTTAATCTATTATATGAATGTGAAAGTTTGTTTGTTTGTTTGTTTGTTTGTTAGTCCGGGAATTCCTTCCACACCGTTCGACCGATCAGCTTGAAATTTTGCACATACACGTAAAACGACACAGAATAGTCTGTAGTCAACTTTAAAATTCTGAAAATCCACGTGTTCCCAAATTTTTAACGATTTTTCGCAATTTTCAGGGTAGAAAGCTGCTTGTCCGATTTGAACGAGCACATTAGTGAACATAGCTAAAAAAGATAGATTTATTTATTTATTGCCTTCAATAACTTGACGTCATTCTGATGTCAGGAGTGTAAAAATGCATTAGAAATCCTAATTAGATTAACAAGCTTTCACAGAAGATTACACCACGAGTGAAATAAAAACTTCCACCTTATCAGATGCAGTAGAAAAGTAAAACAACGTGTTTTTTTTTTTCTCTTCTTCATTCACTTATTCATGTTAGATATCGCAACTGAGAATGCTGGAGATAGCATATAACTGGAAAGAAAGTGGGATATGATAAATTAAATCAACGTCATTTTGATGTGGACGAGTTTAAAAATGCATTAGAAATCCTAATTAGGTTACCAAGATTAGAAAAAATACTACAACACGAGCGAAATAATAACAAATCAGATGCTGTAGAAAAGTAAAATAACGTCAGTTTTTTGTTTTTTCCCCCCTTCTTTCACTTATTCATGTTAGATATCGCAACTGAGAATACGCAATTTTGACGTCATGAAAAATGAGTTAGAAATCTACATAAAAATTTACAGTTATAAAAATTCAAGTATGTTGTTTATTACATGATCTACCCTTCCCGAATTTTGAGCACTATTATTTTTCAGAAACCATAATAACGAAACGTAACTTGCAATCTTTAAAATCGTGGAAAATTCATAAGGTGCCGCAAAAGGGAAAATACTAATTAACTTAATACATAGTATTCGTTATCGGCTCGACGACTGCCGTCGTATGTATTCCCGAAAATTGCGCAAAATATCGCCAAGGTTTGTCGCCTTTAGAGAGTATATATATATTAATTATACCTTTTTTTGACTGAATTCTAGCAACTTAACAAGTTCTTGCACTAAAGTTACGTCATTAGCAAAATAGCTCCGAAAAATGTTTGAAATACTGATTAGCTAAGCATAACCCCGACATATGAAAATTCAAAAAAACTCAATCGTTTCACGATTTTTTTTTGGGGGGGAGGTCGTCATTTTGATAATTTTCACCTTCAGAAAGCTTTCCCAATTTCCGATTGTGTAAAATAGTGATCATTTGACATATCATCTACGTATATGCTGGAGATAGACATACTGTAAAGAAAATCTCATATCATAAATGAAATCAACGTCATTTTGATGTCACGAGTTTAAAATGCATTAGAAATCCCTGTAGGTTACCAAGCTTTGACAAAATATTACACCGCGTGCGAAATAATAAATTTCTAGATAATCATATGCTGTAGAAAAGTAAAATAACATGAGATTTTTTTTTTCTTCTTTCACTAATAATGTTAGATATCGCTACTGAGAATGACGCCATTTTGACGTCATGAGTATAAAAACCAGTTAGAAATCTAAAAATTTACTATATTATAAAAACTCAAAGTATTTTGTTTAGTGTGCGAGCTACCCTTGGCGATTTTTTATCATTTTTCAGCAACCATAGCAATGGGCCTCATCATGGCACAGTGGTTATGCCACTGAAAATGGTAGATGGCCGAAGTGTGAAGGTCCCGGGTTCGGGTCCTATCGCGCGGCTGTCGATCTAACGATCTGGAGTTTTGGTAGGTTTTCTCCAGATGTAACGTGAATACGCATTAGAACCCCTTAGAAAGTCCTCCTGCTAAGGCACCCCCCCTTGGCAGATCGCCTTAGTGTAGCATTGCCATAATCACACACAACAACCATAATAATGAATGGAAATTGGCATTTCTTAAAATCGTGGGAAATTCAGAAGTCGCCGCAAGGGAAAAATACTAATTAATGTAATACATGGGCGCGGTAGAATATTTCCCAGGGGGGGGAGGCAAAGACTACTCCAGAGGGGGGCAAAGACTACTCAAGGGGGGCAAGGACTACTTCAGTGTATGGTTACCATGTTGAAATGAGCAAAAAAGCAAGGGAAAACATTGCATACAAAAATCCAGGGGCACTTGCCCTATGCTGCCGGCGCCCATGATGTAATACATAGAATTCGCAATAGGTTTGATGACGGTCGTCAAATGTAGTCCCAAAAATCGTTCAAAATATCTCCCAAGTTTTGACGTCTTTTGGCGGTATATATATATATTAGATATACCCTTTTTTAAGCTGAATTCTAGCAACTGAACAAGCTCTAGCACAAAAGTTACGTCATTGGACAATAGCCCGGGAAAATATTTGAAATACCGATTAGCTAGGAATAACCCCAACTACTCAAATTAACTTTAATAGGCTCTGGTGCAAGTGAGAGTAAAATGAGTAAACTAATTTTAAATATGTGGTCTTCTAATTAGCTTGATTACACAGATTGTCCTCTTTTATTAAACCAATTTCGGTAGGTTACCAGTCCAGATCGCCAGATCAACATTATTGTTAAACGAAATAGCTGAAAATATTACACATGGAAATGAATAACATATCACCAGAAAATTTCCCTAATAGCACAACTGGTTCAAAAAACGTTCAAATTACGTTGGAAACACGTTTTATGACGTTAAAAAACGTGTTTTAAACGTCTTTTGGACTAATTGTGCTACTAGGGTTAGGATATGTATTGTTGTAGATTACTCTGCTTGTTTCCTGGGTTCGTCGTTCTAAAGTCCAGTAGAAAGTGTAGAAAGTTCTAGTAAAGAGTCCACTTGTCAGGATGTAACACAAACTTTATTACTTCTAGAACTTCGTCGAACAATCAGCTGGAAAAAATTCAAACACTCAATCAACTAGTATAGCGTGCTATAACAATCCGCTTAATACAGAAACTTTCACAAATGCTGTATTTCTCTCACAAAAGAAAACACTTTTACAGGCAAAAAACTTCAGTGGAAATACACGAGGGATATCACTAACAGTCCCCTCAAGACTCAGCAATGGAGAATTTACACACAACTCTTTAAAATAGAGCTTCAAAAAGGTAAGCGAAAGCACCGCTTCTATAGAGTCAATACAAAGCCTTAAGCTTTCACAGACATCTGCTCTTGACGGAAGCAGAAGCAAGACAAGACTCATCGGACGCTCGATCCACTCTGAACTAGGTTGTCTGTCACACCTGTATTTACAGGTGACGAAGCTACAAGGAGCTTCTAGAAGAATGTACCTCTCGAAGATTCCACCTAAAGCTCTGATTACGTCATAGAAGAGACATAGAAGAGAAATATTAGTCCATTATGCATGTTAATGCAGAAAAACTAACTTTACAAGCGCGTCAAATGACCAAAATGTCGTCAAGGTTGGCGATTTTTGGCGAAATACCGCCAAATTTGGCGCCAAAAATAAGTGCCCAAAAGTGAGGCTAGAGAAGGCCTAGGACCAATATCTCTAGAGATTTCTAGAAACACTATTCTAATCAATGGGGAAACCCAAGCCTCCGTATCTCCGATTCTGGTTAACCGATTTTGATGCAACAAAAACTAAAATTTAACTATTTGACTAGTAGAACACGAATTTTAAACTTTTTTAAACCCCATAACAGAGGGTTGCTCCGAAAATTCGTAACAGTATCATGTACGAAAATCATACCGGGATGTTTTAACTATCATACAGTACAGTATCATGTACGAAAATCATACCGCCATTCCATGGCGTTTGCAGAATCTTTCCAAATAATGGACTCAGATGTACTTAGAATACTCCACTAGAGAGGACTTCTTCAAAATTCTCAGTCGCACAGCGCTAGCGTTTTGAACTGGGAGACAAAAGGTGAAGTTTCGGAACCAGGGCCCGTCCGCCGACCTAACCGTTTGGAGTTTTCCGTAATTTTCTCCTAAACTTCGAGTAAATACGTATTAGGAAACCTTAGAAAGTCCCCCACGGAGGGCAATCCAACCCCCCGTCTAGATCCATAGCGTAAGTAATTGGTCGTAACCCAGATTTCAATTTCAGCTAAAGTTCTATTTATTTATATTCATATATTTTCAATTTAAGAGACCAAGATCTCTAGATACGACTTCAGATTTTGTTTAAATATTGAACACTAGCGACCCGCCCCTTCTTCGCACGGGTGCAGTGTAGATACTAATATGGGGCAATGTGGAGGGATTAATAATATGATTAGTCTATACTACATGATATCTTTGTATACAATATTTACAGCTGATTTTTCATGAGACAGTACAAACATGTTTTCTTTAGAGTTTATTCTCGAGAGCGCGACATATAACTGGTCGTGTGAGAAACACTCAACGCTCAAATCTAAGCCTACAACGTTGAATGTTTGACCCTGTGACTTATTAATGGTCATTGCAAAAGATAGCTTTACCGGAAACTGCAGGCGCTTAAATTGAAACGATAAATCCGATGGTATAAGAGGAATCCGGGTAATTAAAACATCTTCTCCAGTACCACATCCGGTAAGCATTGTGCACTCTATTATGAAAGTTTTAAGGGACTTTATTAATAATCGCGTAATTTAGGCGGATTAAGGTTCCTTAACAAAATAACAGGACAGCCTACTTTCAACACCAGTTTATGTGGAGAGAGTCCAGGCGGGTTCAAAGAATTAAGAATTCTGTGGGAAAATGAACAGCATCTTCAACATCGACTACAGTGTCGACCGAGTAGTATATTTTCGTCGGTGCATCAATCTTTGAAAGAATCAAGGTTATTCACCTTATCTACCTGTTCGTTAGTAGGTGACAGGATCGATTCTCTATCTCAACCTAAACGCATTCTTTTTGCACTCCTTATGCTACGACCTATGTTTGAAGTATGATGTCTTCCAGACATTAGTGCTGTAAAAGTAACGACAAAATGAGTATCCGTATGTATTTGTTACTTAGATGTTCGCTATTCGTTACTAAGTATTCGTTACTCGTTACTTTCGTTACTACTAATAGAATCGGTAATAGGGTGTTATATAGTGCCCCATAACAACACATCCGGGACAGTGTTGTTATGGGTATATGCCGCCCATACATAAACCCATAGCAAAACCTAACCAAAAAGAATTTTTTTTAGCGAAGTTGTACAAAGTTGTATTTAGAGCTTATTTTCTCTGATTTACAGATTGTTTTTATACACATTTATGGTTTTATACAATGCTAAATTATCCGAATTACTGAGTGCACATAGAAATCTTCCAAAGACATATGCCATTCTTTTCTTTTCTCAACCCCCCCCCTTTTTTTTAATTCTGAACGCTGGTTTAACCTGTTCATTCTTATCATAAAAAGTGTAAAGGAAAGCTTGTGACTCGTGTTTTTTCTGGGTTGCGGGTTCTCGAATACTGAGATCCAGGGATTGGGCCACATATATAAAATTCACAGGGCAGGGGATCTCAGTATGATATCAACTACTTTGCGTTTCTACAAGCATAATATCTTTATTATTTGTGAGTTCTTATTTCATATCAAAAACTTCTTTTGCTGGATCATTTTTCGAAGTAAATTAAAAATTACCATATTTTAATTTAAAATTGTTTAATTCAGTGAGAATTATCTATTTTTAAGATATTTCCAGTTCTATTTCTGCACTTTTGGGATGAAAGGGGTTAGCCCCTTCTGTGGGTGCATATATGAGAGCATTCTTTAAACAAAAATTATCACTCCTTTCATACAGAAAGAATGGTTGCACCGGATTATGCGTATTCCATGAGTTCATGGAATAAAATGTACCATAAAATAGGGCAGATGGCCCCCTAAACACCGACATTTTAGAAACATACTGAACTTTATTGAAATATTTTAATACCAGTGGCTTACGCAGGAGTGGGCATAGAAATCCCGGGTCGCTCCCAATTTTTTATATATTTTTTAAACAATTACTTAAAAAATGTGTTTAGGTTTCCATGCTAAATATTTTTTTTAGTTCCAAATAATATTTTAAATAATAAAAATGTGTGAATTCGTTTACTTTATAAAAATATTTTTTTAAAAGGTGTATTTAAATAATTTGTTATTTATTACTCATTTCGATTCTAGCTAAAAAAAAAGAAAAAGTTAAGTTCGCAATCCTGCTTCGGAACCACCCTGAAAGAAAGAATTCTGATTGCACCACTATTTAGTACTAAAATGTTAGAAAGCCCGAAATTAGCACCCCTTACTAACATGCTTCTCTTATATGTATTGCTCCTCTACAATTATAAGTAACACCCCCTTCCCCCCCCCCCGCAAAAAAAAAGTTCAACTGCGCATAATAACATACTATACACCGGATCGTATCCCCCCATTGTACGACCCATATCAATAGAGCAGCAGATACTATTCCATCTCCATAACTGTAACGAAACATACGGATTCTTCCAAACCTCATCAAAACGATACCATTCGGCGCGGCACAAACGAATTGCAACCAGAACATACTACTACTCAAATACCGAAACTGATTTTTCCCTCCCAACAGCGAGAATCCATAATACTTCCGGTATCTAGTAACGGAAAGGAACATACTATTACTCAAATACCGAAATTCATTTTCTCCCTCCCGCAGTCTTGTATTCGAAGTTCGAACCTGGTCGATCCGAAATGCAAACTCGAAAGTCATTTTCCCCCTTGAAACCGCGATCCGATATCCAGTAACCCCAGTAACAAATAACAGAAGATATTAGTACTCGATTACTGGAGCCCGTTTCCCCTCTAGTTCGCCTCGCCTGGCAGTCTGTATTCGAAGTTCGAAGCTGCTCGATCCGAAACATCTTCGGATCGAGTAACGATATCAACCGAAAAGTAACAATTCGTTACTTCGAGTCTGAGTGATTATCCGTATCTTAGTACCGAATACATGCGGTTTGCTTCAGCTCTACCAGACATGACTGAAATCCCTATTGCTTTCTGTACACAGACAAAAAAAAATAATAACAAACGATCATCAATAAAAAATAAATTCAGTTATTTTTTTAACTATGATAATTGAAAACCTTAGTATTATGATAATTAAAAAAATATTATTTTCTTTGATATCAATCTTGCTTAAGTAGCTAAATAGATAAATTAACCTAAATAGATTATAGATAAATTCACCTTAGTACCTACTCAAATACTAATATATGAAATCCTTGAGAGATTTACCCGAAAGTAATTGCACTACTTTATTCAATTCAATCAAAGATGTTTTGGTCATATTGAACAACATCGCGCTGTAAAGCAGGTTTTATTTTTATTTGACTGGCTGGAGAACACCGATAGACGCTTCCGATCTCTTCGAATTATACAATGCGTGACGTCAAATTACCGTCACCGGAACCCTTCTGGGGAATTTGATGGGTTGATGGAAGTTTATTATTTCGCTCATAGAGCAAATTTTATTATCTAATGTATTTTTTGAGTCGTGACATTAAAATGACGTCAGTTTCGCTCGTAAAATTTAACTTAAATTATTGAAAGAAAAGTAGTTATTTTCATGTTTTAAACTGATCTACTTTTATCGGATATAAGCACTTTCATAAGTAGATGGTGAGTCACGTGATTCTTTAAATTACAAAGATTTGATAATCTGACCACGTGAAAAAAAACCGCCTATTACAATTATATTAAAAGCGTATTATAATCCATGGGTCTTCCCTATTTTCATTCCTTATTTCATTAAGTTGGAAAGTATATCATTCTTCATGAGTGTGATTAAACAAAATTAAAATTTATATTTCTAACATCCTTTTTCTGGATGTAATACATTAGAAAAAATCTGATGTGTCCAACACATGACTTCCTTGCACGTCCATTAGATCAAAAATATTTTCGACGCACTTCCTCTAAATTTATTTGTTTGAAAGAGATAAAATATCAATAATAGTAAGGTTTAGCGATTTCTAGCCAAATATTTCGATATCGCCAAGCTGAGTTCAATTTGAAAGATTTCCTTCTGACACTTTATTTAGCGATATTTCACCAAAAGCCGACAAACTTGAGATAGTCAGCGAGATTTTGGGGATAGCCAAAGTAGTCATTGAGCACAGATCTTCAATGAATTGAATGCATCTATACACCTCAATGTATTCAAAGTCATTTGGCTCACCATGTAAATAAATTCTCAGTCGATTGCTGTCAAAAAAGATATTGAAAACAGTTAGATATTACAATAGTTCTAAATACAAAGTTAAAAAATCTACGGGTTAAAGTTTTAGAGTTATACAAAATAGGAAATAATTTTTGGCGCCAAATTTGGCGATATTTCGGCGAAACTCGTCAATGTCGACGACATTTGGCGAGATTTTAAGCATAAACCAAACAATGACAGATTATCGCCAAATTTGGCGATATTTCGCCAAAACTCGCCAAGAACGATGACAAATGGCGATACTTTGGGCATGGACGAAATGACTGACTATCGCCAAATTTGGCGATATTTCGCCAAAACTCGCCAAGGTCGAGGACAGACGGCGAGATTTTGGGCATGTACCAAACAATGACTGTCTACAGTTGTATTATAATCAAGATGTCCATAGACATTAAGGTATTGAAATTCTTTTCGGTGGTCCTGTAAATAAACTCTCCAGTAGATTGGAACCAAAAATCGAGATGCACAACTAGATGTTACAACATTCTTATATATGAAATTTCATAATAGTTTTTGAGATTTGAGAGTTAAATATGCACACACGTACACCAAAAGTCGCCAAGCTTGGCGACTTTTGGCATAGTTCTTGAGGGAGGCACGTGACCGTGGTCGGACCATTACCTAACTTATGTGGTAGGACGGTATTGTGCTTGAAATGGATGAATGCCCCTAAAATTGCTATTGACCGTAATGTATTGGAAATCTTTTGAGTGTTCCTGTAGCAGAACTATAAATGATAAAGACACTTTTTTTAATAGAGAAATTCATTTTCTAACTCTTTACAGCATATATCACTTCTGAGTCGTTTGAAATAGCCCAATACCTCTAAAAAAACGCTTTGATGAATTTCGGCCCATAGAGCGTAATGTATTTCGAATCTTTTGGGCGGTCCTGTAGATAAACTATTCAGTCGAATGGAACCGAAAGGGGAGGTGCACAACTAGATGTTACAACTATCCAAAATATGAAGTTTCGACATTCTACGCCTAATAGCTTTTGAGTTAGGTGAGTTTAATGAATTTCGGCCCATAGAGCGTAATGTATTTCGAATCTTTTGGGCGGTCCTGTACATAAACTATCCATTCGATTGCCACCAAAAGGGGAGGTGCACAACTAGATCATAGAACAATCCTAAATATCAAATCTCAACATTCTACGACCAATAGTTTTTGAGATATGCGAGTTACATACATACGTACGTACGTACGTACGTACAGACGGCATGGAAAAACTGGCCACAGTAGACTCGCCACTGGTCAAAATGAGTTGCAGACGCGTTAATATGATCGTGCATGCTAGCCTACGATGAGATGCATCGAAAAAAAAATTTAAATTAAATTTAGAGTTAGTCAAAATCGGTTTTTATGTCGAAATTTGGCCCCCAAAATTTTTCGGGATCACATTACTTCCTTATACTACGTACAAGGAAGTAATAGATGGGGGAAAATGTTTAATTCCAACTGAATGAAAATTTCCAAAACTTTTTCTCAGGTGTATTCATAACCCAAGTAGCAGACGATAAAATTACGATAAATTGCGCCAAGCGCTAGAATCATCTCCTCAAAATCGTACATCAACCATTTTATTTTTCGCCAAATTAAAAATTCCTGCTCTGATTTCACATGCACACGATATTTTAATTAAAAAACAACCTTATAAATAATCTAAACCAAAAAAAAATCATTATTCTTTTATTTTTACTTCAAGAGTCTGAATCATTTAATAAACTTACCAAATATGGCAACCTGGATATACTATATTTGGCAAATTTATCAACCTGGATATGCTCTTTTCCACTGCGGGGTTACAATTGCGGAGCAAAATGTAGCCTTATGCGACATGTTTTTTATCGATATTTCCTAAAATAATTCGAATTTCGAAAAAATCGCTTTGAGGTATGTCGGGACCCGTCCTGGAGAATTTCCATGCAAAATTTGGCAGGTCTACGATCACCCGTTTCTTAGCTATGCGAGGTGCAGGCAAAGTAACTAACCAACAAACGGACATTTTGCAGTTTGTTTTATATATATATATATAGATAAATTGTCGCGCTTTGGCACCACATTTAGCGATCAGTTATCGAAAATTGAAACCATTGTGCGACTTTCAACATTATATAACCCCCCCCCCTCCTCCTAACCGCTCTACATTATCTGGCAAACACATTTGAAAAGATCTTCACCGTGATAATCCATATTACAAAACTTATCGGCAAGATCGCACAAAATTCACCGAGTTACAGCTGCTCAAAGTTAGAGCACATTTCAAGATGCGAAATAGGGATAACAGCGTTTCTCAACCAGTGGGGCGCAGAGCGTTTGCAGGGCGGGGGGGGGGCGTGAGAAAAACCAAAGAGCAAGTAGTCATACATGTTTTTTAAAAATCACCTTATTTATTCTCATGTTTACTCAAAAATATATCCATTTGCGCTTAAAATATTCATTCAACTTTACTGATAACATTATTTTGTAGAAAATTCGACTAAATGTTCATTGTCTATACTATTAAAATCTGTGCGCGTCTGTCTGTCTGTCTGTCTGTCTGTGTGTAGCATCAACTCCTCCGAAACCGCTGGGAGTTGAGTTTCAATCGAGGTGTCCACTTATTCGAAAAATTCCGAGGAAGGTCTTCCGCTAATTTAAATTTCGAAATTCGAATTAGTTTAGGAGATATTGATAAAAAACCCCGTCAAAAACGCTAATTTTTGCTCTCCGCAACTACGCGATTGTAACCCCTGTAGTGAAAATGTGAGAAATAAGCATCGAGGTTGCCATGTTTGGCGAATTTATTAAATGATTTACACTCTTGCATTAAAAATAAAGGAATAATACTTTTTTTCTGTTTCGAATATTTGCTAGGTTATTTTTTAATTAAAATATCGTCTGCGTGGGAAATCAGAGCAGGAATTCAATATTTTTTATACGCAAAAGAAAAAGGATTTGTAAATTTCAGAGACTAAAGTGCATAACCTTATAATTTGGCGAAAAAAATTGCTTATATGGCGATTTGGGAAAGTGGATTCTAGTGGTTTGCACACAATTTTAGGCTTGGCGCAATTTACTGAGAGCGTAAAGAAATAGTATTTTTAAAAACAAGTGCAGGTTTTACTAGAATTTGGCCTGAAATTTTAATTTTCTGTTCAGAAATAATGCAGTTATTAAGGCGATTTTAAATGATTTTCATCAAGTTAAATAAATTGATTTAAGTTAGGGAAACCCCGCCAAATTTCAGAAAATTAAACTTTATCATTTGTATTGCTAATTCTATGCCCCGATTGATATGAGTTGGTGTTACGAGCGTATGAATAGATAATATTTTTTAATCCCGCCAAACAAGGTGTAATAAAATAGGAAATCCTTATAAATACGAATGCTGTTTGAGATGAATGAGAATATTTTTAAAACCCAGTTAGACTAGCTGGTAATGCCTTTAAATTATTGCATTTATTGTGAAGTTTAATGTGTGATTCATTTTGGCTATTTGCCATCGACTGCCGACGCTAATTACGCCAGAATGGCAGTTCTAGCAAAGTAAACATAAATAAATCATTTCATATTCTATTTTTAACACTGCTACAGTTTCCGTAGCAACGGAATCCATTGTTGCCACTTAAGTTGTTCAATTTAATAATTAAGTGAAACCACTCATTTCTACATCTCTTAAGACCCAAAAAAGTGAAAACGCATTAAATATGAAACACATAGAATTTTAACATATTTCCTTCGCGTGTGACGTCATTTTTACGTCATTGTCTTCTGTTTTGCTGTCAGATTATCCGGAGAAGCACATTACACGCTAACGTATGTGCTGCTTCGGCGGACATAAGGAAGCAATTTGTCGGGTACGTATTTGCCTAACCCCTCTGTGTGTCTAAATTGAAGCATTGAAACTTTGTAGGCGTTTTTTTTTTTAAACTAGAAAAAGGCAGATTAACGTCGTTAACGTGAAAGAAGCGATATGGAAAACTATTTAATTGGTAGCCGTAATGCGAAATGATAATCGATTATTCACATGCGCAAAGCAACAAAATTTCAAAAGTATGAAAAGTCAGGAATATGAAATGAAAATCCAAAATAAATCACCAGAGACTATAGGATAAGCATCGTGTACGAGAATGATATTGCAATCATGTACATAACAAAGGCGCTTGCAAGGAATACAAAATATAATATGAAATTAATTGCTCTTTCTTCCCATGGCGTTTGTGGAATCTTTCCGAATAACGGGATCCAATGTGCTTAGAATATTTCATATAAATTACTTTTTTGTTAAAGTTCTATTTATTTTTTCATATATCTTCCAGTTACTCCAGTTACAAGACCTAGAGCTCTAGAAACGATTTCAGATTTTGTTTAATATTGAATTTGACACTATGCAATTAATCTATGTTAAAAATAAAATATGAAATTAGTTATTTATTTAGTGTGAATTGGCAGTGAGATCAACGTTAGTTTTATGTAACAAGTGTGCACGAAGGTAAATGTATAGGAGGGGACACTTCTCTTAGAAAGTTGGATAACGCTGTTGTTGCAAACAGATGGCGCTACGCACACTGGGTAACTGCTCATCTCCTGCTTCTGCGCATCCAGGTTGTTTATATTTCCATCGAGGCGAAGTCAATGGAGATCGTTGAATTAGCGGAACTTCAAAAAAATATGAAATACATAGACTTATGAACGTGATATATAATAATTTCTGTCTTCAGGTGTGTTTTAATTACCTAATTGTCTTAAAATACTATTTCGTAATTAATATAGGCAATAATTTCGAAGCGAAGTAATATTATGTATGTAATGTCGTGTTATTATTTTGCCCAAAAGCTGTATTTTAAGAAATAGTAATAAATTTAGAAGAATGTTGTATGTGTGAATGCAATATTTAAAAAGTGTTCATTTATAATGAGGATCACACTCAAACAAGCAGTATTTACATTTATTTCATGCTGTGACAAATTTTAACACTTTAAATTGCCGCTAAAAAACTCATGTTAAAATGTTAAATTCATGTTACATTAAGAACTCGCACCATTTTCTAATGTAAATATATACCGCGGCAGACGAAAACTTCTTTTCTGTGAGCCACGATATACACACTCGTTCACAAATATAAAATCAATATTTTAACAATCTTAAGATAGAACATTTTTTTAAATCTTTTTTTATTCATTTGTTACTAAGGCAACCATGTAAGCAAAAGCGAAAGAAATATTTTAAATTTAGTGCTCGCGTTAATAATCTCGTTCACATGCTAGGTCGGAAAATTAAAAACAAGTAAAATTAGTTATCAATCAGTACGGGAAATGCTTTATTCTTTTGCCGCTAGGATCGCTGCACGTCGCTAGATTTCCAATGTTTACATAATTGAAACTTCTTTGGGGTACCAAAAGTTTAACATTACAGCTATGGAGAGTGTCCACTCCTATAGTATATCTCCGTGCAAGTGTGCTACTGTATTAAGAGTTCAGTAAGGGTAATAAGCTTTTCCGCTTAAGTTACGTCACAAATTTTTTCATTTGCGAAAGCGACAAGATCTTCACGGAAACAGGATGCATTTTTGGTTTCTGAACGTACAATGTGCATCGATTGTTTCGTGTAGGTTTTTTAAATTTGAGTAAAATTTAATAAAGTCATCTGCAACATAACTGTGCTAATGCATTGTCCACGCTTTACGAAATGCAAGATAAGATAAAATAGTATTCAACATCATGTAAAGTTATTCATATGGTATGTATGAATGCTATAAATTAAACCTAAAAAAGAGAATTATATAATGTAGAAATAAGGCATTTTACGAAAGAGAAACGTTTCGTCTGCATACCGTAAAGTTCTTACTTTTCTGATCGCCAGTGACAATGACGCAGTTTTTGTGTCATCATGTTGCAATCGTCTCAAATTTCCACTCATGGAGTCAGCTTTTCGTCAGAACTCCAGCAATTTTTCACTATTAGAGATTCCTATCACTGGGTTTAATTCGAATTATATGTGTGTAAGGAAAATATTCGTCTCCTACCGTGCGTAGAACGGGTAAGCAGCTAGTTAAAGATTTAAAAACTGAATGTAAGCTGAAAAATGTGAGGGGGGGCGCCACCGTAAGAGAGCTTTTTTGGGTGGATGCGACGTTAAAGGTTGAGAACCGCTGGTGTATAAAATGAATTTGAGAAAAAATTAATAATGTACATGGTTTTGAGTTTTGTAATATTTATTAAAAATTTCTTCAACTATTTTACGATTGTAGATTGCGATAAAGAAGATTAATGTTTAACTATGTGTATCTAATAAATTAACATAAAAATAGAGCTTATACTGAAAATTGAATTTTTTTTAACAATTTTTAAAATGAACTGGTGTTAAATAACTTAAAATACAAAAACAAGTGAAAAAAACACTTCATTAAACATTAAATTAGAAAATTAAACATTTTAAAATACCAATATATGCATTTTAGAAACTCAATATTACAAATCCTGTTAGCGTAACATTTGCTCAAGGTATAGCTTCGCTTCCATCGGCTGCAATGCAAATATGCATCCGTGTAGAAAACTCTTCCCGTATATTGCGTATAGCATATTCGGTGTTACTCATCTGCATGCTACACAAACGATTTAGTAAGTTTGATCACAGATAGATTTTTATAGAGCCTGGCTATAACCCTTTGCTTAAAGATTGGTGTGCTAAAATTAGTTTTGCTTCTTTCCCCGCATTATGCCAGAAAATGAAAGTAAAACCTACAATTTGAATTTTCAATATTTATATAGTTCCTGAAGGGTTTACCGTAACCAGACATATTTAAACCTCGAAAAGTGACTTAAATCAAAATGTTTGCTGCTTCATAACTCTGTGAATTTTGATCGTGGAAGGGCAATTTTTTTTACTGTAATGATATTTTTATTGTGATGTTATTTTTATTGCATGAAATTGTATAAAGAAAATTTTTCTAAATATAACTGACAGGACCGGGGGACCGTATAAAAATTTAAGTTTCGTAATTTTTATAGGAATTTGTTTATTGACTTCGGTTGTTTCTAATATAATAGATAATGCAATTTATAACATTTTTGCAACTGGAATTATGGGTCTCTGACTGACGGTTTAGGGTAAATAGTCATTGGGTACCTTTAGTAATGGACACGCTGTATACATATAAATGTATAACGTTATGAATTATTATTTTCCTATTAGTTTGATGAAATATTTCACTTAAGTTATATTTAAAATAATTTAGCATATTAAACATAGTTTAAAAGCTCAGTGCTCATTCTTTACATGCTTGATGTATATGTTTATCAGTAAACACTTGGAGATATTTATATTTAGAAACTTAATTTTCTTATAGTTTATTTAAATTATTTTTGAAGGCCCAATACTTGACAATCGTTAACATTCTTTTAATATTCTATTTATTATTATTATTATTATTATTATTATTAAACTGACATATATTAATTGAAAAATCAAAAGAAGCAATTTAGAATAAGTGTTAAGGCAATTATCTGTTAAAACCGTAAATGATACAAACATTTCAATTAGAAAACTTCGTCTAATAATGAGTAGTTTTCAGCTATGGTAATATTTTACTAGGGATTATATACATACTAAAATGCGGAATTTAATTTTTAAACCGTCCCACCTTTCTTATTATTTTAGAAAAATGTTGGCCTACGTCTAAAAAGGCAAATTTAGAAATCCCATGAGTTGAATAATTTCGGAGATATCGCAAGTTAAAAATTTTGCATTTATCGCCAAGTGCTGAAATGTTGTCTCAAATGTAAGATGTAAGAAAATTAAAATTACTTTTCAATGTGCATTATTTACTGTTAGTGATCATTCGACAGCTACATTTGGCTCCTGCAGATTCTACTTTAGGTAAAATTTTCCTATAATGCATGTTTAACAGTTCCTAAGATGGATATTGACAGTTCTGCATCACTCAGCAGCCAACAGTCGCAGCCCTCAACCGTTCATATTGGATCCACAGTCATCCTTGAGCGCTCACTCCTTATCTGACCACTCCTTGCAGCCAGTTTATATCGCAATCCCCCATTTGATGGGGAATTTTTTTCCACAAGTGTTTTATAAGGGGACTTATAAAATTTTTCGCAGTGTTTGTTGTATTTGAACTAAGACTATGCAAAAGAATTTACAAGCTAATGATCGCCTGGCTATAACCATTACGCTGCAAACTCTTTAGGTAGAGACCCTTTAATCGTGAAATCTTTTTACAGAATAGTAGAAAGAATTGTGTTTAATGTTAGGATAATGATACTTTGTGAATTTTTAGACATAAAAGGGTACATAGCTGTGTTCCTATCATAATCTTTTAAGCAAGTATTGATAGACTTTAGATTTTGTGCACTCCTCAGTCTTTGTCCCATCTTGATTTTTTGGAAGGTTTTTCCATTACCCAGCACTTAGAACGTCTTGTGAACGATGGTTCTTCCGTTCCTTTCGTTCATTCTGCTTGGAAGCTGCTGTTGTAAGGTCTATTCACTTTCTTCGTCTACTCCCCCCCTCCCACTTTTTTCTTTTTCTTTCGTTCCCTTTCCCCCTCTATTCTTTTATTTTGTTTGCCCCCCCTCTCTTTTTTTTATGTGTGTGTACGAGCGTTTCTGTGTTTCCTTTACGTTTTTTTTTAATAAATAATTATATAAATTAAAAAAAAACAATCATATTTGTATATTGTGCTGTCCTGTTCGTGGTTTTAAAAAAAATTATTGTGTTTTTTATATTTTATTTGTTTTTTGTTATTTTGTTTGTTCTGTTTTCTCTTTTTTGTGTGTGTGTTTGTATTCGTGTATTCCTCCTTTTTTAAATTTTTAAATTTTTAAATTTTTGTATTTTTTGTGCTTCTTTCCTTTTCTTTTTATCCCTTAATTTTTTTCCCTCTCCGTGGTTTTGTTCGACTTTTCTTTGCCCCTAGTGGCAACTTGCTTGCTTGTTTATCTCTTTTCAGTTCCCTGTGTTCCTTGCGACGAAGGGCTTGGACTGATGAAGGTCAAAACAATTTTTGGCCGAAACGTGCGTATCTTCTTACCTATAACTTCTTATGTGTGTTTTTTACAAAGTTTTTTATTTACTTTATCGTTTAACACCAGTAATTTGAGTGTTTTTTACCTGAAGTCTAACTATCAGGCTGTAAAAGAAATAAGAATTAAATTATCGGAAAATAAGAACGTCTTACTTACTAGAAAGCACACCTTGTTGAATTTTTTTACTGGAAATTTCTTCAATAACGGTAACAAAGCTAGAAGATCAAAAAACAGAGTAAAAATTTTAAATATTTTACTTGTGATTCCCAAATCAGCTGGCTGTTTCATACACTTCTTTTGGCATCATCCAGATTAAATTAAGATTTTTAATGACATAACATTAAAAATATGCATAATATTGTTAAACTAAATACATAATAAAATAAATAAAAACTTGTGAAAAAAACACACATAAAAGGTTACTTATAAGGCGTAACGACCAAAATTCCGTTTCGACCAAAAAATTCTTTCGGTCCTCATCAGACAAGCCCTTCCGTCTTGCAGAGCAGAGGGAACTGAGTTCCCTGACTGGAATGCCATTAAAGTTATTACCAGTTATCGAATTGGTAATAGTTTTAATGATTATATTGACAAATAAATGTTGATATAAATTGAAGACTTTTTAGTGTGTTTTTTAAGTTCATATCTTTTTTAAGTTCAACATTGCAATAATTTGTACTCGTCATACAAATTTATTGCAATGTTGTGCCTGAAGTACCGAAAATAGAAGGTATATATTGAATTTGAAACTTCATTTTTTTAAAAGTTGATCTATATTTTTAGATTTTGTTTACTGACTTCACTATTGCACATGGACGTAAACGTATGTTATTAAGTCATGTAATGTTTATATCAGAACAATTGATTTTTTTTAGTCATGTAAGACCTATACAGAAGTAAATAAAATAATCTTTGTTTAAGCAAAGCATTTATTTTTGACAATATTTATTAGCACTCGGGGGCTATTTCTTTCAAGCACGGTATTTTTGTCTAGGCGGCGCGCCGTGGTCACTTTTCCTTTCATTCATGTTTTCTGCAGAGTGATTTGATATTGCTAACGGAAACATGGACTATCCCTTGAGATGATTTTCAAATACCAGGATTCACTTTGGTCGAACGGATACACAGTGGTTTCCAAAACAGAAAGCCATCTGGAGTTATGATTTTTATAGAGGAAAACTTTATAAAAATCCCTTTATAAAAAAAATATGAAGCACTTTACCTGTGCCTACACGAGCCTTATCAATGGTGTTCAAATGGTCATTGTGCATATTCAAGATAAAGTGAGATTTGCAGTTCCATACGCTAGTCTTCGAATTTCTTATGAAGATAAATTACACGCTATATTCGAAATGTTACTGAAGGATAATGATTGTAACACTGTTTTACACTCATGTCCATAAATTAAGGATAATGAAGTTCAGGAAAAGAAAGAGAAAGAAGCAAAACAAATTTGACTTATTTGTAAAGTCTATTTATTAAACAAAAAGTAAAGAGCAAAAGAGATGCTATATGTTTGACATAATTAATAAAAATTGCAAGTTATACTCCCTTGACCAAATTTCAAAAAAGAACCTATTTACAAAAAACAGTATAACATGGTTAGTAGGATGGTTAATACGGAGTATGTCTCCCGGACGATGCAATACAGGCCTGACAACGCCTAGGCATGCTGAGTATCAAATGATCAATCTGATCTTGGGGAATATTACACCACTCATCAAGCAATGCACTCCGAAGTTCCGGTAGACAGGTGGGAGGGGGTTGACGGGCTGCAATTCGTCGGCCAAGCATATCCCACACATGCTCTATTGGATTCAAGTCCGGTGAGTATGCTGGCCAATGCATACGGGTGATATTCTCCGATTGAAGGCATTCGTCTACAATGTTTGCACGGTGAGGACGGGCGTTGTCATCCATAAACACAAATTCAGCACCCATGGCGCCCCGAAACAAACGTACATGTTGTTCCAGAATGACATCCCGATAGATGTGGCCTGTCATCGTTACACTCTGAACATGCAGGTCAGTTCTGGAATCAAGAATAATTCCTCCCCAAACGAGCCATCCTGCACCACCGTAACGGTGTCTTTCAATGGTGTTCTCTTGGTGGTAACGGGTACCTGGCGCTCTCCAGATGAATGTCCGGCGAGAATCAGACTCCAAACTAAACCTGGACTCGTCGGAAAACATCACACAAGACCACTGTTGCGGTGTCCACAATGCATGCTCTCTACTCCAGGTTAATCGCAGGCGACAGTGAGTTGCGGTAAGTGGAACACATCTGACAGGCCTACGAGCATATAGACCAATGTGCCCTAAGCGTCTGTACACGGTCTGCCTTGAAACTGTCGTACCGGTAGCTGAAGAGAGCTGACGAGACAGGTCTGATGCTGTACTCCGTCTGTTTCTTTTGGCAGTAACTGCCAAATAGCGGTCCTCATTCGGCGTTGTAACTCGGGGGCGACCTGTGCTGTAGCGTCTACTCACATTACCATCATCTTGGAATCGTTGCCAAAGCCTGGAGATGACACTCTGGGCGATTCCAAGTTCCTCGGATACTTCCAGCTGGGTACGTCCACATTCCAGTCGTCCGATAATTCTGCCACGTAAAACATCATCCAAATGCCTCCTTTGTGCCATAACTATGCGGTTTTTGCACTGAAAGGCTTTCACAGCGCTTGTGAACAATTTTACTTCTTTGCCACCACTCCTTATATACCCCTCTCTTACACTCTCGTCATTGTGACGTACCATCCACGCCATCTGGTGGTTTCCTGTAATTTGCATATTCTTCTTCAAGATGTATGTGATCATTCCACAGGTGAAATTTTTATTTTAGAGATCAATTTCTGTGTGATTCTGAATTATCCTTAATTTATGGACATGAGTGTAGTAGAAGATTTTAACATAGAATTAAATTCCGATCTTGTATCCGATTTCATAACTGAAACGGACACTTTAGATTTTCCAATACGCACTCATCCGAAACATTTCACCACTAGGGGCGAAACAACAATTGATGCAATTTTCAGTAACAAAATTATGCGAACAGGAGCCTGTATGGGCACTTACAGTTATCATTTTCCTCTATATGGCAGAATTGATTGAATAGATTTAAAAAAACCAAAATTCTTCCAGCCGAGTGCGCAAATAAAATTTGGAAGAATTTCAGATTCTTTTTTTTTTTCGCACAGCGTTATTGTTATTGCACTAATGTTTACATCTAGCTGTTGCCGTTTGCAGCGTGGAAATATCGTCGATTTTGGTACCGCATACGTTAGCGCATTATGTAAGTAGATTCTATACACTACGAATGTCGCGAATTTAAAAACAAAGATTGTAAGTTGGTATAAAATTTGCATTTTTAGTCCCAACGTTTTTAAATAAAGTTCGTTCGCTAGAAAGAACGAGAATAATCTAGCCATTTCGTGTAAAATTCTGAGTCAGTGACGTCAAAGGAAGGAAATAGCATATGAGAGCAAGCAATTCCCAAATGCTATCTATGGTAAGCGGAAGCGCGAAGCGAAGGGTGGACAGTGGCGTACACTGAATTTTTATTTATTTTTGTTCTGTTGGAATAAAACAGGTTTCAGTTTTGTGAGTTATGTGTAGCTCGAAAAACAATCATGAAAGAGAATTATTTTACGAAATTTCGAAAAAAAATATATAAATTATTTTTGCAAAAATTCTTATAAAATTAGATTTTGCTCAAACTTACATTTGCTCAGACTTTTTGGTAAGGGTAGTTAATTTTTCTCTGACATTACACGTGTTTGAGTATTATATTATTGAGTAACTTAAGTGACACTTTAACGTTGCTTTGACTGTCACACTTCAGAACAAATAAGTCTTTCTATAAATTGCTGAATTTCAATTTTACCGATGGTTTATGAATGATTGCAAATGATTTTAGTAAAGAACTTTCACAAAACTTTGTGGAAGTTTTCTTGAAATAATTTCTTTGAAAATTGTATAGAAAATTATTTAAGGAATTGTCTGCAGCAATATATATGCTAAGTCAACCGGAAAGCAGTTTTTTTCCCATTAAATTCAAAATGAATTTTTGCAAGTTTTTAGCGGCAAAGAAGTTGTGCCTAAACAATGGATTCATATTTGTTACAAAGCTGAAATTTCATGGATAACATTCTTTTTTTTTCCTTTAAAAAAATTATGCGAAAAATGGAGGGTAAAAACCTCCTCTCCTTAGAGAGCGAATTTAAAAATTTCCAGAAATTGATTTCTATGTATTCGTGTGTGTTAAAATTTACAACCAGAATTTTATAGATCTATCTTCTTTTCTTTGAATTATCGAAGGCAGGGGCGTAGCCAGAAATTTTTCATGGGGGGGGGGGTTACGACTACTGCAACTCACATATATGCATACATGTATGTGATAAAGGCGTGAAGAACATACATTTTGTATGGCAAAAAATTCCTCATGGGAGGGTTATGACCCTCTAACCCCCCCCCCCCCTTGGCTATGCCCCTGATCGAAGGATATGTGAAAGGAAAATTGTGGTACCTCCTTTCCTCCCCATCCTCATTTGTTGGGAATTTCCAAAAATCCTCTTATCTGGCACCTACGTTAAAAGTCTCGCAGGTATGCCGAATTCCTTGTTATTAGCTTCACTAGTCTCGACTTGGTGAAATATTGACTTACGAAAAAATATACATATATTCGATTCCCTAATACATGAACTACTTGTTGTTTTAACTTTAAATAATGAAGTTATTTTAATAACAGAATAATAATCTTTGGCTTCTACACCCAGCATTTTTTACCCCTTCAGACCTGATTAAATATATTTTTAGTAAAGATTAAATTTCTTGTGAAAAAAAACAATGAAATTAAAAAATCCTGATTATTAAAACTTCGAAGAAAATTGGTATCTCTTTATGTGCACAAAGTAGGGCATTCATTTTGTACGATAGTATATAGGTAATTTGTGTGCCCTTCATTGCGTGCGGTTGCAAATTTCGAAAAAATTAATATACAATAGGGCGGACAGAAAATGCATTTTTGTACCGATTTTCGAAATCGAATGAGATCCTAGTGCGGAAAAGTTGTCTCTTGGGTTGGTTATTAACCGTGTAAATTTTTTTTATTTTTTATTATTTACTTATTTATTTATTTATTTATTTATTGAAATCGAACAGTGCTTTTAGTTGGCACCGGCACCTTTAACTCGGGAATTTGGTACAAAATAGGCATCCCCCTCCCTTCAAAACACAATTTTTGCGAATTTTCGAAATCACTATCAGCCGAGTGTGGAATCTTTCTTTACATGATACACATGATCGCTTCTTCGTATGTATCATGATACACATGGTACATACTAAGAAGCGGTGCAATTTTATCTCACGGCCGTTAACGATTTCCAAAATCCAGTAAACTTTCATTTTCAGGGAAAATGTCTGCTTTGTCCAAAATACCCTGATTTAAACGCTCCGGCGCCGTCTGAAAGTATTGTCAGATTTCAAAAAAAAATTTGCACGGTTATTAAACAACATAAGATGCAAGTACATTTTCGACCAGCATTAATATAGAAACCTGCATGAGCGTGGATAGTTTTGTAACAAACAACGTTGTTAACCCCTTTCAGGCCATTGAGAAGACAAATTTCGAAAGAATATTACGAATTTTAATTGTAAGTTGAAAATGGTTGTGTACATTTCACGGGAATTTAATAATCAGTATTATTTATTTTATTACAAATTTAATCTCTGTTATTACAATATATATATATATATATATATTCGAGACAGGGGCGTAGCCACGGGGGGGTTATGGGGGTCATAACCCCCCCCCATGAGAAATTTTTTGCCATACAAAATGCATATTCTTCACTACATTATCACACCCACGTATACTTATATATGAGTTGTAGTAGTCGTAACCCCCCCCATGAAAAATTTCTGGCTACGCCCCTGATTCGAGAGAAGTTATTTAAATCAGATCTGAAAGATTATGACAAATCAGTGAAGAAATTCAAACTTGTTTTTTAATCTGAGATTCAATTTTCCCCGCGAGCTGACCTTGTGCAGCATTCTCCCTTTGTATTTTCCCTATCAAACTTGAATATCCAGCATGTGTTTCCCTACCAAGCACAACTCATCCGTTAATTACGGTTTGATGTGACAATGTTTCTATGTAGATATACACACGCCCTGCTTCATGCTCTTTAAGTTTTCATGTTTTCATTAAAGCTGAAGATTTTGCATCCATTACGTTTGTGAAAGCCGCGCCACAGGAAAATGGAGTTCAAAAGCGAGTGGCTGACTGATCCAGAATTCGAAGTTTGGTTATCTGGTGTGCCAGGTGACAACTTTGCATTCTGCAAACTCTGTAATAAGGAAATTAGTATCTATAGCTGCGGAAAAGGAGCATTAAGAGCTCACGACAAGGGTAAGTGAAAAATAAAATTATAGTGCACTTAAGGCTGGTTTTTGAAAATAATAATGCATGCCACATGATTTATAAACAGTTTTAAAACAAATGAATTACTCTAAAAGTAACAAAAAAAAGTAAAATTGCCTTCTTCAAACTAAGTACTACTTTATAAAAGCTTTTAAGAAATAACAATTTATAAAAGTTTTCCTGCGGGGGGATCTTTTCTCTAAAAAAATAGGGAATGCAATATCAAATAGAAATATTAAGAGCAATGTGCTTTTATTACTCAACATATTATAATAATGATATATCGATAAGTTGTGTTTCAAATAATCATAAGTAGAAATATGCACAAATTTTCTTTGGATCCGTACTGTGTAAAATTCCCAAAACAAAGTTTTGCCCACACACGCATTTTGTTACCGAGTTCCCAAAGTATCAATTCTATATTCAAAATCGGACTTTGACTCATTATTTAACAGGTTATTAAGTCAGAAATATAGATATCATCCATAAATTTAAAGTGATTGGTCCAAGAAAAGCATATTCATACAAATTACATGCGGAAAATGTTTTTAATATAAATTTCAAATTTAAGAATCTTGTATCATTATTTTTATACGTATTCGAAGTCGTTGTTAATGTTTGAAATAACAGTTGAGTTTTTATTTCACCCGTTTGCTGTGTTGCCCGAACACTGCTCTGGTGATGTGAAAAGGGGATTTCCCCGATTTTCCGGTGAACCGGGCGGTCCGCTATTTTTTGACTTCGCTTAATCAGGGCCTGCCTAACAGCAAATTGTTGTGGGTGTGCGAGAATGAGTTTTTGTTTTGGCGCCCCTTACAATGTAAATTGGTTAAGAAAACCCTCCAAAAAAAGGTTTGGGTGCTCTATGACTAAAATTTTGCGAACTTAATACCTGAATTTGGACTTCTAAAGGGATTAAAAACCAAACTCAAAAAATAATAAGCAGTTATAAATAGTAAACATTAAAGTAAAGTATCGAGCATCTTTTCATTATTGTTATTTTTTATTTGATTTATACACCTATTCTTTTAACTGACTTTTCAAACTTCAATTGGCGTACTGTACTTGCTTAAAAAGAAAACTCCAAAACAAATTATTTTATTCAGTTTATTGTTATAGCAGGTGTAAAAAACAGAAATATTTTATAACTACAATAAAAGTTTTATTTGATTTAATATTCATGAAAAAATTAACATCAGTTTGAATCTATTTATATAAATAAAGCAATGTGTAAACTGTCCGTTAGTTAGTTAGTTTGTTTATTTGTTTGTTTGTCTGTGTCTCGCGTAGCTCGCAGACGGGTGATCGTAGACCTGCCAAATTTTGTACGGAAATTCTCCATGACAGGTCCCGACACACCTCGAAGCGATTTTTTCAAAATTTGAATTATGTTAGGAGATATCGATAAAAAACGTTTCGCAAAAGGCTAGATTTTGCTTTCCACCATTTCGTAATTGTAACCCCACAGTGGAAAAAGCGACAATTAAGCTTATCTAGGTTGCCACATTCGGCAAGTTTATTAAATAAATCAGACTCTTGGAGTAAAAATAAAAGAATAACAATTTTTTTTTGTCTAGATTATTTGTAAGGTTGTTTTTAAATTAAAATATGGTGTGCATGGGAAATCAGAGCAGGAATTAAATGTTTTATACTCAAAAGAAAAATATTATTTAGAAATTTTCTTAGACTAAAATGTGCAACTTTTTAATTTTGCGAAAAATTAAACGGCTGATGTGCGATTTTAAGGAGATGATTCTAACGCTTGGAGCAATTTATCGTAAATCGTCTGCTGAATACACATGAGAATAAGTTTTTGAAATTTTCATTCAGTTGGAATTGTACATTTTTCCGTGCAGCTTTTCTCCATCTATTAATGACTATGTCATTTTATCTCTCACCCCCTTTATTGAAAATTGTATGAAAAATGTGTCCCGAAAGTGCGACATAAAAGTATGCCACATAATTTTACATATACTTAAATACTATTAGTTCGCAACAGCTAAATCTATTGTTACAATATTTCGTAAGCTGTAGAATATGCTTCACATGTATTTTTTACATATATTTAAATACTGTTTGTTCAAAACAGCTTTAATCTATTGTTACAATATTTCGTAAGCTGTAGAATATGCATCACCAGTATTTTTCTCGAAATACTCGAAAGATGCCAGATAAAATGACATAGTCAATTAATATCGTTTTAATATGGCAATAATGAAACTAAAAAATTAGGGGGTTCAGGGGGGGGGGACTGTCGAAGCTCGAACAACCGAGGTTTTTCTAATGTTATTACATCCAAAAAAAGGATGTTAGAAATACGAATTTTAATTATAATCACACTCATGAATAATGATATACTTTCCATCCAATGATATATTTTCCGTCAAGTTATGATAATTGCATAAAATTTCTTGGACATGCTGTAAATCGCTATTTAGAAAAAAAAAAAAAAATAGTAGCGTATTGGCGAAAGTATAGAAAGCCAAATTATAACTTCTATTTATTGTTAAAAGATTACAGGTTAGAGAGTAACTAAGTGAAATTGTCAAGAGTAAAAACATTTTATTTGCAAAATAAAGTTTCATTTTAGTAGTAAGAGCTTTTAATGTCCATTCCTCGCCTATAATTAAATTTTTGTTTGATTTACTATAGATATTTTAACATTATTCCTCCAGAAAACTTAGCGCAAACATAAAAAAAATCTAAAAAAAGGCAAATAAATATTTTAAAAAAATGAACACAGTTTTTAAAAATGAAATACCGTATGTACCCAAGTATACATCGATCCCGCCTAAATAGACCCCCCGCCCTTTCCGATCAAGAAATTTGATTTTTTAAAAAATACATTTATTCAAAATCATCTGGGAAAAAAGGAAAGTAGTAAATGTACAATAATAAAGATAATAATATACATAAATAGTATACAAAATTAAACTGATAATTAATAATATGACACAATTGATAAGGTAAAGTAGTAATATACAAAGTTAAACTGATTCAAGATAGGATTCAGTATTGGACTTGCCAAACAATTAACAAAATTCCTTCGTTGTCATCGGCGCATCATGATACACGTTTTCAATCTCTGTATCGCTACCTTCTGCCTGGTATGGAAATCGACATCTCTGCGTTATGGATTGTTGTGGGATTAAGGCCAATTATCTGCACAAAGGATCTAGGCCTATGGGTGAGATGCCCTCCGTGGGGTTCTTTCTAAGGGTTCCTAACCCGTATTTACGCTAAATTTCGGAGGAAACCACGGAAAACTCCAAACGGTTAGGTCGGCAGATGCGACCTGGTTTCGAACCAAGCACCTTCCGCCAGTGCTTGGGCACCGAGTGGCCGAATACTTCGTGAACAGTCATATCACATAATTCCGAAGACATAACTTCCGAATCCAGTCAGTGCGCTATGCACTATGCCGCTGGACGGGCCACTGTGTTACGGAATGCGGGAACAAAACAATAGTCTTTCAAAGGGGCATTTTTTACTTCTGTGTTTAAAAAAAAAAAAAAAAAAAATACGACCCTCGTTTACGTCGATCCTCCACTTTAAAGCCTTTTTTCTGTCCAAAATTTCTCGACTTATACACGAGTGAATACGGTAGCTATCAAATATATTATCTCCACACGCCTTAAAGTGACTCCGCTGAGAAAAAAAGAGCAATTTTTGCAAAGGTTTAAAATTTATTCAATTTTTTTAATCCGATATTTGTTGTTTTACTCGTTACTTATCATGTTACCAAATTTCATTCTATTCTCTCTAAAATATCTAAAAAGGCAAGTAAAGATTTTTTAAAATCCAAGATTTTAAATAATTGTTTGATTGTTAACTAATACATTAACTTATTATACCTTAAAGTGATTTCCTTTTTTAAACGTAGTTTTTTGCCAAGTTTTAAAATTATTGAATTTTTTTAATCTCATGTTCATTGTTTCATTTGTAACTGATAATGTTACTAAATTTCATTCTATTCTTTAAAGCCGTGTTTGAGGGATGCGGGAACAAATATTTACATGATTTTCACAAAATCTCAAAATTTATTAAATATTTAAAACAATTTTGACATCTTAGCTTAAATTAACATGCCACGTAACATAATTGTTCGAATTAACATAAATTTTCTTACTCAAATAATATTAATAATTCAGTGTAACAATATGATATTTTGTACATTTTGCTTAAGTCAGATGAGTTTTTTTTTTAATTATCTTACCACCCCCCCCAAGCAGAATTAGTTTACTATTTTGATTTATTAAACGTTTTGTTAGGTCAGACAATTTTTTATGCTCCTTTAAAAAAACGTTGATGCACCACCTTATACATATGCCTTTGCATATAAACGCACACAATTTCAATAATGCAGAATTTTTTTCAATAAATGAAAATTTAGAAATTTTACCGAGCTTATTTTCTTAATCTCATAATACAAGTGTCGATCCAGGAAATTTTTCGGGGTCCCATTTTTGTGAAAACTGTTTATTTTTGTGAATTTCACCATTAATTTTTGGGAATTTTCGTACCAATTTTTGTGAAAGTTACTTTTTTTTCCTTCAAATTGTTTACAAAACAAATTAAAATACACTGTAAAATGCCAATCAAGGATTGTTTTAATCGATTGTAATTTTGTGAAAGGACCGTAAAACGGAACCAAATTTCGTCTGTCTGGATCTCTGTAATATATGAATAAAGTATCATTTGTTTTAAAGAAAGAGATGATTATTCTGGACTCATTTCATCACATCATTCTAAACGATTTTGTTGTTAGAAAGCTAATTTGTGTTAAATATAATCCTGAAATCATTGCAAATTAATTATATACGTGAATGCCTTGTTATTTTTTAATATTATAAATTTGCCTCACACAAATGTGCACAATAAATATACACACAAATGTTCAAAATATATTTATCGCAAAGCTACGTACATATAAACTACGTGTTATACCTGGAAGTCCCCAAAACATAATTTATTAGTATGTAATTTAAAATTATTGGACATAACCTCTTTTTTTGGATGAAAGGGAAAGGAAGGTAAAAAATTACATTAAAATTTAATTTTTTAAATTACAAATAAGAAAATAAGCCTTTGTACAAGACACTAGAAATATACATATGTTTTATTTTGCTACATTTCTGTGAGAACAGTTTTTTTATATTGTCTTTATTTATTTTTTCTTATACATTTTAATATATTTTAATTAATATTGCACTGCACATACCAAATACTACCTTTTTTGTGTGAGGAGGGGGAAAGTAAAAATAACACGCCTAATGTACATTTTCTATTTTAAAAAGTATAACCCTTTGCGCAAGAGCTCAAGTGTATCCATATGCTTTGCATTTTACATATATATATACAGGTTGTGTCACAATTCCCTCCTGTGTTTAGAAAGCTTATAAAAATATATCTATTACCAATGCAACAACATAGTTTTATTTGAGAAAGAAATGTTACAAGTTTTATTCCACAAAAGTCCAATATGTGACCTTTCGTAACTGTCGGGGGTGAGGGGGGGGGGCGTAGTTTGTTTATTCGCCAAGAAAGATAAAACTTGCAATGTTTCTTTCTCCAGTAAAGTCTTCTCCAAGAATGAAACATTGCAAGTTTTGTTTCACAAATAATGGGCTTCCTCGTCGTTGGATAGGACGAGGTTCTGCTGACGAAAATCGCCTTCTTCCGTGGCCACCCCGCTCTCTGGACCTAATTCCAGGCGATTTTTTTTATGAAGTTACCTAAATGGTCGTGTGTTCCTGCCAAAGACGAAATTTACTCCAAAGGATCACTAAAGCATTTGCTACCATGTTAACACGAGTGTGTGAAGAATTTGATTTTTGACTTGATATCTGTCACATCACGAAACAAGGTCGGATCGAAAGGGGGTGGGGGTGTTGACACCCCAATTTAGAAAAAGAAATTCATACGAAAGATCCTATTTTACTTCCATAATATGGATGTATATGTCAATCTTCCAACTAACCGCCCGCCGACAAGCTAACTGCCCGCCCCCGACAAAATTGCATTAATCCGTCGCTTCACGAAAGGTTCGTATACTGGATTTTAGTGAAATAAAACTTGTAACATTTCTTTCTCCGATAAAGTCAACTTGTTGCTATATAGGTAATATATACAATTTTTATAAGCCTTCCAAACCCGACAGGGAATTGTGACACATACTATATCTATATATATATATTAATGACTATGCCATTTTATCTCTCACCCCCTTGATTGAAAATTGTCCGAAATATGTGTCTTAAAAATGTGACATAAAAAAGCGACATAAAAGTATGTGACATAATTTTACATACATTTAAATACTATTAGTTCACAACAGCTTTAATCTATTGTTACAATATTTCGTAAGTTGTAGAATATGCATGACATGTATTTTTCTATAAATAGGTTACAATCATACAAATATCAAAATAGAGTTACCAGGAGAAATACACGAAAGATGAGAGATAAAATGACATAGTCAATTAATATCGTTTTTATATGGCAATAATGAAACGAAAAAATTAGGGGGGTTCAAGAGGGGATTTCCCCCTGACGAGGCTCGAACAGCCGAGTTTTATATGTATATATACATATACATGTATGTATATATATATATATATGTATATATATTAGGGATTAACGGATACCCGGCAAGTATCCGGTATCCGGCTGATTTTTCAATATCCAAAATACCGTCGATATCCGAATCATAGCTACCGGATATCTGACTTCTCTACCGGAAATCCGACTAAAGGGTCATTCCATGTCAAATCAACACAATTTTGGGAGATTTTCGGAATTGATGTCTCAGATTTTCATGATTTTTGGTATGCAGCAATATATCACAGACTTACGAAAAAGTACCAAATTTCAGTTATGTAGCACAATTATTTTTGAAGTTATTAATTTTTAAAGATTTAAATTTTTATGAAAAAAAATCATATTTTGGCACCTTTAGTTGCCTATAGGCTGGCAACCAGTGATGGTATAAAGCTGAGAGTGGTCTCATTCTAAAGCTGTTAAATGGGGCTTTAATATGATATGCCACAAAATAGGGGTTACAATGTTATAAAATTGAAAATTTTAATTTTAAAATTTAAATTTCTCAAAAAGTGAAAATTTTCAAATTTTCAAAAAATTCTCAAAAATAGTTTGTGATGTCTAAATACACATAGCAAAATTCTATTATGGGATCTCAATGGGATCAGGAGATACAGGACTAATAGAAATACACATTTGTAAAAAAAAAAAAAAAAAAAAAAAAAAGAGGAAGTGCATTGAATGAAGCAAGCAGTGGCTATTACATTATTTTTTGAATGGAGAACGGTTTCATAAGCACTTACCGTTATTGAAAATACAATTTAATGTGTAAAGCTAAAGTGTAATAAATCAGTTCCTTTAATTATGTTTGTTTTGTCTTCTATTGTTGGTAGAAATCCATACATTTGTTCACTTCAACGTAGAGCCTCTTTCTTTTTTTGAAGTTAGTTAAAAAGATTGATTTCCCTATCAGTGGCTGAGTGTTTAGCGGAGATGAAGGGTGCCTGGTTTAAATCCAGGTCGCATCCGCCGACCTAGACGTTCGGTGTATCCTATGGTTTTCTCCGAAATTTTGCGTACATAGAAGTCAGGACAACTTAGAAAGACCCCATGGAGATCACTCCTTTCGGAATAGATCCCTCGAGTGGGTAATCGACCTTAATCTAAAAAAAAAGTACGAAAAGCGCATGGCTTCTTTTATGTCTATTAAATTATATACATTTTTGATTCGCTCCATTTAAACTTATTTAATTTGAAATTAGGATACTTGAACGCGCGTCTATACAGATTTTCAAAAATGTAAAAAAAAGGAATTTTTTAATGTAAGGACTATAATGAAAAATGCTTAATTTTAAACGTAATTACAAAATTCCTAATCCCTTGGAAACTACTGGGAAGTACTTTTTAAACCCTACGCCCTGCCAATCGAATCATTCGAGCCCCCCCCCCCCCCAATATTTTTAACAAGTCTGCGACAGTCTGAATATGGAGGCTAGAATGGAAGATTTTGGATGTATTTTTTATTATTTCTTTTGTGTTTATAGGACAAACTATCACGCAAGTACTCTCTTGGGAAAGGATATAATTTTGCCCTTCCCCCCCCCCCGGACTCTTTGTGTAATGGAGAGGCGACTGAACACTGAAAACTCTCTAAAACTTGATAATTATTTTTCTTTTCACCCACTTGGTCATCGTCCTGGCAACTTTTCTGTGGATACCGGTTGAGGGGAAATTTTTTCATTACATTCCTTCACAAACTTACTTAGCTTGATTATCTCCACGACACCACTGGTATACGCTCGCAGCCTTGGGAACCTTTGCTGTAAGGTAATCACTGCATTTTATTTATTTTATAATGTCCTATACACTGCATAACAAAATTATTAATTAAAAAAGAAAACAATTTTACTACATCGTATTCGCAAAACGCGTATTTCCGAAGCCTGTTATCTCCTGATCCCATTGAGATCCCATAATAGAATTTTGCTATGTGTATTTAGACATCAGAAACTATTTTTTATAATTTTTTGAAAATTTTAATATTGTCACTTTTATGAGAAATTTAAACTTTAAAATTTTCAATTTTTTAAAATTGTAACCCCTATTTTGTGGCATATCATATTAAAGCCCCATTCAACAGCTTTAGAATGAGACCACTCTCAGCTTTATACCATCACTGGTTGCCAGCTTATAGGCATCTAAAGATGCCAAAATATGAATTTTTTTCATAAAAATTTAAATCTTTAAAAATAATAACTTCAAAAATAATTGTGCTATATAACTGAAATTTGGTGTTTTTTGATAAGTCAATGATATATTACTGAATACCAAAAATTATGAAAATCTGAGACATCAAGTCTGAATCAGTGTGTTGATTTGACATGGAATGACCCTATAGACTATAGACTAGTGACCCTGACTACTAAAGTTCTATCTATAATATGCATGGGACAGGATGGTAAATTATATTTGAACATTCTTGATAAAGTGATACATAAAACAGAGGGATATATTTTTTAACTGAAAACACAACAAATTTAACACTGGAAATGGATCATTCAAAATAAACACACAATTTCAACATTTGTTCAGAAGTTTCTGAGCACACTTATAACTAGTTAAGGCTAATATTTAGAGTTGATTTCATGCTGCAAAGGGCCACTTAGCAGACATTTTCTGAACTAAAAAAACACTTAAGCACATCTCATGGAGTGTCCATGTGCAAATTTGGAGGCGATCTTCTCATCCTTTTCAGCTGTAGACTGCTGTTTATAGGGAAGATTAATTATAAGCAGTGCAGAGAGTGTCATTGGAAAAATATGTGCATTTAGTATATACAGTTTCTCTCAGGGTAATCCCAGAAATAATGTAATTTTACACTCTCTCCCCATGGAACTTCTCCGATATTTTTAATTTGCTCCGGAAATCCCATTATTAACAAAAACTCCAATTATTCTGTCTTCAAAATGTATTTACAGAGGCCGGGAGAAATTTTCTATCTTCATCCTTTTTCTGAATGACAATCTTTTACTGAGCATTCCTTTATTAAAGTCTCCAATACCCAATGATTAAAAATTAACCGTTATTTTTTTTAAACATTTCAATTCAATTTAGTTATTTAAATTCATTCAGGATTTTCTCCAAGTTTCAGTTGATTTTTAAAGTTAAGTCTACTTAAAATCTGTACATTTAAAATGTGTTTGTGAAATATTTATTAATGAAAATTATGCCATTGCTGCTTGTGCAGACAGCCATGCTGTAACATGATGTTTTATTACTTTAAAATAGTTGTATTAGTTACTACTACAGTATTGTGTATGGTTATCCCTCCATACATAAAGTACTTTGACTATTTTTTTTTTTTTTTTTGTGTGTGTGTGTGTGTGTGTGTGTGTGTGTGTTGTGGCGGAATGTCCAAATCGAGAGTGAAAATGCTAAATTGTCCTAAAATTTGGAACCTAACGTTTGAAATGATTTTTTTTTTTTTTTTTTTTTTACGAATTTGCCACCACCCCCCAATTTCCCCCCTTATGGTGCCATATAAATTTTTGTACTGTGGAAGAATGCTCGTATATTTTAGAAGCTAAACAATTAAACAGATCTATTTTTGTTTTTTAACTGGTAGTTAAAAAAAAAGATACTATTTTCGATTAAAGAAATTTAATGCATAATCTGAAAAATTCTGTTTCATACTTGTACAAAACTACAAAAGAAAGCATGATAATTTCATTGTAAATATTTAAAAGATATTTAACATAAAATAAAACTAAAAATGACTTATGTAAATTATTATTAAATTATTATAGCAGAAATAAGGCTATGTTTGGAAAAAATTAACACCCATCTATCATTGGTATCTTATCAAAATAAATATCTTATTCTTAAATAAGTAAAAAAAGTATGCATTTCTTTGTGAAAATAATCTGCAATAATACATTAATAAATGTGTCATGGTTAAAATTTATTTGCTTCTGCCAGTAGTGCACACATAAAAAGAATATTTTAACTTTTTACATTTTAAGTAACATTTTTTATTCACATATATGTAAAGATATTTAGTTTTTGTATCAGTCAATTAAAAAATACTTTAAGGATGTGTGAAACATGTTTGCAATTTATTGTTCTGATACCATATTTAAAAAAATGAAAAAACTGATAACTAAATATATGTTTAATATCCGGCCAGATATCCGTATCCGGCAATCAAAGGAGCTTTGGATATTCGATATCCGGCGAAATCACTATCAGTTACATCTTTAACATATAATATCACGGCAGGTTGAGCAGAGCAGCGTTTCAGCATCCGACGAGGACTACGGGAGTCCGCAGGGCGCAAAGGGCTGCCCTGATTCCCTGGGCATGCTACGGCTGTTGATACACTGACTCTAAAGCAATGCTCGGTTACATGATTTTACAATCCCATTTTTTACAGATTCTCCTCGCAAGAGAGGCCACGCAAAAGCTCCTCTCTCCGGCTGTGTCAGTCTTTTTATTAACTCTTTTGGGGTCTTATCACGTGACCTTGCAGCTTGCAATTGGCGAACCCATATCTTGAGAACCCATATCTAAAAGTTTTTGTTCAAAGGAGCTAGTCTGACTAAACAACGGCGACTGACCACAAATTCAGAAAGAAATTGCTAGGGATTGTGTAGTAGTTGCGGTTTTCGAAAGCGAATTTCCTTTGTTCTCTCTCTCTCTCTCTCTCTCTCTCTCTCTCTCTCTATATATATATATATATATATATATATATATATATGCATGTAACATCATCACGGGTACGGGAAGGTTGTTGTCGTGGCTTGCCCAGGGTGGAACGAGACTTCGCGGATCGTAGTGCTGGGTTGGAGCGGCTCTTATACGTCGGGTTCGGCGCATAAGATATAAATATTTCAGCATCCGGGTCTCGCGGTGGGAGGACCGCCGCTGGAGTCCGCAGGGCGCAGAGGTAGGACGGTGTACTCGGGATGAGGCTGTCGTTCGGAATGAACCACTCCGGAATTACGAAAACATATTTTTATCTAGTTTTCACACTGAATGGTAGTTTTCACATGGCAACTGAAGTCACGAAAAAGCCCCTCTCCGAGCTGCGTTTCAAAATATATAACCTCGGATCACGTGTTCTATAAAGTATCACATATTCCAAAAAGAGGTGCCTTTATTTTTGTTTAAAACGAAAGTTACTACGCCCTAAAGAATTTTGAAGCAAGCAAATAGAAATTTTGAATTTTGAGAGTATGTTTAATTTTATATGTTATATACAGGGGCGTAGCCAAGGGGTGGTTAGGGGGGTCATAACCCCCCCCATGAGGAATTTTTTGCCATACAAAATGTATATTCTTTACTCCTTTATCATACACATGTATGCATATATGTGAGTTGCAGTACTCGTAACTCCCCCCCCATGAAAAATTTCTGGCTACGCCCCTGGTTATATATATATATATATAATGTGTATAATTTAATGTCGTGTGGTTTCTACATCAGATTTTTTCAAAACTGTTCTTGTTTTATATGTGGTTATAAATAATATTTCATTTTCAGGAAATAGGCATCGATTGTTAGTAAAACAAGCCCGAAATAAATGGCGGATAAGACAACCGAATTCACGTTCAACAATTCCTTCATCAACAACTTCACATCGACAAACTTATGGATCATCAGCTGCTGGAATAAACCAATCAATAGTGAATAACGCCCCTTTCTCCTCTGACATACCAAGTAAGAGTATATTTCTAATGTGGACTCTAGTACTCAGTGTCGGTGACAATTAAATGTATAATTTTATACGATATTCCACAACTGTATTTATTTAAATATTCATTAAAAAACTTGGATTCACACTGTAGGTATAGGTGCAAGTCAGAGATTTGGACGAAGGTCGGCTGATGCTCACACGTCAGCAGCTGTCATCAATCAAATCGAGGGGCGAGTTGTACTGGAATACTTATCTTGCTCCCCTAATCGAAATTATGCTACCACTGGCCCTTTGTGAGACCCAAATACGCATCACTGGGTCCGGCTATCGCTGTAGCCCCCCCCCCCGAAAATATGCTACCTGTGGCCCTTTGCGACTGCGCATGGTCTAATACTCCCATTTCTCACATTGCCGACACGAAAATGGTGATTCTCGCCCACTCTTCCATTGTTACTAAGTGTTCTGCTGATAGCCGACATGTTCACAGCAGGTGTGAAACAGTAAGTGACGCATGTTACACATAATGGGGCGGCTCGTGACCTGCGGTGTTAGGGTTAGAAAAAATAGTACCTGTTCAAGTCGGTGGAAAATATTTACATATGGAGCAACGTACCCCCGTGCATACAGTGCACGTATTTAAAATTTCTTAAACGGCAAATGATTATCAAAATTACTATACAAATTTTGCTATTTTTTTACCTAATTAGTGTTAAAAACCAAATTATGTTAATATCAAAACGTTCGCTCCATTACTAATCGAAAAGGAACCTTTAATTTTTCTATAGTATTTAAGTTCTTTATAGCTTTCCGTTCATAATTTTAAAATGATGTCTTTATTTCAAAATCATTAACATATAAAATATATTTACACATCGCATTTCGTAAATGAAGAAAAGAAAACACAGAAATAAATAGCTGATAGCTACCAATTGGTAAAATTTTTCCTTTTAGTCGAGAAGAACACTTTGCCAAAGCCCAAAGACATCGCCAAATAAGCCATTTTGAAGCCAAATTAATGCCGTTACAATGCGGCTTTTTCACTAAAACCAAATATGCTAACCCAGTAAATGGAGACAAACGCCAAGTTCAGGGTAAACAAGCCCATAGGCCATGTATGTTTTTAATAGGAAAAAAATCGTATCTTTTTTTTTATGGATATTTATTAATGGATAGTATTAAAGTAGAATAATTTGTGATTTTTTAGAACTCGGGTGCTATTTCTTTCAAGCACGGGATTTTTGTCTACGCGGCGCGCCGTGATCACTTTTCCGTTTGATTCATGTTTTCTGCAGAGTGATTTGATATTGCTAACGGAAACCTGGACTATCCCTTCAGATGATTTTCAAATACCAGGATTCACTTTGGTCGAACGGATAGACAGTTGTTTCCAAAACAGAAAGCCATCCGGAGTTATGATCTTTTTAGAGGAAAACGTTATAGAAAGAATATGAAACACTTTACCCGTGCCTACACGAGCCAGATCAATGGTGTTCAAATGGTCATTGCGTATATTCAAGATAAAGTGGGATTTGCAGTTACATACGCTAGTCCTCGGATTTCTTATGGAGATAAATTAGACGCTATATTCGAAACGTTACTTAAGGAGGATGATCAAAAGTAATTATAAATATGTGATGAAGTACATCACAGTTACATTTCACAAGATGGAAAACAATGATGGGCACAGAAGTTGAACCGTCGCCGCCCAACGTTGAGAGCGAACAGGTAAAAGTGTTTACAATCCTTGCATTTGGAGTGATATATCTTTATTGTTTTCTTTCTTCCAGGATTTCATCAAAACTGGTCTACTCGTAGTCGGAGCCCTGCACTGATTTCGGGTTACCAGCATGTATCAGAAGTTACCGACTCCCGTTGTTCTTCCTCCAGCCGGCCCAGTTTCAGATTGCCTTCGCCTCCGAGAGAAATGACATGGTTCGAAATAAAAATAGACGACATATTTTCCCGCCAAGATTCGATGATAATAAGCAATAGCTCTGATCTCTTGGAATTGTACGGGAATGCCGTTGAGTCTGGAGACCGAAAACGTTCCATGAAAGACATCCTGGATGACTACGTGATACAGCATAAATATTTGAGAAGCAGAATTAAGAAGCGGATAATTAAGGCTCTGCGCCGAAGGTGACTCGTAGCTGTGTGTGACGCCCTCAGAGTTTTGATTTTCACCTCTCCTGTTGTGTCGAATTTACAGCATGAAACAAGTTTCTTTGAATCAATTTTAATCCAATAAATTTCATTCACAACCACTCGATATCCAATAAATAAATGTTATAAGTATATGATTTAAAAAGAAAAAGTAAACCGACTTCAAATTAACACTTCACCATATCGAAAAATTATTCCCACTGTAAAATAGCAGGTTTTTACAATTTGCAGAGGAGGCATATCTGCTCTTTAATTCAGTGTAAAATTAATTTTTCTTCTACGCATGAAATAATCAAAGATTTCTCTTTTTTTGCATGTAAATCCGTTAATTATATCTAAATATTGAATCTTTATTAAAATTCCCATTGTAAATAGTAAGATTTTGCGATTTCTAACCAAAAATAGAAAATATTACCAAGCTTTCAGTTTTGGGAACTTATTTTTTTACGCCAAACTTCAAGATAAATCGTCAAATGTTGGCAATCTTGGTGACTTTTGACATTATCTACTAAAGCCTTATCAACAACTCGTTAGGCAATAGTTTAAAAACACGCTGTATCCGCGCCCAGATTTTCTGAATGATAGCATCGGTAAATATATTAATGTGGGATCATCCCTAAGCTATTCCCTTTTCAATACAAAAAAAATTATAAAAATAAGCATTTAAAAGTGAAAAATATAAATTTACCTTAACCTATTATATTTCCAGATGCTACATTCAAAGTTACAGGTAATTTTTAACACCAGAATAATAATAATAATAATAAACCAACCAACACGCTTTAGTGATAAATTGAACAAACTAAAAAGCGAAAAATAATTCTTAATATAGGAATAAATTAATGAACGAAAACGCTTTTTAGTTTGTTCAATTTATCACTAAAGCGTGTTTTTTGTTTTTTTAAACTGTATTTTTATTTTTCACTTTTTGTTCGATTTGCTATAAAAGCGTGTTCTTTAGTTTTTGTTAAACTGTATGTAATTAAAATTTATTTTTAATTTTCGATATCTCTCATAAGACACTAAGGAACACTAAGTTGGAAAGTACAAACTGTGAGATAATTTATTTTCACTGTGCACCAGTGGCGTAGCCAGGATATTATTTCGGGGTGGGCTGGGTATCAAATTTAAAGCTAAATTTCAATTGTAAACTAAATATCAAATTGTAAGCTAAGTAAAGGATCATCCCTAATCCTATTTCGGGGGGAGCAGCCCCCTGAGCCCCCCCCCCTCTTGCTACGCCCCTGCTGTGCGCCAAAGTATTAATCAACCTGCAGTTAAATGCAACCTTTCTCACTAAAAAGGAAAAATAGGTCTCTAATCAACAAATAAAAGCGTATTAAAAGGAATGGCCTTAACATGCTCTTGTACTCAACTCTTCCATAATGTGATGGATCACGATATTTTGTAAAAAAAAAATATTGCCGTGCCCAGGATTCGAACCTGGGTTATTGCGGCCACAACGCAATGTATTAACCACTATACGATCACGGCCACAGTAAAAAAGGTTTTCTTAAGATTGTAATCTTTGGAAGTGTTCTACTTTCAGTCAGGATAAGAAATGAGGAAATTACTTAATCCTGGCGATCCTGATCAGGATAATGAGATAAACTTATAAAATTATTGTATTGTCACCGGTTCTTCATAAATGTACAAAGTTTAAATTAAATCTGACCGTTTAAAGTGTGCCAAATTTGAGTTCAAAAGAGTCAGTTACAAACATACATACAGGTGAAGCTAATAAATAAAAGCGTGTTAAAATCAGGATAATGGGATAAACTTATCAAATAATTGTACTGTCATCAATCCTTGATATATCTACAAAGTTTAAATTAAATCTGACCGTTTAAAGTGGGTCAAAATCGAGTTCAAAGGAGTCGGTTACAAACATACATACAGGTGAAGTTAATAAAAGCGTGTTAACAAAGACCATTGGCATAACTGGCTGGGGGCTAGGGTAGGCTAAGCCCTCCCTAGAAACCTTTTAGCCCCCCTCTAGAAAACTTATATTTTCTATTGGAAAAATAGGAAATGCAAACCTCAAGGGGGCTATAGCCACACCCCCCCCTCCCTAGAAAAGAGCAAAATTACCATCTAGTTATGCCAATGACAAAGACTATAGATTAAAAATTAAATGAAAAATGAATAACTTTTGCAAAAATTTTTTATTTAACTTTGCTCTTTTATCTCCATTACAGTGGCGTAGGCAAGGGGAGGGGGGATAGGGGGTCACAACCTCCCCCTGAGGAACCCTACCTTGAGCGCAGCGCTGGCCATAAAATGATGATCAATGACATTTTTTCTCTTTTCTCCGTTCTTCTGATTGGTTCGTTCTGGACCAATTATGTTCTTTTAGACTGACGTAATAGTACCGTAATTTGTGGAAGAAACGCCGCGGCGTTTACGATATCTTTATTTTATTTTATTTTATTTATTTATTTTGGCCGATCTTCAACGAAAAATTATAAAAGTTATTCAGTAATAATTGTCTCAAAAGATGGCGCCCCCACCGATCCCGTACTTTTTAGCGGTGCGCGGAGCACAGCGTAACGAATCAGAATGCGAGCCTACCCTGTTGAAAAGCGGTTTGATCCAACGCTGTGGATGTGTACATAAATCCAACCGATGTCTCCTCAATTAAGTCAAAAAAAAAAAAATCTGAAACACTTTTAAATTTTAATTACGCACCAAAGTGCTATATATTAAAAGCGTATCATGGTTTATGCGTCGTCCCTATTTTTCTTCTTTATTCCATTAACTTGGAGAGTGTATCATTATTCATGACTGTGCCGTATTTTGCTTCCTAGTTTCATAAAACCCATCTTTGGAATCGAAATCTATCTTAAAATCGCCTATTAAAACTATTTAACAATCGTTGTCAAGTATATTACAACTATACTTCATCGTCTTAAATATTGTTTCGAATGTCCATCAGAATCCATGAGTGTGCCGTGTTTCTCTTTCTGGGTTGATTCCTACTTTAACGCCCCGACTCTCACCAAGATGGCGATGATTAAACATATGGAGGTACTACGACAATTTTTTATATTTATGTGGCAATCGTAATTTAGAATTAAAATGGCGATTTAGCATAACAGTAAGTAAAGCATTCCGTTACATTTTTATTTATTTTGGGTTGCCAATTAATTTAGTTTTAATAATTAAGTGTCTTCAAATTCCTTAACAGATGCGTTTATCGCTAATTTGTTCACTTTAGTTTTCATATAATTCTTTTGGGAGCGTTGAAACTTGTCCATATGTCCTAGAGACCCATCACTGCAAAGCTCGCCAAAGTGCGGGATTTTTTAGGTTTCCGAGGGCGGGGGCGTTAAAATAGGAATCAACTCTTACTTGTACAGTAAAACACATCTTTGGAATCGAAATCTATCTTAAAATGAACTACTGAAACTGTTTTACAATCTTCTGAAGGCATATTCCAACTATATCCCGTAGACATTTTAAATACTGTTTGGAATGGGCATCATAATCCATAAGTGTACCTTGTTTTCCTTCCTTGTTCCATAAAACACTTCTTCGGAATGGAAATCTACATTTAAATCGCGTACCAAAACTGTTTAACAATTTTCGCCAGGCATAGTCAAACCATACTTCACCTTTATAAATACCATTTGGAAAGTGCATCATAATCTATGAGTGTACCGTATTTGTCTTCTCTGTTCTATAAAACACTTCTTCGGGATTAAAATCTATATTAAAATCGCCTATTAAAACTATTTTACAATATTCGCCAGGCGTTTTCTAACTATACTCGAAATATATTTATAATAAATTGTCGCGTTTTGCGCCAAATTTAACGATCAATTATCGAAAATTCCAAACCTTGTGCTACTTTCAACAGTTTATTAACGCCCCCCCCCTCTCCGCATTATCTGGCAAACACATTTCAGAAGTGACTCGACGCGAAAATTGTACCAAAATCGTGTCTATACAAAATGCAAGGTTGAAATTAATAGCACTCTGGTGCTAATAAAAAAGGAATTTTGGAAAACTATCCAAGTGGTAAAACATTATGCTTGTACATGCATACAGTCTACCTTAATGTGTTTCATGTTTTATTACCTGCATTAAACTTTATAAATTTCTTTTAAAATTTTTTGTATGCATGGCTTATATTTTGTTTTTACTGTGTTTCATTCTTTGATAGTTTTCTAAATTAATTTTTGAAAAATGTTGAATTCGAAACTTTGTATTATTTTCTTACGTGAAGGTAAGTTTGGAGCTTATCTGGGCGAATCGGCGGGCTGTTCCAGCGGTTGTACTCTGCGAAACGTTTTCAATAAAAGGTGTAAGCATGAAGTGAAAAACGTTTGCAATGATTAATCTAAGCATAATCAACAGACACTCACACAGCATAATCAACAGATCACAAGGTTGCTTATCTTGGTACATTAACATTCGTGTCCTCGTATTTAAGGTTGCACAAATTTCTTCCAAAAAGCTATTTTTGGTAAGACATTAGGAAAAAACAGCAATAATGGTAAAAAAATTTAATAACTCATCTCAAGCATTCGTTAATTATTAAATATTACTTGTTAATATAACGGTTCTACCTATTCTATGTATATATGTTACAGTCAGTAGTGGACAAACGGGGGGGGCGGTACGCCCCGGGCCCCGATTGATAAGGGGCCCCCGAAATCGTTAGAATTTTTTAAATTCCAGTTTCACTTTTCTTTAAATAAACACATTTTTTTCTTTCTCCCCTCCTTTAATGTGCGGGTACTTGCTCATCAAGCATTCGCCCCTACAAAGGCCCGAATTACTGTCTATTTCATCATGGGGACACCCAGTGGGCGGACTGCATTACCTCCTATGAAGGGATGGACAAGTTAACATCCATGCCCAAGCGGGATTTCGAACCCAGACCCAAGGCGTGATAGAATGGTTCTTTAGTAGCTACACCACTGGTTTAGAAAAATGTTAATGTTCAAGATTATACCGAATCTCAAGAGACGAAGTCAAATAATCCTGGGGCCCAGATTTATTAAGAGATTTGAAGTTCTAGTCTGAAAACTTCTAGTTACTATACATAAATGTGTCAGCTAGGTATGACTGTATAGGGAGCCTTGGCCTAGGGGCCCCTACAAAGGCGCCCATAAAAAGGGGGGTCAAGGTAGGTCGCTTGCCTCCCCCTCCCTAGAGTTTTAGTGCATTGTCTAGGACGTAAACAAAATTGCACTAGAAAGCAAAATCAGAAATGAAATTGTTACAAGTGTGAAATTTGCCCCGCTCTAGATAAATTATTTGAAGACCCCTCCCCCAAGTTTTTTTTTTCCCATAGGCCCAGGGATTATTAAGGGAGCTTAAGTTCTAATCTGAAAAATTCCAGTGACTATACATATATATGGGTCAGCAGGGTTTGAATGTATAGGGGCCCCCGAACAGTGCTTAGGTCCTCCTACTGTCTTAGTCACGACCTGTATGTAAATTATTTTTTACACAGGAAGACCTTTTTTATAATTAAAATATTGAGAAGCTCCAAAAGTTTTGCACGATTCTTTTCATTCCATGGCGAAATTATTTCCACGATACTCAAAATCAATGACCGACGCAACCGTTTTAGATAATTGTCCAAGATAAGCAAGAATTTCTTAGAAACACTTAACACCTTACTACAATAGACAATTGTGCCTGAAGTGGCAGATGATAACATTTTGCCCTTCTCATTGTGCATGTGTGTATTCACGATTGAACACAACTTTTCCCAACATAACACTTTATTAAAACGAAAACATAAAACGGATAAAACACAAACTGGCACCTTGTGCCGAATACAAAAAGGGGACTATACCCCAGGCGTAGTAACTCGCTACATACGTTAGTAACTAGCTACAGACCCTATATAGTGTCGCTGTTCACATAGCAACACTGTTCACATTAGCATATCTCTGCTTTAGCATAAATCTGCTTTTGTGGAAAAAACTGGCCTGGTTGCGAAAACCCTCTCGTGCATTCAAGTCGATTCTCTTGGAGACTCGTGTCCTGGAGGTGGAGAGGGACATAACGCAAAGTGCTGCCGCCGCAGTACCCCCCTCCTAGTGGAAACGAACTTGCAGACGTTCCGGGGGTTTGCTGGTACGTCCTGCGCGTGTGACCGTAGTGTTTCCGGTCAGATCAGCACTTTTTACCTGTTGCTCGTTCAAAGTGAAAGCAGGCTTCAATCGATCAACGGTGACTATATTTTCCTGGCCTTTCATTAAAACTTTATAAAATTTATTGGTTCTCATTAGCACAGGAAATGGTCCGTCGTACGGTGGACACAGCGGTGGTTTCACAGAGTCCTTACGGACATATACATCTTTGGACGTGGCTAGTGATTTGGGAATGAATATTTGTTCACGGCCGTGAGAAGACGTTGGTCGAGGTACTAGGTGCTCCATCTGCTGCTTTAGTTGTCGAATGAAGTCTGGAACATTAATATCTGTTGCAGAGGGCTGGAAAAATTCTCCAGGGAGTCGAAGCGAAATGCCGTATACCAGCTCAGCCGTGGTTGCTCTCAACTCTTCCTTATAGACGGACCGAAGTCCTAATAGAACTGTAGGTAATTTTTCCAACCATTGGTCGGTCAGACAGGCTTTCAACGCAGTTTTCAACCCTCTATGCCAGTTCTCTATAAGGCCATTGGCCTGTGGATGATAAGCTGCACTACGATTTCTTTTTATCCCAAATAAATGTAAAAGAGAATTAAACAAGCAAGATTCAAATTGCCGACCCTGGTCGGTTGTGATAGTTGTGGGCACGCCAAACCTTGCTACCCAGTTTTCGTAAAACGCTCTAGCAACAGTGTCGCTGGCTATGTTAGTGACGGGTACTGCTTCAACCCAACGTGTAAATCTGTCGATCATTGTAATCAAAACCTTAAAATTTTTGTTTACGGGTAAAGGACCGACTAGATCTATGTGTACGTGGTCAAATCTATCTCTTGGAACAGTATAATTCTGTATTGGGGTTTTTGTATGCCTTTGCGTCTTAGTCAACTGACAAGGAATGCAACATTTCGTCCAAGTCCGCGAATCCTTTTGAATGCCAGGCCAAATAAAACGAGAACTTAGCAACTTAGTTGTGGCCTTCATACCTGGGTGAGACAAGTTATGTAAATTGTCAAATACTTTCTTTCGAAAGGATTCTGGAATGTACGGACGAATTTTGTCTGTAGATACCTCACAATACAAGGGAGTTCGAGTTTCTGGAATTGTCATTCGTTTAAATACTAATTTAGTGTGTGTACTGATTAGTTTTTCAAGTTCTTTGTCACCCTCTTGTGCCTTTGCGATTGCTGAGTAATCTAATGTACTCGGGAAGGTAATGGATTCGACTCTAGAAAAGAAATCGGCAGGGATATTGTCGCGTCCCGGGTTGTAGCGAATATCCGTACTAAACTGACCGATGTAGTCTAGTTGTCTCAGTTGCCTAGGAGACCATTTATCTCCCTTCTGATTAAAGGCGAAGGTGATGGGTTTATGATCCGTGAAAATCGTAAAAACACGGCCCTCGAGAAAGTGCTTAAAATACTTGATAGATGCGTAGATAGCGTACAATTCTCTGTCATAAGTAGACCATTTCTGCTGTGCAGGTGTGAGCTTAGCAGAATAAAATGCTAAGGGCTCGATTACTTGTGTATCCTGCTTTAAGCTGATCTGGTGGAGAGAACTGCCTATAGATGTACTACTTGCATCGGTGCATAAGCAAAGCTGTGCGTCTGGGTTGGGATGTACCAATAATGCCGCGTTAGCTAGCGATTCCTTACACTTCGTGAAGGCTTCTAGCGTTTCGGTTGTCCACGAAATAACCTTTTTGCTATTATTTTTATAGCCTTTTAAAAGCTCGTTTAGAGGCGCTTGTAATTTAGCAGCCTGCGGGACATTCCGTCTGTAAAAGTTCAAGAGTCCTAAGAAGCGTTTTAAACCTTTACATGTTTGGGGTTGTTCGAAGTCGAAAATTGGTTTAACTTTGCTAGGCAGCGGTTTTATGCCGTGTTCGTTAACCAAGTAACCTAAGAATGGTAGTTCAGTGACCCCAAAAATGCTTTTAGACAAATTGATTCTAATGCCGTAGTTGTTTAGTCTTTTAAACAGAGTTTCAAGATGAGTCATGTGCTCTTTCTCATTTGAACTGGCTATTAAAATGTCGTCTAAGTAAGCAAATGTAAAGTTTAAGTCTTGTAGGACTTCAGATATGAACCTTTGGAAAGTTTGAGCTGCATTACACAACCCAAAGGGAAGGAATTTGAATTCCCATAAGCCGAAAGGTGTGGTAATAGCGGTTTTTTGAATGTCGTCTTTGTGCACTGGGATTTGATGGTATGCACGGATGAGGTCGATTTTGGAAAATATTTTTTTTCCGTAAAGTTCATTAGCAAAATCATGTATATGGGGAAGGGGATATCTGTCAGGAATAGTAATTTTATTTAAAGCTCTGTAATCGCCAGTCGGACGAAAATCAGTACTATTGGGTTTTGGGACCATGTGTAAAGGGCTGGCCCAACACGAGTTACTAGGTTTACAGATTCCCTTTTCTTGCATGTATTGAAATTCCTGTTTAGCTATTTTTAATTTCAATGGATTTAAACGCCGTGGCCGTGCGAATACAGGTTGTCCTGTTGTTTCAATTTTATGCACTGTATTGTGCTTTATTTTCATATTAGAAGGATACGGTTTAAGTATGTCGGGAAATTTTCGTAATATATTTTTTATTTTTAAATCCTTAGCAAGTAGACTAACGTTAGGCGGACTCTCGTTGCAAGCGGAACCTAGAGCTGCCTTGGACGAACTTGGATCGCTTAAACAAAGTCTTTTCAGATCAATTAATAAGCCAAAGTGTTTTATAAAATCAGCACCAATTATTGGTCTGCTAACGTCTGCGACCACAAACGGCCACTGAAAAGACCGATTTAACGCAAGATAGAGTTTTACTAATTTAGTTCCGTAGACTTTGATACGAGATCCATCAGCAGAATACAATATAATATTTTTAGGTCCATTATACCGAGTATTTTTTGCTCTGGGTAAAACGCAGATATCACTGCCACTATCAATTAGATGTTCCACCCCAGATATTTTATCTCTAATAAAAAGACGGCGACTTATAACGTCCTTGTACGTATAGTCACATTGCGCCGTATAATGCGACCGGCCCTCTAGTTTTTTTAAGGAGTTATAATTGCACGGCCCTAGACATTTGCAAGCACGATCTTTAAATTTTTTATGATACCAGCACACCGTTTCAGAGAAGTGGGAGGGTGTTGACCGAGTAGAGGGTGTCGCACGGTGTGGGGGATTACGCTGAAATTTATTATTAATGAGTCTCGTACGACTAAGAGTGCGTGGTCTAAATTTATCTTGCAAGACCTTGTCAATTTTTAGGGTTAGTTCTGTCAATTGTTTTTTTAATTCCTGCACCTCATTTTCCGAGTTAGTAGTATGAGTGTTTAGACTTTGTATTTCTGAACTAGAATTACCCTTGACTTCTACAATTTTATCTGCCATGAGAGCTAATGTATCTAAAGTACCCTCATATACAGACAAGATAGCTTGAGTGTCTTTAGGCAATCTTTGTAGAAATAGAGTTTTTAAAAACTCGGTGTCTGTTTTATCGGGTGCTAAGTGCTTCATTTTCCTTAGTAAGTGGGAAGGTTTTTCATCTCCTAACACTAATTCCGAAAGTAATTGCTTTATCTTTGTTTGTTCGGAATCCGTGAATTCGGCTAAAAGCCGTTTTTTTAAGGTATCATACTTTAGAGTGGGGGGAGGTGTTAAAACTACATCACTTACATAACTTAAGATATCAGCATTTAGACTAGATACTATGTAATAAAATTTTGTAGAATCTTCACTAATGTTCGCGATGTGAAATTGTGATTCTATATTAGCGAACCATAAATCTGGAAATTTTTTCCAAAAGGGTGGTAACTTGAGAGCTACGCGACTAATGTCGCCGGTTTTCACCGCCTCTACAGACGTTTCACCATTCATTTTTGGAAAGCCTGACCGAGCAACCAATTAAATGGGGATGAAGAAAAATGTATAAATGTTTGTTTAAAACTTGCCACCTGTCTTGTCCGTTGTCTTCAAATACTTGATGACGGTGCGCGCAGGAAAGTCGAGGCAGCAGGCCAGAGGAAATCTTTACCCGTAGAACACCGTTCTTTGCAATAGGGCGGCTCCAACAAACTCACCGAGGGCCAGCTTGACTGTAGATCTTGCCAAAGCTGCTGAAGAGGCTTGACTTTGAACATCGATCGAACTTCCAGAGTAGCACACTTTGTTTCTTACAGAAGATGGGTTTGTCCTATTCCGGGTCACCAGTTGAAGTGGCAGATGATAACATTTTGCCCTTCTCATTGTGCATGTGTGTATTCACGATTGAACACAACTTTTCCCAACATAACACTTTATTAAAACGAAAACATAAAACAGATAAAACACAAACTGGCACCTTGTGCCGAATACAAAAAGGGGACTATACCCCAGGCGTAGTAACTCGCTACATACGTTAGTAACTAGCTACAGACCCTATATAGTGTCGCTGTTCACATAGCAACACTGTTCACATATCTCTGCTTTAGCATAAATCTGCTTTTGTGGAAAAAACTGGCCTGGTTGCGAAAACCCTCTCGTGCATTCAAGTCGATTCTCTTGGAGACTCGTGTCCTGGAGGTGGAGAGGGACATAACGCAAAGTGCTGCCGCCGCATGCCATTACATGATTGGGGTCCTTAAATTAGCTGTTGCCCTATAGGCTGCTGACTAATGATAACAAAATCAGGGAATACAATTTGATGTTGCTGATATGCTGTTTGATGTTGCACTTATTTATCTGTCATCTACATCCAATCGGTATAGCTATTTTCCTTGTAAAATATGTTCACTTTTATTCATTTTTTTTTTGGGGGGGGGGATCACTTAGGCTGGGGACAAGGAAATTGTTCGAGTCGTCCAACTTGGGAATTGCTTCAGTATGTTTCCCCCGATGCAGTTATCATTATTATTATCACTGTTTCCCACAAGATGCTTGATTGATAATCCATTTAAGACGCATTGCAAGAGCAAATCGGGTAAAAAAGAGAAAAGTTTCCATCACTATCTCAGAATTTCATGATTTTTTTTTCTTGTGTTGCCTTATACAAGGAAAGAAAAAATATTAAATATTTTTCAATTTACCTCTTTTACTTTTGGAGTTATTGGGGGAGGGAGGGGGGTGTCAAAGTCCCCACAGGAGCGATGTAGAAATAATTTTGGTCATTTTTGTCACGTTATTTTATCGACTGTGACTGGCTCTGAGATGCTTCGGAGAATTTTTTCTTTTTATCTGGTAATATACCTTGAATATTAACAACTCATATTGAAAATTCATTCGAAGATAGTCAGAGCCCCCAAATATGGGCTCCCCCAAATACCTCCAATTTCATGAAAAATACAGTTTTTAAGAATACTTTAAATGTTGGTTCTGACGTGATATAGAAAAAATTTTTGCACAGTGCAGTTATACATCTTCACATAAAGTGAATCCAGTGTTAAAAATTTTGAAGGCCCCAGGGACTCTCAGTACGGGGCCCCAAACATGGTCGTTAACGCTAATTTATACAATTTCGAAGAAATGGTACAGCTGGCGCCAACTTCCCACATGAGAACTATTGGCATGGAGATGCAGCATCAACCTAGTATTTCCATATTATGAAAAAACATTTTTTGAAGGTACATCTGTTTCCAAGAAAGATCCCAAAAAGTACCTCTCTATTTGGGACATTCCACTCACACGCATGGAGCATTTCGTCGTTACTTTTAGAAGCTTAATCGACTGTAGAAATACTACAGAAAATTAAACTTACCCTATAACCGTAATTAAACTTACCTTTGTAATACATGTATCACAAATAGTTCTTTTTTCCTCTGAAAGCTACACTATGACTATTCCTGAGTATTATCTTTATGAGTACTAAAATTCATGCATATAGCATAATTTACAGGAGCACCCCAAATAATTCGTAAATAATGTCATAACTTTCTCCATTCGCCAACTGAGGAAAAAAAAATACTATGTAAATGTAACTCTACCCATACCATATCTTATACTTCATTTAAAATAAACAAAAAGTAAATAATATTGCGCTTAAAAGAAGTTGTCACAAATCTACATAATTTATTTCTGACTTGTGTACCATTTTACAACAAAATCGGCAAACATCATTTCAAACAAAAAGTAACATATAAAAAAAAAATATATCGGGTTATTTACGTACTTTTT
>JAWZYV010014171.1:0-88427 GCA_038373885.1 Cheiracanthium punctorium
TCATTACAATTAAGTAAACTATTGCGAAGATAATGAATAATATATATTTATCTAAGGTAAATTTCAAATTAATGAAAAAAATATTTTTTTCAAATAAAATCATTAGAACTAATTAAATCAATTAAATATCCTTTTAACAAAGAAATCATTAAAAACTTTACTTAATCCAAACAAAAAGGGGAAGAAGGGCCCGAAATGAGACTGAGCTTCCCCTCACTTCAAAGGTTAATCGGGCCCTGGTTGACCAATGGAGGCATTAGGAATTAATGCATCGCTGAAAGATTAAAAATTTCTTTCCGCAGAAAGGCCTATGCCACCGCCTAATTACCATGCTTAATGGCCATGGGCGGCGGCAGCATAGGGCAAGGGGGCGATGCCCCCCTGGATTTTTGTATGCAGTGTTTTGCCTTGCTTTTTTGCTCTTTTCAACATGGTAACTATACGTTAAAGTAGTGTTTGCCCCCCTTGAGTAGTCTTTGCCCCCCTTGAGTAGCCTTTGCCCCCCTGGGAAATATTCTGCCGGCGCCCATGTTAAAGGCTGCATCAGGTGTTTTTCATAATGTTTTGGTATAAGCTCTTCACCTATATTTTTTATCACGAGCCGCCACTGGCAAATGCTGCATATTTGACATATAAGATGAATTGTGCTGATTTAATATGCATTTTATGAGTAACCTGCTGTCATTTACCAGCAGTTTACCTTGCAGACCATTTTTGTATTTTTAAATCTGCGTTGCAGACTGGTACAGAAAATTATGCAACTGGGTTTAGCATTATGCGAAAAATGCGACCATATCATGATCCTTGTAAACAAAACGGGTAATAACCATATTTAGCACACTAAATTGTGCACAAAATCCAAGCGTATTTGGCGCCTCTGCTTGTGCATAAAAAGTGCACACTAAATTGTGCATAAAAAGTGCACACTAAATTGTGCATAAAAAGTGCACACTAAATTGTGCAAACTAAATTGTGCATAAAAGTGTACACTAAATTTAGAGTACACTTTTTACGCACAATTTAGTGTGCACTTTTTACGCACAATTTAGTGTGCACTTTTTACGCACAATTTAGTGTGCACTTTTTATGCACAAGCAGAGGTTCCAAATACGCTTGGATTTTGTGCACTTTTTTTTACACTTTTTGTGCAAACTTTTTCTAGCTGGGCCGCCCATTTAAAAATCAACTAATTGTGACAAAAAATATTGTGACAAGCAACTGCAAATTTAGACCTCTGTTTACCACTAATTTTACTTTGGCAATTTCAGCTTGAAACAAGTCCATATGTTTAATTAAAAATAAAATTGTTCAAAAATAGTGGTGGAAAATTTTCCGATAAAATCTGAACGGTTGGCAGCTATGATATAGTGATGCATAGCTTAAATCTGTGCTCTCCAACCTTTCTATCGCCACGAAGCGGTCAACGTTTGATAATTTTACCGCGGCCCGCTGAGGGTGGGAGGGCGAGAGTGTTGAACGTTTCTAAGGGTATCAAGATAGCTCTGTAAAAATTTATGAAAATGGCTATTTTTATGATTTTTCTCATTTTTCCACTAATGATAGAAATGCAACTTGCGTTTAAACAATCAAGTAGAGGTCTGCGCCGCACGGAAATTCGGGGCGGCGGCGTAAGGACCTCAGAAACCCGGCGGCGCGCCGCGGCGTGGAATTTTTTTGAAAAAGAGCATAATGAAAATGGGCGTACGCCTACAAATACACACACACACACACCTATGAATAAATTGACGTTAAAAGATTTTTTAAGAATATGAAAAATGGTCGAGTATGATTTTCTGTTGTTGTGGGATTACGGCCAAATTAGCTACATGTGGGCCCTAGTAGCAAACGGTCATCGGTTCCTGAAACGCCGATGATCGGACAGGGAGGAAGCGCAGCGCGCGCCATGCAAGGTTCTTCATCGCGTCGGGGGCTCTTATCTCGGATTTTGCTCGGGCATGTCCTCTCCCGAATAGTAGGGTTGGATCATCGGCAAGGGGGGAAAATTGGGCGTAGAGCCGTTGTAAAGCCGATGCGATTGGGGTTATATTCATCTCGGAAGAGCAAACACCTTGCAACTTAGGATGTGAAGCCTATGACCTTTGATAAAAGTTTTAAACTGAACAATCGACAAAAATTGGGGTATATCCCAGCTAGATAAAATTTTTTAAAAGTAAAAAAAAAAAAAAAAAGCAAATTCGAACTTCTTCCTCTTCTCTTTGGATTTTAATGCTGCCATCTGAACTTCATTTTTCAAGCTTCCGAGACTTGGTTTCGAATTGGAGAACTAACGCTTCGTAACCGGGCATTCTAACCACTAGACGGGGGTCTGACACGTTATTGGCGAGACTAAAATTGGATGTGATTGTTGTTTCAAGTTCGGAATTGGAACATTTAAGTTTCTATTTAAATAAAACTAGACCTTTCCTGTACACTACCCTGTACAAATTAAAAAGATTTTGCGATTTCTATCCGTTTTAAGCATTTGGGACCTGTGTACGGCCGTAAAAAAAAAAAAATAGTTTGTCTGTCGTTCTGTCTTTTCTTATTCTCACATCACGTAAAATCGACTGAAGCGAATTAAATAAAATTTGTTGACATGATAGGTAGTCACTTAACTTAAAGTATAGGCTTCGAATTTTTCAAAATATTCATTATAATGAATATTTTAAAAATCTCTCTATAGATTTTGAGATTTTTCGAAGATTGTTTCAAACTGAGTAAATTTTTATTCGCACATCACGTAAAAGTGACTAAAGCGAAAGGAATGAAATTTACTGACATGATAGGCAATCACTCACCTTAAGCTAAAATCGTCGGATTAAAAAAAAAAAAAAAAAAAAAATGAGTTTGAGATTTTTTCTGAAAATCGTTTCAAACTGCGTAAATTTTTGTTGGGGCATCACATACGACTTAAGCGAATAAAGCAAAATTTAGTGACACGATAGGTGGTCGTACAATTTAAACTATGCCCCTAAAGTGTCTTAAAATTTGGATTCGATTTTGCGAAAACTGTTCAAATTGCTTCCGCGTAATAGCTTAGCCAATCAGCAACCTTAAAACAAACATATGGTGTGCATATGATGCTCTTTGCACATTAATGAAGGAACGGAGATATCGAGCCGTTCAGCTACTTGGGAGAAAGACCGATATAAACCTGTTTGCTCGCTTTACCCTCCGCAATCTTGAAAGCGCCTATCAGAGCTCAGTGTAAAGATTCGATCATCGGGAAAAGATGAACATACGAAAAATTAAGGATGATCAGTAATGATCAGGCGATGAATAGCCGATGCACCGATCATAGGCGTGGTAAAGCCCGAGCAAAGATTGCTGCTAGGGGGGCTCTAGGCCGAGGTGTGGAGTGCTCTCGTGGGGGTCTTTCTAAGGTGTCCTAACAAGCATTTCGGAGGAAACGACGGAAAACTCCGAACGGTTAGGTCGACGGACCCGACCTGCGTTTGAACCAGGCTACACAATTTTTTTTTTTAAGAACATGCGGCCGTTACAATGAAAATAAGTTGACAAACGTTTATTCATAAAATTGCCATTACTATTCGGAAATGGAAATAGAAGTTCAGAATTAAAATAAGAGTAGGAATCTGCTTTTTCAAGCTAAGAAAAATGAGAATAGTTGTTTTTCTTGCTTCCCCGAGGGGCAACTGACTCTTGTTTTACCTCTTGTTTTGACTCTTGTTGCCTTCTAGTAACACTGCCTGCCTTCTTCGGAATATCGGAATAATGCAATGAGAAAGGTGAAACGATAACTGGCGCTAATTACGCTGCCTGCTTATCCCGAGATGAGGACGATTTAAAATTAACATATTTTATAACAAGGACTCTTAACAAACACTGATGTTAAAATGTAAAATTGTTAAAAACTGTATAATAACGCACATTGTTGATAAATACTCTTTATGTATGTTTCAAATGTTTTCCTCTAGATCGTTTAAAAAAAAATCTAAAACAACTAATGACTGCATTTTAAAAATAGTTTGTTTTCAATTCAAGCCCTCTCCACCTTTTTTTTAAATGAAATATATATATATAAAATAATTTCTCCACTTAAAAAGATTAAAAGATTTAGTTGCAGAACTTTGTTTTTAAGTCTTTATAAATTTTAAATAAGAAAACAAAGCTGTTAATTTAGCTAAAACTCATAAAATAACAGCTGATTATGAATAATACATCAGATTACTTTATACTCTTACCATAAAAATATGGACAGTAACATTTCCAATATATTTTATTCAAAAAGAAATCATCATTTTAAGTTTTTCATACACCTTTATCATCAGTTCTAACTTTTGTAGATTTGGTTTTTCATTTGAAATGTGCTATTATGTGTGTGTGTGTTATTATACAAAGTTTTTGTCAATTTTACATTCCAACACCAGTATTTGTTAAGCGTTTTTGTTAAGAAAACTATTAATCAAAATCTTTCGTATCTTGTGATAGATAGATAACGCAAATGGCTCCACCTATTCCGTTGCATTCTTCCAAAAATGACAAGCTGTATTTGTAGAAAGGAGTGGTTTTAATCGCCCATTTATAAAAATTTGATTGTAGCGGGCAACTGCAAATTTCGATCCCTGTCCACCACAAATTTTTCCTTGGTAGTTTTGAGCTTAAAACAAGTCCATATTTTTAATTTAAATAAAATTGTTCAAAAATAGTGGTGAAAAATGTTCAGATAAAATCGGAACGGTTGGCAGTTATGATATAGTGATGGGTAGCTTAAATTTGTGCTCTCCAACCTTTTTTATAGCCACGAACCGGCCAACGTTTGATAATTTTACCGCGGCCTGCTGAGGGTGGGAGGGCGAGGGCGTTGAATGTTTCTGATTTAGATTGGCTTGATTTAATAACTTTAATTTAATTGTATTTAAACATGCCTCCAAAATAAAATACAGTTACACACAAAAATAAATGAATATAAAGTGATGCAGCATTTCAACCGGCAGAGTTGTTGTTCGGAATAGTTTTAAAGAAAACATTTATTCTCTATTTTATGACTGCAATTTTAATTCATGATCTTGAAATCTTTAATAAACAACAACAAAAAAGAAAAAAAAAGAGAAATATAAAAAGAATTACACTATTTCTTCTGTTACAAAGTTATAAATCAACACAAACATGACTAAATCGCAAAAACCCGAGAGAAATAAACCAAAGTAAATAAAATCCAAAGAATTTAATGTTCCTTGGCGGTCCGGTACTATTTGATCCGAGGACTGGGACTGGTCCGTGGCCCGAGTGTTGTGGACCAATGACTTAAATAATCAGTGAAATATTAAGAATTAATGAAAGATGTATTTAAATTTAAATAAAGATATAAATTAAGTTTGAAGGGTCGAGGATGAAGATTGCTCTGTAAAAATTTATGAAAATATATATTTTTATGATTTTTGTTCCAGTTTCGAACTAATGATATAAATGCAACTTGCGTTTCAAACAATCAAGTCATCTTTTAACTTTATCTGCTTTTTTTTAAGTCAATACAAATTTAATTTTTCAAATTTTTTTTAATTTGATGTTCTCAATTGGAAACATTGCCCAGTAAAAGGTTAAGAAGAATCCAGAAAAAAAATAAGCAGTTGAAAGTTTAGGTACAATTTTTTTTTTAAAGTTTTGAAGCCGATTGTACGCTGCGGCATACAATCGACGTTCTTTGTCGGCGCGCCGGCCTAGACCTCGGCGGCGGCGTGTGGTACAAATGCCCAGCGGCGGCGCTGACCTCTACAATCAAGTCATTTTTTAACTTTATCTGCTATTTTTTCAAGTCAATACTGATAAAATTTAATTTTTCAAAAATTTTTTAATTTGATGTTCTCAATTGGAAACACTAGGCCACTAAAAGGTTAAGAAGTATCCAGAAAAAATAAGCAGTTGAAAGTTTAGGTACATTTTTTTTTAAAGTTTCAAAGCCGATTGTACGCTGCGGCATACAATCGGCGTTCTTTGTTGGCGCGCCTGCCTAGACCTCGGCGGCGCCAGCGTGGTACAAATGCCCGGCGGCGGCGGCGCAGACCTCTAATCGTGAGTAACTTATACAAACTGTTCCAGGATACCGGAATCATCGAGAGAAAACCTGGGCAAGGTAGTCCAAGAGCCACGACGGCCAGAGAAGGTCGCCATTCTCAGCTCTCTCGTGACTTGTACGCACTCACAGGAACCCGTGTAGCAAGGGTGACTGTTTCCAAGACTTCGTGAGAGAGGGTTGGTTGCAAGAGGCTTGCTGTGTACATCCCGCTCACTTCTACGAACATAACAATCCGTTTAGCATGGTGCAGAGAGCATAGAGATTGGAGTATGGATCAATGGGCGACCGTTCTCTTCACTGATGAGTTCCAGTTCAGCCTAAATGCCTTTTCTCGCCGTACGTTCATATGGAGAGAACCAGGGACCCGCTACCTGCCCTCCAATGTCCGCGAAATCGACGAGGAGGTTTAATGGTCTAGGCAGGCATCATGTTAGATGGCCGCAAACCTCTCCATGTCTTTCAAAGAGGCACTTGACTGGTGTGAGGTATAGGGTGAGGGTCTTGGTGCCCTATGTTCGCCTTTTCAGGGGTGCAGTTGGCCCTGAGTTCATTTTAAGGGACGATAACGCGAGGCCACATAGAGCTCTTCTGGTCCACAAATTTCTAGAGAGTGAGGATTTTCGCAAGATGGACTCGCCAGCCAGATCTAAAGACCTTAAGGGGGTTGGAAGGTTCAGCTCGTACTCCGAATCTTAAATTCACTTCATTTCAAATATGTTGAAGAGGCGTGACACTTTGCCGCGCTGACAGCTGTCACAGCTCGGAGGGCACACTCTCCCTTCCTGAAGCAATTAAGACCCTGGAGGCGTTTTTGTGGTCAAGCAGATGACCTCAGATAACGTTACAGAATGCAGATTTGCTTCTCTTGAGTGATTTCAGTAGCTTTTCAATTGTGTATTCAGAAAATAGAGACGAGACGGGCTCTCGGCTCTGTAATTCGCAACTGTGTTCGGGCTCGGGCACGTGAAAAATTTCTTCTTTATTGAACATACTCCTTGAAACAGATTTTAAAAAGTGATTCATTGGGAGATAAATATAATATATAGTATATATAATATATATATATATATATAGTAAAAAGGCATAACTTACGAATCAGTGTAGCATCCACGAAGCGGATACATTGCCTATATATATATTGGCATGGGAGCCTAGAAGATGCATGAAGCTATTTGGGCATTTCAGAACGGCAGCTTATATTGATTAGTTAGTCATAAGATCGGACATTATTTGATAAACGTGGATATATAGAATTAGAAAGTGCATTGATTAGAATGTGCAACTATATTTGTCTTTAATTTGCACAAACGGCAAAATTTATTGTATTCTATCAAAGAGGTGATTGAATTTTATGTATATTTAGCTGATACATAAAATTAAAATTCGGGCTCGGGCTCTGACTTAAATAATATTGCTCGGTCTCGGGCTTAAAAAAATGAGCCCTAACTCTATCAGAAAATGCTCCTCGTTGTTGAAACATTTTAATAATGAATTTATATATATATATATATATATATACAGAGGAGTAGCCAGGGGGGGGTTATGGGGGTCATATGAGAAATTTTTTGCCATACAAAATGTATATTCCTCACTATATTATCACACACACGTATACAAATATATGAGTTGTAGTAGTCGTAACCCCCCCCCATGAAAAATTTCTGGCTACGCCCCTGTAATATATATATATATATATATATATTTATTTAGAGCATTATGAATTTTTCTCAATAAATATGTACGCAGTTGTTGTACAAGAGACTATAAATGTACTAAATAAAAGTTGTTTTTACTAAAAATAAATAAATAAATAAACTGGGGCCAATCTAGTGGCGTTGCCTAACTTCAAACTCAGGTAAAAAAAGAAAATATATATTTGCCCTACGAAAGTCTTAGAAAAATGTCTGCAAAACATGCGTGCCCGGGAAAAGGGTGTGCGATATTGTGCTGAATACCCAATACCCTTCTCGTGGTTAACCTGTTCACTCCGATTGTTTAAAATAACAGGGTGCTCACCGGCGACTGAAAAGGCGACTTTTGCCACTAATTTAAAGATAAGGTGAATTCGACGATATTTTTGAATAAAAAAACTTCATTTTCATGTTTTTTTCGAGTGTTTGGCTGCTTGTACCTTACTCCAGGCGACTAATTTAAAAGCCAGATTTCGGTTTTTCTCAATTGTTATATAACTAATTTTAAATTTATCATTTCATTCATTCATTCTTAAATGAAGCTAAATGACGTATGTTTATTTTTTAACTACAAAATCATGTAAAACGGTTACTACTTTGGACAACTAAAATTAAAATGGCTACTGAACTGGCGACTTTTTTTTATGCCAGAGATAACTAATGATACTATTTTTGCCTCTTGACATTGGTGGACACCCTGCAATAATGGCGAATCTTCCCTTCTGTGCCCAGCGTTGCTTCCTAGCTTGACTCTTACGCTTTGTGTAGTGGATATTTAATGATAGTTGCCGAGAAACAATGCTGGAAAGAGAAGGGTATGTACGTATATGTATAATTAGAGTTTTGTCTGTACATTACTTGTAACTCAAAAATTTGGAGATTTCTATCCATTTCAAGCTCATCTGCGTGAATCTACCTTTAAAAATAAAAAAGGAACTGTCTGTCTGTCATTCTGTCTGCGACCCCACTATTTGGAACATGCCCAGAAATGGTGTCATTCCTGGATCCGCAGCCATCTCCTACCTACCAACCTACCGAGTCTAAAAAATATGGCCCTACAGATTTAAGATGCATATTCGTCGCACATGTCCACGGGGACCTTTGGTCAGATGGGATACAACCCAAGTCCTTCAACTTAGTTTTGCAGACATAGGATTGGACCAATTACTAAAATAGCTTTCGTGTTCGATCCGATTCCCAACCTACCACTGAAGATCACCGTTTTCATGCGGTGAACGTGCACGTTGAATCCGTAGTTCCGAAGACCCTCTCGGCGGTCGCTAGCTAATTCCGAAGGTTTTAAACATTCTGAAGTGCAAGTATAGGCTGAACCTTTGGGTTCGTAGAAAATAACAAAACGTTTTCTTCTTTCCTTTTTCTTTTCTTTTTTAATTTGATAATCCTAGTTTGGCAAGAAATAGAATAAATAAGTTGTTTATGGTTTTCGTAGGTACTTATATAATATATTTTTTTAGTATTCACTGAGAATATTTAAAATATTAGAAATACACCAATACCGGTTCGAATAAGAAATTTATACAGATAAAATGCCGAAATTATTTTACATTATTCAGTCTTAATTTTGTCTTTAAGATTTCAATTTAATAATGTACTATTCCGTTTGACAGTTCATTAGCTGTGTAGTTTCTTAGAATTATAAAAGATGTAAGTCGAAATCTAGTACGGTTCTTTATTCATAAGCATAAATGTAATTACTTGTAAAGTTATTTTCGTTATTAATAATTTATTATCTTTTTACCATTGCATCTTGCATCTTGACACAATATAATTTTCGTTTTTTACTCACAGCAATTAGCTTAATAACATAATAACTGAGAATTTGAGTGTTTATTTTCAAAGGTTCAGCTATACTACTATTACTCAAGTGAACCGTCTCGCGCCCTTGTTGAAGCTTCCCTTCTCACCTTAGATCCTCATCAGAACTTGGAACACTTCTGAATGTTTAAAACCTTCGGAATTAGCTCGCGACCGCCGAGAGGTTCTTCGGAACTACGGATTCAACGTGCACGTTCACCGCATGAAAATTAAGCATAATAAATGACGCAAAAACAATAATAAACTAGCAAAGCTCCCGTTTTTAGATATCTGCGTAAATTACAAAGAAACACTCAAATTCTCAGTTGACTCCTTTGAAGCTGATGAAGAACGAAAGCTTTCCTTTTGAAACGTGCACTCTTCTTGTGTTATCAAGTTCAGAGACTAAGTAGGAAAAAGGGCAGGGTGTAAAGGTTTTTAAAAAGGGCATCATTATTTTAAAAGGCATTGTGTTTCTTAAAAAGGGCAGTACATATCCTCATTAAAAGCACTTCTAGTTCGCAAAAAACCCCTAATAATTGAGTAAAACAATGCTTTATTGATTAATAAATTAATTTTAATTAGTAATCTTTATTAATAAATTAATTACTAGACTTTATTAATTTTTTCTAATTTTTAATAAAGTTTATAAAGCTAGTAATGTAAAAGAATTAATTACATTTTAATTAACTTCGTTAATTAACTTATTAAAATAAATTATAAATAGAAGTTAATAAGAATATTTCTTTAAAAGATTTTTAAGGGTTTTTATCTTTTATAACAAAAATAATCACCCAAACATACCTAACAGACAAGAAAATGCTTAATTAATTAAACATTTTGGATAAGAAGCACATTTTAATAAACTATTTATTTGATCACCTTGTTAAGAATCATCAACAAAAGCTTAAATAAAGAAACACTTAATAAAATTAAGTTGTTCTAAACCTAAATTTTCATTTTTATTAATTTCTGTAAGAATTAATCCAATAGTACAAACAATTAAATTATTAATAACACTTCTGCTCGAAATAACCATATAATGGTATAAATATCTATTCCAGTTATTCAATATATATTCCATTACAAATTCCAGTTATCACAAAGAAACAAAGAAAAAAATATGTTCTGAAAATAAATTTCTAACTTTTGTTCAAATTAAGATGTCTTTTTAAAATTTGGACTCTGAATCAATTTTTGCATTTAAAAGGGATCCCCAAAGTTTCAAACAAATCGGTCCATTAATAAAAAAATTATAGATGAATGATTTTTTACACTGTTGATTTCTATCCCCCCTTCTCATCAAAGAGACATCCCCACCGGTCCCCCAACGGGAGGACGAACGGCTCCCTAACAACCTCCTGCAAATCAATCAGCATCAATCATTTCCCAAGTGCACACAGATTTCACGTAAAAGAGTTTATTTGTGAATTTAATATTGCCCGCACTTCACGGGTATTAAAAATATACAAAACTAATTTTAAACAGATCTGTAAGAAAGTTTAAACATTTTTCTATCTATGTAAATTTTCTTTAAACGAATATATTGGATTTCCAATGTAGTTTTGACGGATTGTATCTGCGACTGCATGAAATTTTAAACTTTCAACTGAATTTTAACCACGTTATCAAACAAAAATGCACAAAATAAAAGTGTTCCTATTTATCCAATTGTCTGCTGTACAACCTACGGCTTTTTTTTAAATTAAAATATTTGAAATTATACCACTAGGGAACGGGCAAAATTTCCCCGTAGGTTAACATGGGAATGAAGAATCCAAGATGGCAGCCGTCCAACGCCCTTAAGCCTATAGAGCATGTCTGAAACACTCTGGGGAGGGCAATAGCAACTCGCAACCCCCTTCCAAGAACCATCTTGGGAATGAAAACAGCGTTGCTGACCGAGTGGGACCAATTGCCACAGGAAATGATAAACTGCCTTATATCAAGTATGAAATCACGTTGAGAGACCTGTATACGTGTAATAGGGGAACATACCCCCTATTAATCCATTTTTTTTTTTGTTTATTCTGCAACCGTTGTTTCATACTTTCTGATTCCAACGTGTATTGAATACGATCATGCGTGTGTATTACAATTATTGAAAGTTTATTTGTTCTGTGTTGCATCAACGTATGTACATATCAAATATCTTTAAAATTTGACCTGTAGTTCTAGAGATAATCGACAAAGTCTGCAAATTCTCTTAATTTCTTACACCAGTGTACTTGAAAGTTTTGTTATCCCTGTAAAATAACATATGTCCTATTCCTATACTTATGTAAACCTACACATTTTGAGATGGTGATTCAGACTTCGCCAACCCAGCACAATCAAATGCAGTGTTCAGACGGTATTGCACTTAAAGTAATTTGTGCAATTTGTCGCAATGTTGCATAAGAATACTGCTTTCTAGTCCTGAAAAAAAATAATCCTATACTCACCAAAATCTATATAGTATGTAAGACAACGAGCTATAATATGCGTACTTAATAATTTGAGCTAAATCGCATGCATTATGTAGACAGTAAAGCACGTTAAGTAGTTTGCGTCTGTCGGCCGTAATGTATAAGAATTATTTTTTTCAGCCCTGGGAAAAAAGTATCAATTCCACCCGTACTAAAAATCTATCTAGGTCATGTGACCGTTACCTATGATAAACATACAAACTTTGCGCGCCATCAAATGCACAGTTTACACACGATAGCGCACTTTTCAGAATTTTCGCCCATATGCCGTAATAAATAAGAATTACTTATTGAATCCCTGTAAAAAAATAAAAAGCTATTCATCCTATACACCGAAATCAATACACACCGAACCGTAATAATTAGTATGTGCTACCCCGAATAATGGCATTCCGCTTATTAGAATAAATTTTTGTGGTAAATTTGCTATTCTATTAAGCGGGTTGGACTGTATATACCAAACTTGAGCTCAGACGTATGCACCGTTTAGGAGCTATCATGTTCAGGTTCATTCTCATTCACACGCATACATACATACATACATGCATCACCGTAAAAATAGCATAAATGAATACAAAAGACCTTAAAACATGCCAAGCATCATAGAGTAGAAAAATACTAAAGAACGTGTCGTGTATGAGGAAATGATGATCCGTGTGACTGTGGCACGGAAAGCCACACAGAGGCTAGACTAAAGCTTTATCGCCAAGTTTGGCGAGTGGTCAATGTAAAGTACAAGCCAAATTTACTGTCAACATACGCACTACAAACCCGCTTGGAGTAAAAAAAATGTCGCCAGGGTTAAGTGAATGTGGATACATTAAAAAAATCACCTTTTATAAAAAGTACGTTTTAAAAATATGAAAAAAAAAAAAACTTCACATACTCACCTTTGACATTACAGAACATTTCACAAATCATGAATTGTATCCATATGCAGAGTAGCTATGTACCATTTTCCCTAAAAATATAACGGTGAATAGCTCGCTAGCCGCAAATGCTACATAGAAAAGTGAAAGATGAGTTGGATGCGCAAGAATTACGCGCGTGAGATCTTGCCGCAAGTCAACTGTCCGGACAAGTGCTTTCAGTTACGGTTGCCAAAGCGCTCTCGTCTCCATCCCTTATATCTATTTGCTCTATGGTAAATGCATCAAAATCTCATAGTCGAATTTTTTCATTATTACAATACTTTCCTTACATGGTACATGTTCAAAAAGTAAAAATCATTAATAATTATGTGTAAATACCATTAGCATCACTAGGAAATTAGAATATTTGTGAATGTAATGATAGCTGGACTTACGTCTCTTACAAATATAGTCGCAGAAGCTAAATATATTTGGAAATGAGAAGCAAATGTTTTCTGTAGATAAAACTGCAACTTCATTAAGATACAAAAGAAAATATCAGCGATGGCCAAAATGATGTCAGAAGTAAGAAGTACTGCAAACAGCATTTATAAACTGATATGAATAAACATAGTATTTAAAGTAATAATAAAACTGTAAAAAGAGGTATTTAATAATTACAAAATATAATATTTAAACTGTGCTGTATTAAACTGAAAAAAAATGTTTATATGCAAAGGGCATTAGAATGCAGTTAGGCTGACAAAGCAAAGTAAAAAGGACTTAGTAGTGATAATGTGGAATACCAATTATGGAAAAGAAAAAAAAATGGGAAACAGTAAATTGAAAATGCTATACAATTAAAACAAATGTAAGAGGTAAATACCCATGTTTCATTGCGAAAATAATTTTTTTACGATACAAAGCTCTAACATTTTATCCGGAAAATCGATCCTTTTAGTTCTATTTACCAAAACTGCATTCTTACAGTAACATGTAAAACAAAAAGAGTTTGATCGCCATGAGCCAAATTAGTAACAGTGTTATTTAATTATCGACGTTTTTTTAAATCAGATAATCCTGAGGCATCAGTAAAGTAATTAATTGGAATATTGTTTAGAAAGCTTTCTCTTTTTTATATGCTACTCCTTAACGTTCTTTATCGGCTCATTGCATAAGATTTAAAAACTCATAAGTCTATTTCAAACTATTATTTAATTTTTAGATTTGCACAAATGCACTGTTTTGGTATGTAATCTGTGCACAATGTTTAAATTAATTCACATTTTACGTTTGTACATCATCCGTAAATTTACTTAGAATTCTTGAATGATGTGAAATATTTCAACCAGTTTCTGTCTTACGGATATGGAATGTCTTTTGTTTTACACTTCATAATAAGGATGAAAAATTTCCAAACTGTGTAAGGACCGCAGTTACATAAAAAAGTAAATTTTATTTATTTTAACTTTAAACAGGTGTAGATGATGTGGAATTGTTTATTTACCTGGGTCTCTCTTTACAAACTACACCCAAACACAGCAAAAATAGAATAATTATCAAATGCATAAAGAACTCAGATACACGTTATTGTTACAGATCTATGCAAAATGAAAGTTTTAAAACATTGATTTAACTTACCCAGAATTCCTCCGACGTCGAAAGCTATGGAATGATAGGCAGACGCTTGCGACCCCATCCCGGTTGTGTTTGCTATGTATCGGGGCAACCAGAATAGGAATGTGTAGCTGACCAATTTTGAAAAGAAAAGGCAAAGAGAAAATTCAATGACGCCTGGTATTTTGATTGCATTAACGAATGTAATGGCCCTTTTCTTGCCATTTTTAACGACGCCTTGTTTAGGGGCCAAGAAAGAATTTTCAGTGATCCTGCCTTTCTCTGGTGATAATTGTCCGTTGTGAAAACAGCTGTTGTTTGCAACCGGTGAAGGGTAGAAGATGTCGCTGGATTTGTTAACTTCGGGGTAGATGTTATGATCACTTGATGAAGGATTGAACAAGCTACCATTTTTTCCGTCGCGATGGTTCGTCGGTGAGCAGTCGACGTCCTCAGGATGAGAAACTAAGAAAAGGAACAAAATGATTCCAACGAAGCCTAAAATAGCTCCAGGGACGATGAATGATAATCCCCAGTTGTGAATTATGAAGTATCCTGCCACATATGCTCCTACAATGTTTCCAATGTATAAATGGCTATTCCATATACCAAAAATCAGTCCTCTGCGCCCTTTACCAAACCAATTACCAACGCAGGAAACAACACCCGGCCATCCAGTAGATTGAGCAGCTCCAGCAAGTATTTGCACTGCTATAAAATATCCTAAACTGTGGATATTCAAGTAGAACGCAAGTCCAAACATATAGGTGAAAAATCCGCTAATGAGCATCCCGAGACTCAAGAAATATCTGAGGTCTATTCGCTCTGCCACCATACCACTTAGAAACATACAGACAGCATAGGCGAAGACGTAAACTGAGTCTAAAAGGCCTAGCAATTGGTTTGCGTTGTTCTTATCAAATGGAGCCCAGTTACACCAACTGTCAATAGACTCATTGTTCACTTTTATACTAGGTGGGGGTATTAGTTTACTACAGTCTTGATTTAGAGAATTCTTTACAACAGCTAATGGTCTCCGAGACATATGAAAGGCAGTATATGCAATAAATGTCAGAAACAGGACGCTAGCCTGGTAAACTGTCCTTCTGTAGCGACCGAGCCGGAAACAACTATGGAATAGCTGTATGCCAAGAGGAGCTCCTCTGAATACCACCATCTCGGAAGTTTTCTTTGGGAGACAATACCAAGAGATTTGACATAAAGTCGCGGGAATTAGTGGAATTCTTCTCCGCAATTGTGATGCGATAACTCTTCATACTGAATTTATGAGGCATTTTATCAGCAGGTCCAAATTTCAGCAGAGATAACGGGATATTTATCAGCGAAGAGGAAATAATCATTCAGATTTCTCCTTCAGATCCCTTTTTTCGGTTATTGTTTTTTTTTTTTTTTAGTTTAATTGCAAATGTTAAGCATTTTAGTAAACCGGAATAATCAATAAAACTAACATTTTTTAAAGAACAGCTACGGCCATAGTGCTTTTGGTCATTCAGGGATACGTCCATTTCAAATATTTTAAGAATAGAAAAGAAATTAAATGTATAAAGATTGACATATAAATTTAATATATGCTCGCTAATACCTCAGTACTAAGGCCTTTATTAAAATAATAATCAGCAATGTTAGGTACACCATCTCAAAAAACTGAGATGGCCAATTGCAAAACTCGTAAAGCGCCATAAAGATTTTTTTACAGGAAAGGAAAAAACTTTTGTACACACTTATTTTTCGTACTAAATACTTAAAATGCGACATTCTAGAGCAAAAGTTCAATCCAATTTCATCAGTGCTTTACCTGAAATTGGTGTATTTTGTATGTTATTTAACTAATTGATTTGGATTTACAGAGTTTTGCTGCTGTATGAAGAATTTATTAAGTTTTGAAATAGTACGAATTTATCATAAAGGTATGAGTTCATTTATTCTAGCGCCCACAATCATCACCTACCAGGCAAACAGTAGAAATTCGGACTAAATCAATATTGTACAAGCAAACGTTCAGAGCTGATGTTATCTCAATTGATTCTTTGAGTTGCATATTTTTTGTGCATATGTTAAAAAAAAGTGTTTTCTTTGGTAGTTGGACTTCGGAATGTTTAACACGGATTGTAAAATTGTAGATATAAGCTTGTCATGAATAAGCTGCCTGATCCGGTACCATGGGGGAGGCAAATTTTTACGGCAGTCGAATATTAAAATGATTAAATAGTAAAATTATGTTTAAAAAATAGCTCAAAGAGACGATAAGGAAAATTGACTTAATCACAGTAAAATACGCATAAAGCACAAAATACGTGAAAAATAGTAATACAATGCTGGTAATAATGTAAAGAAAAATGGAGGGGAAAAGTCTGGAATTTAACGAGTAGATACAAAGTTTGATGCAGGTCGAATCAAATGGATACAACAAATTATGCGGTAGTCAGCAAGATGGATTTGTACAGTTTCGCTGCAGTATAGGCTTTATTCCGAAGCAAAGCTTTATTTCAAATTTGTAAACGCCCAACTTGCGTTTGATTTTTACTCAATTCAAGATGGGAGAGCCAATAAATATTCATTCATTCTAAAACAAAACTATTTAATTCCATAACTGACAGGTACAAAATTTTATCTTTTCACAAGAGCCAAATTCACGTATCAAATTCGACCGAAGCACAAGCGGTCAACGCGTAAGCTATACTGAAAGAAAAGGTTATCATTAATCGTACGCCAAAGCGGCAATCCCGCCAACAGAGCCAAGGACGATATCTAGCCAATCCGCAATCATGTACATGTGTTATTTAGCGAAGGACGGAACATCCTCCCCCGCCATGAACAAATGGTTCATGAAATCTGAAAAATACAAAAGAATTATTAAGACATTAATTAAAATTCAATAAAACATAACATTCATCTTAATTCAAAGTTAGTTTAAAACACAGCAATTAAAAGGCAACTTAAAATTTTAAAAATTTTATAAATAGCTAAAACTTCAGTTCAAAGTTCAAATTGAGTTCAGTATAGGGAGCTTGGAAAGTTTTGTAATTGGACGTGTTAGTTCACCAGAACTTGTTTTAAGTCTCACAACGCGAACTCTATGGTCCGATCCAGGGAAAACCCCAAGCACACGACCAAGCTTCCATTTCGTTGGAGGTAAGTTATCCTCTTTAATAAATCATAAATCTTCAACTGCAATGTCCACTTGAGGAGTCTTCCACTTTGTTGTTTGCTGAAGTTGAGACAAATAATCAGATGACCAATACTTCCAAAATCCTTGAAGCATTTGCTGAACAAGCTGTCATCGTCTTAATATTGGTATTTTCTCTTCGGTCAAATTCTGTTCGGGTACAGATGTCAAAGGGACTCCAATGATGAAGTCCCCGGGTGTAAGTACATTCAAATCCGACGGATCAGCTGATAACGGTGTTAGAGGTCGTGAATTTAAACAAGCTTCAACCTGATGAAGAAGCGTCAGGAACTCCTCGTAGGTAAGAACTTGTGCACCCACCACCCTATTAAGGTGGTACCTCATCGACTTTACGGCAGCTTCCCAGAGTCCACCGTGATGTGGAGCAGAGGGAGGATTGAAACTCCATTTTATACCCTCATCAACGAGATAGTCGTGAAATTCTTTTCCTTCTCGAATGATGAGATCAAGTTTCTTTAACTCTTTGGGTTTCTTTAACTTTTGTGGTTTCCCTCTTCTCGCTGCGAATCTTCTCAATGATGCAATAAAATCATCTGATGTTAGATCGCCTACCATTTCAAGATGGACTGCTTTCGTAGAAAAACATGCATATAAGCAAACATACCACTTTACAGGACGAAGGCCTCTTCCTCTTCTAATTTCAAAGAGGCCTGCAAAATCCACACCAACGCTCGAGAATGTTCTAGAAGGTACTACTCTTGGACGAGGGAGGTCCCACATTAACTGAGTGGCCATATTCGCTCGATACCTACTACATTTGACACAGCACCAAATACATTTTTGAATAACATCTCTAGCATTAATGATCCAATACGTTTGTCTGATTGCAGAAAGTAACAATTTTGTTCCGCCGTGTAAGTATTTTTCATGATAATATCTAACAATTAAGCTTGTAACGTAATTATTTTTCGGTACGATAATCCGATGTTTTTGATTTTCCAAAATATCAGAGTTCTCTAGCCGCCCTCCTACCCTCAATATTCCACTACCGTCCAAAAATGGATTCAATGATATGATTTTGCTGCTTCTACTTATGAGCTTTCTTGAGACCAAGCACTTGATTTCTTCAGAGAAGTGTTGGCGCTGAACGGCTTTTAATATTACATTAGTTTCATAATTTAATTCATTCGTTGTTAAAAATTTAGCGTGAACAGTAGAAGGTTTCCTTAGAAATCGCAGACACCAAGCGGTTACCCGTCGTAGCTTGTTCCATGAAGAAAACTTCTTCGTAAAATCTTCGATGTTTGATTCTTGCACTACATTCACCACAGCATCATTCTGAACCCTTTTTTCAAGAACCAAAACAGAACTGTCAAGCTTAACTTCTGGTGTGAAATTACTACAACCATTCTGACATAGCCAAGGAGGACCTCTCCAATATAGCTCATCAACCCTTAAAGATTGTGGGCTCATTCCTCTCGTCAATTTATCCGCTGGATTATCTGCACTTTTACAAAAATTCCAGTTTTCTGGAAGAGTCTTTTCCTGAATTTCAGTGACGCGATTAGAGACAAATGGCTTCCACATTTTTGCGGTATTCTTGATCCAGTGAAGGCAAATGTGTGAATCCGACCATAAAAACACTTCGTTAGATTTCAGTCCAAACACATTTCTCAAGTACTTGGCAATTCTAGCTGCGATTACTGCCGCCATGAGCTCAAGTCGAGGTAGAGTAAGCCTTTTCAAGGGTGCTACTCTCGCTTTAGAAAGAACGAAACTAGTTTTACAATTTCCTTTGACTGAATATCTTAAATATGCTATAGCACCATACGTTTTAACACTAGAATCCGCAAATATACATATCTGGAATTGGCCTTGCGAAAAGTCATGGAATTACCGCCGTGGAATCAAAATGTCCTTCAAATCCCTGACTTCATTACACCATCTACCCCAACGGTCCTGCAGATCTGGAGGTGATTTATCATCCCACTTTAATCCACGTTCCCAGAGTTCCTGGAGCAAAATTTTCATTCTAATAGTAAATAGCGTCACTAGACCCCAAAGGATCAAATATCTTGGCAACAAATTTCAAAACTGCTCTTTTAGTATTTAACCTACTGTTCAATTCATCCAACAATGGTCCTAATTCTAATTTAAGTTCATCTTCAGAGTTATCCCACATCAGTCCAATACTTTTAAGGGAATTAAATTCCTATTTGAAGACTGAACATCCAAACCATATTCTCTCCAAAACTGTCTCAAATTGTCTGCATTAGTTTCCCATTTATGAAGTTCCATCTTAGCTTTTGCCATTATCTCATAGCCATCGATTGACAGTTTATAAGCCTCTTCTACAGAATCAGCACCATAAATCAAATCATCCGCGTATAAATTGTTAAGCATTTTACATGACTCAGGGAATTCATTTTCAAATGATTTTATATGCTTCTTAATTGTGGCACTGAGCAGAAAAGGGCTACATGTTACCCCGAAGGTTACTCTTGTCATTCTAAACACTTTCAATTTATTACTGGATTTGTCTTTATCGAGATCGTTTAGCCAAAGAAATCTCGGAAAATCTCTATCCTCTTTAGCTATCTGTATTTGGAGAAAGGCTTTTTCTATGTCACTAACGAAAGCAATTTTATAAAAACGAAACTTTAAATTATGTCTAATATATTGGTATTTAGGTTTGGACCCGACAGTAAACAATCATTCAACAATTTAACATCTTTACTTTTCGATGATGCATCAAACACAATTCTAATCTTAGTCGTAAACTTGTCCTCCCTCACCACTGGTCGATGAGGCATATAGTATGTATTTACTTCATTTTCACTGTATTCGCATTCCTCAATTATACCCAAATTCAATTGTCCATCCAATATTTCTTTATATTCATTCAGTAACAGCATCTTTCATTAGTATTGATCTTAACCAAAAAGTCTGTGCCTAGCTTCATCAAAATTTGATTTCAATTCATCTTTATTCTTCTTCCACAGCAATTTTGTTTCATACCTTCCATTCACAAACATCAAGTTATTATTAAAAGAAGCAATAACATCTATATCACTTTGCGAAAATGATTCATGTTTATCGTCGGAAATTCCCAAAGTTTTTAATTTCCAAAAGCGTTCCAAATTAAAGTTCTATCCCTCACCACCACATGATACAAAATGTGAATTAATGATTTTACTATTTTCAGAATTTGCTTTTCCGACAATCGTATATCCAAAGACTGTATTAGAACATACAGTTTATCATTAATTTCTTCACCTACTCCTCTTTGAACAGTCCAGAAATAATCTACACCAAGCAAAATGCTGATTTCTGATTCATGCGGGGAGGGATCTGCCAGCGTCCAATTTTTCTTTTCTACATATTTCTTAATCGCTTGATCGCATCTAGGAGCTCTTAAGGCTGTGGCACTAATAAAATCAGTAGCTAGTACTTCAACAAAAATATAGCGACGAGGATTCAGATTACTTCGCAGTTTAAATCTAAAAACATCGTATTCCTCTTCACGTCCTTTATTGATACCAAAAGCGAAAATTGTTAAATGTTCTCGTCTCAAAACAGGTAGTCTTAATTCACGTGCTAAATCCCTCGTTATAAAACTCTTCTCACTTCCCGAATCAAGTAATAACCTTACACATTTTTATCCTGAATTGGACTGTGCAGTAACGCAACACGTTTGCACTAAAACAGCATGTTTAGCATCCATCAAGTCGCAATGTGAATTAGAAACTATAGTTTGACTACCTGTTACCTCAGCCTTTACGGGGGTTTTAGAACAAAATAATGATTGTGGTCAGTACCTCCACATTTTCCACAGGGTTGTAGCTTGGTCAAACATGCAGAGGATAGGTGAGATCTTAGGAAGCATTTATAATTCCTTCCTTCCTTCCCTTTTTAATTTCTGCCTCTTCTTTTCATCACTAAAATTGGCACACTCATACGAAGAATGTTGATTATTTTTACAAAAGACGCAATAAGATTTAAAATTAGCATTTAAAGTATTTGCGTAACTAGGTTTATTCAAATATTTTAGATTACGATTTTCTGCTTGACCCCTAAACTCAGTTGATGAGTTTCCTCTGTTCTCAGCATTGGTTACGGACAAAGTTCTTTCTCTGCTTTCTAGTTCACATTTGATAAAATAAAGCAATACAGTTACATCGGAATCCTTTAAATCCCGCTTCTTATAGTATTCAAGAACTAAATCATGTGGTAACAATTTCAACAAAATAGGATTCAATAAATGACTGTAAGAGCCCGAAGTTACTTCTAAATTACTTCAACTACGAATGTTAACTTCAACTAAATCATACAAGTTCTTCAAAGCATACAAGTTTGAAGAGCTTTTAACTGGATGAATGCTTAAAAGCTTGTTCATATGGGCATTAATAATTATGTCAGTTTTACCAAATCTTTCCTCTAAGAGCTTCATACATGTGTCGTAATTTTCCTCTGTCAGTGGAAAACCCTCAACAATTTTGTATGCCGGTCCCGTTAAAAGCGACTTCAAATACGCAAATTTCTCAATTTTTGATAATGATATATTTTATGAATAGACGTATCAAAGCAGCTATAAAACTCAAGCCAGTTTTCCACGTTAATAGAAAATTTCGGAATGTTTAGCTTCGGCAATTTCATTGATGAACAAGAATTTACCTCTACATTGCCGGTAAAGCATTTAACATTACCTGCACTCGCAGCTGAACCAGTTTTCAAATCAATCAGACCATCTGCATTACACCTACGTAGCCTTAACTTTACCTTGTACTTAGCAGATAATATTTTCTCATTATAACTATCAGTGGACAAAATGTCCTTCTCAAATTCCTTTGCATCAGTTAACTGAGCTTCAATTTCAGAATTAAACTGCTTCAAAATACCCTCTCTCACAATAATTCCTTCATTTATTTCCAAAAATTCATCAATTTTAGTATTTTCAATTTCCTCTGATAGAAGACCTTCTAATTTATTTATTAACTTCATAAGAGCAGTTCGCTCCACAGTACGTTTAGCTTTCAGCTTTTCAACTGTTTCCATATTATACAGAAAGCCAATTCAAATTCAAATGAAGTTATAATAGTTCAGCTCACCTTTTTCATGTAGGCAAAAGGAATTTCAAGGTTTTAAGTACACACTTTTTCCCGGGTTTCGGCACCATGTAAACGCCCAACTTGCGTTTGATTTTTACTCAATTCAAGATGGAGAGCCAATAAATATTCATTCACTCTAAAACAAAACTATTTAATTCCATAATTGACAGGTACAAAATTTTATCTTTTCACAAGAGCCAAATTCACGCATCAAATTCGACAGAAGCACAAGCGGTCAACGCGTAAGCTATACTGAAAGAAAAAGTTATCATTAATCGTACGCCAAAGCGGCAATCTCGCCAACAGAGCCAAGGGCGATATCTAGCCAAGCCGCAATCATGTACATGTGTTATTCAGCGAATAACGGAACAGAGACGATAAAGAAAATTGACTTAATCACAGTAAAATACGCAAAAAGCACAAAATACGTGAAAACTATTAATACAATGCTGGTAATAATGTGAAGAAAAATGGAGGGGAAAAGTCTGGAATTTAACGACTGGATACAAGTTTTGATGCAGGTCGAATGAAATGGATACAACGAATTACGCGGTAGTCAGCAAGATGGATGTATAGAGTTTCGCTGCAGTATGGGCTTTATTTCGAAGCAAAGCTTTATTTCGAAGGCTAAAAAAATTTGTTAAGTTTTACAGGTGGGAATGCATAAAGGTTGATTTTAAAAAAGGCGTTATGATCTCAATTTATGATTTTTTAGATTTAACGAGTTTTGCATTTGGGCTACTCAATTATTCTTTCATTAGTCAAATTTCTTATGCCAATTTAATTTTTAAAATTTGTTTTTCGTAAAGTGGATCGTATCGTACGTTACAATAACTCTTTATTATTCTTTTCAATTTTGTGTTTTTCAGAAACCAATTAGTTATTCACAAAACTAAAATTGGAAATTTAGCTAATGCTCAAATGGTTTTATTGATTAAGTGTGTACTAAGGTGGAACAAAAAAACCTCTTTTTTTTCGAAATCAGCTTTGGCATAGCAGGAAATGTTGCGTAAAAGCTAATTTAAAATCTCAAAAATTTTCAACAATTTTGCTCAATATTTAGCATCGACCCTGCGTCATTGAAAAACAGAAATAATTTATAAGAAATAGTTTGGAAAGCAGTTCAAAAATTTTACTGGCATACTGTGAAAATGTTACATAATGGGTCAATTAGAACCTGCAAAATGTTTTATAAATTTCTCTCAATATTTTACCTTGCCCATCTTACGTTAAAAATTCGCGAAAGTTGAAAAAAAATATAGAATTTTCTAAAAACCTATGGAATTTATTTTTCGAAATAACTACGAAATATTTAATTAGGTAAATAGCGCGTTAAATAATTGTAAATATAATATGAATTTGTAATTAAAATGTTCATTTACTTTCTCAATAATTAATTTTAACATATTTTTTAATTGTACGCGAGAAGGAATATAGATTAAACCAAAAAATCTACAAATTTGAGATGCACTTAATAATACCAATGCGTATTTAATAATAGGTGTTGGGATAATATTGTGTCATGTTGTTTGATATTTAAAGCTTTTTAATTTTTTGAAGTTTGGCACAAATCCTCTCTTTAAGTCTCATCACAAACTTATCATTTCGGTATAATTTAAGCCAAAATTTAGTTTTAAAAAAGCGGCTAATTATACTCCGGAGCAGTTCGCAACTCTGAAACTGTTTTTCTTTTCATATTAATTTAAAATATCTGTCCTGAATATGCATTGTCAGAGGTGATTCTGTAACACAGTTTGACCTATCAATTCAATCTGCTGCTTCGAAATTAGGTTTAGGAAGTTTAAAAAAACACACACCACCCAAGTTCTTTGTCTTCTTTTTCTCTCTCAACGAAAGTACGTTTTATTGCTAATTCCTAGATGTATTTTCTATAATCTTGTAGCATAGTTAGCAAAATATGCATTGTTTGACAGTACCTTGAAAATAATATGCTCAATATTGTAAGGAAGTTGAGTGCAAGGGAAATCCTTTGAAATGTTGAGCATCATACTGGCAATTTGATTTCATTTTTATCTCAAGCCACGTTCGAGCGTAAATTGGAGTAACAAAATCGCTCAAAATAGCTGGTGTTTAAAACATAAAATAATGAAAATGTAAAATAACACCATAAAGGCTACTTGAACGGAGATGCAGCTGTTTCTAGCAAAAACTTTTTGCGCTTCCTCAGTGACAATCATCTGAAGGCAGGAACGGGGAAATAAAGAGAAAGTAAACAGAAAACAAGCGACGAACAAGTCTTTGCCAAACGGAGGAAAAAAGGAAGAAACTTCTGGATGAAAGGTAGATAAAAATAAAATATAGAAAAATACAAAAATATAGGAAAAATAAGCAAGAATAAAAGTAAAAATGTGAAATGGCTCAAAAAAGGAACATGCTAAAGAACAAAAAACAAAACAACAAAAGAACAGTCACCACCACAACAACACAAAATAAAAATAAAATAAAAAATAAACAACACATATATGTAAATAAATATGAACACAAGACAGCAAATTATATATTTTCTTTTATTTTTTTAATTATATATACATATAAGTAAAATGGACAGCACATATTTTTAACACCGTCTTGGACAGTGCTTAGGAGAGTGAACTCCTATCCCGGCTGGACTGCTGTGGGATCGTGTAGGCTAGGTATGGGCTGTCGTAAGTTTGGTTGGATCCAGGGCCTGATTACTGAAAAGGCTCGGGAAGCTTGAGCTTCCCCTCAGAATTTGAAGGGGAGCCCGAAAATGACTGAAAAACTACAATAAAAATTCAAAAGTTTGTTTTTAAATGATCTTTTAAGTTATTGTAAACATTTTTAATGAAGAGAAGTTGTGCTTTCCAGAAGTCTTGATAATTCATGTCGCAACATTTCTAAAATATTTGCTTGCGATGTCTTTGCCTGGGACATCTGCTGCAGTTGAGAGTTTTTTCTATGATGGGGGAATATTTGGCTGGCAGAAAGGGGTAGACTTTTAACATGTAATGTTAAACATCTTCTAAATGTCAAAATAAATTCTCAACTTCTGTGTTGTGATTTTTATGATTTCATCAAAACAAACAAAGAATTCCTAAAAAAAGCAATGTCTAATGAAAAATAGGACTAAATAAATAAAGTTTAATGTTCCAGTAAGGCAATATTTTTAGATATTTGTTAATGTTTAACCCTTTCGCTGTCAATCCGCCCGTACCGGCTTTAGATGCACGCTCCCAGTTCCGGCCTTACGCCAGGACGAAGCTTCGCCCCCCCCGTGCTTTGCAACATCCATTTAAGAGTGTCAAGTGTGAAAAACCCCTTTCTCGTGTTTGCTATTGTAACCCCCTTCCCCCTTTGGGTGAAAAGCTGCATTTACGAACGGGTGCTTTTGAAATGCTTCGGGGAGGCACGCCCACGGATTCTTTGCACTCCTGTTTTGACAGAGGTATATCTACACAGGTACAAAAAAAACGTGTTTCGTGGGGGAAAGCATTCAAAAACATTTCTCGGGCGTTTCCGGGATTTTGAGCAAGCATTCCAAATCAAAGCTTGGGAGTGAAAGGGTTAAAGTAATTTCAAAAATTCTGTAAAACCTCGTTACAACGAACTAAACTATTATGAAGATTAATGTATAAAATATTTTTATCGAAGGAAAATTCCAAATTAATAAATAAAATGCTTTTATAAAAGGAAATCATTAGAATTAATTAAATAAATGGAATTTATTTTTTACGAATAAAATATTTTTATGAAAAAAAATCATTAAAATTTTACTTTTCCTAAACAAAAAGGGGATGGGGAGGCGAAATGAGACTGAGCTTCCCCTCACTTCAGAGATTAATCGGGCCCTGGTTGGATCTACAGGTAGCATGCAAAAGTAAACAAAAGAATGATTGCTTACCTGTGATCTTCTCGCATAGCGCAGAATCTCGGACGAATACAAAACATCTTAATCACAACTACATTTACATTATTTACATTTTTTACACACATTATTTACATTTACAACACACATTATTTACATTTATTATGTATCTTGATTATACACTACAGATGATAAAATAAGCAAAGGAGGAAGGTGGGTGGTGGTGGGTGATGAGTGGAAGGTGTGGGTGGAAAAACCAAAACAAACCCTCAGAGCCACCTTCCGGTGAAAGGCCAAAGTACGGCACAGATAGTGAGCTGGATTATTAAAAAAGGGAAGAAATCTGACATTCGCCCCCTTAATCCAGCGAGCTTAAATTAAATTTATTTCTTAGTTTTGTAAATTGTGGCTTAGGAAGAGGTTTTGTGAGTAAATGAGACACGATATCTTTAGTATTACAATAATTCATCTGGATAATGTTCTGTTCACACAAATGTCTGATGTGATGGTATTTCACATCAATGTGTTTTGTTCTGGAACTGTTCTTATAGTTCTGTGTCATGATGATACATTATTTATTGTCCTCAAACGTCTTTATAGGTTGTTGTTGCTCAAGTCCGAGGTCATTTAGGTGGTTTATCAACCACAGAACTTCAGTAGTCGATTGGGCAGCAGCGATGTACTCAGATTCGGTGGATGACAGGGCAATGCAGTTTTGCCTCTTGGTGACCCAAGAAATGACGTTGTTCCCTACGAAACAAACACTTCCGCTGGTCAATTTTCTGTGTGTTTTGTCACTTGCCCAGTCTGCATCGGTGTAACAAGTGAGTACTGGGTCTGTTTTGTTGTCAATTGTGAGGTTTAGGTCTTTGGTGGTGTTCAAGTATCTGATAACCTTTTCAACAGCTTCCCAGTCTCTCTCTGCCGGTTTCTCATTCTTCCTGCTCAAGATGTTGACAGCCAACGCTATATATGGTCTTTTTACAGTCACTTTATACAATAGAGCTCTTATAGCACTTCGGTATTTGTTGTTGTTTTCTAAGAGGTCGCTTTCATCATCTTTCTTTCGTACGATGTCTCCATAGGGTTGTATCTGGGTTTGAAATCTTCAATGTTAAATCTTTCTAAGAGATCAATTTTAGTTTTCTGCTTCAACTTAAAACTTCGTCCAAGTCTGTGAATACTGATACCCAGGTAGTTTTGGACATCGACTAGATTTTTGACTTCAAATTTTTCTTCAAGTGTTTCTATTATTTTGCCGATCATCTTTTCATTATCACTGGCTATGAATAAGTCATCTACGTAAAGTATAATCATAGTGTCTTCTTCGTTTTCTTTCTTCGTGAAGAGATAAGGATCTGACATGCGAATTTGTTCTTTTTCAAAACTTCGCTGATCTTTCGATTCCATGCTCTTGCAGCTTGTTTAAGGCCGTAAATAGCCTTTTTGAGCTTGCAAACCTTATTCTTTTCATCTAGTTTCACGTACCCCTCTGGCTGTTTCATGTAGACTTCTTCGTTCAAGTCACCATGCAGGAATGCTTTTTTTATGTCAACATGTTTTACATGCATTCTTTTGTAGCATGCTGCAGCGAGGAATGCTCTGATTGTTGTGTGTTTGACAATAGGCGCAAAGGTTTCATCATATTCTTTTCCAAACTTCTGGCTGAATCCTTTCGCTACGAGTCTTGCTTTGTAGCGCTCAACCACTCCAGCTTCATTTAATTTTGCCTTGAACGTCCACATGCATCCGATTGCTTTTTTCCCTAGAGTAAGATCGACTAATTTCCAAGTCACATTATCACGGAGAGATTTCATCTCTTCTTCGGTCGCATCGATCTATTTTTGTTTTTCCTCTTCGTTTTAAATATTTTCTACTTCTTTCCATTTCTCGGTTCTATAACTTTCGAGTATATTTGATATGCCAGTCTTTCCGGTGGTACACCTTTTGTTGTTCTTTCAGATCTTCTAGGGGGTGCATTTTCTTCTGCGTCTTCTTCAGAAATTGTTCCGCATTGGGTGTCTTCATCTCCGTTCACCTCGTCTTTTCTCGTGTTTCCTAATTCGTACACAATTTCTTCTTCATTTTGATCTTCGTATTGTGTAAATTTGTTTTCAATGAACTTTGCTGTTCTGCAAACCTTCACTTCGTCACCTACATAAATGCGATACCCAGTGCTTCTGTTATCATAACCGATGAAAATTCCTTCGACAGCTCGATCATCTAATTTTCCCCTTTTGTTCTTGTGGACATAAGCGAAAGCCTTGCATCCAAATACTTTTAAGTGAGAAAAGTTCGGTTTTTTATTGGTCCATAACTCATATGGAGTTTTCACGTTTGAATTCGTTGGTAGACGGTTCTGTAAATTTACCGTTGTGTTGATAGCTTCACTCCAGATTTTCTGGGGTAATCCTGCTTCGATTAACATACCTCGAGTTATTTCTAAAAGAGTTCCATTTTTCCTTTCGGCGACTCCATTCTGAAGTGGCGAATAGGGAACTGTCAACTGATGGTTTATCCCTTGTTCAACAAAGTAGTCTTCGATTTCGTGACTAATATATTCACCACCGTTATCCGTTCTTATTGCTTCAATTTTTCTTCCGAATTTGTTCTTCGTCATAGCGACGTATTCGTTTAACTTCGAAAAAACTTCATTCTTTCGCGAGATTAAGTAAACGATTGTGAAACGACTGTAATCGTCAAAGAATGTGACAAAATACGTTTTTCCTCCAATAGTTGGAGTTTGAATGGGGCCACAAACATCCGAATGTATGAGTTCTAGGGGTTTTCGTGCCCTGAACGACGTTGACTTCGGATACGGTTTATTTTTCATTTTAGCTTTTGTGCAAATTTCGCAAATTTTCTCATGTATGCAATTTTCAATTTTAATGCCATTAGCTAGCTCTTCGCGAATTAACCGCTTAATTGAATCGTAACTTCGATGGCTAAGCCGCTTGCGCAATAATTCTATGCAGTTTTCTTTTCTACATTCTGAGGTACCGTAAGCTAAATTTTCAACTTGGGGGTATTGTACCGCGGCTTCGTATAACCCCTCTTTAGCTATTCCTTCTAAGAAAATTTCCCCGTTTTGGATAAAACTGCATTTATTTCCTTCGAAAATCACTTTGCAGTTATTCTCTGTCGCGTGTTTAACAGATATTAGATTTGTTTCTAGTTCTGAAACATATAAAACATTTTTCAGAGTTATCTGATTGTATTTCCTTCATGAGCTAAACATTCTATCACAACAGTACCACGACCCTTTACTTCCAGCTTGTTGCCATTCGCGACTACAATTTAGCATTCAATATTGCGGTCTATTTCGGAAAACAGCTGTAGATCGTTCACCATATGAGAAGTACAGCCCGAGTCAATTATCCAGGAGTACGGAGGTGAATGACCTTCTCGGCGATCCCCTACGCTAAACGTGTAGCATTTCTTTTCAGCGGAATCGTCAAGAGTGTCCGAAGCGGGGGAAGGGGGGGGCTTTTGAGGGAGTAAGGTTTCACTTCTTTGCGACCGTGGTATCCCAGTTTACAGAAAAACGATTTATCTTAGCCGGGATGCTGGGGTTCAAAAGAGGGACCATCTAAAAGATAATTGACTTGTCTTTCCTGGAGCCCTACCACGATAGTCTCGGAAATAATCGGTAGCGGATAAATCAACCTTCTCGCACATATAACGTCACATTTCGACAGAGCACTTAAAAGTGCCACCACGATAATGTCGTAATGTTTACGATACCGTAAATACTGTCGAGAAATCCGCTATTGTTTTACGACACCATCAACAAGTGTGAGAACCGTTTCCCGCTATCGACTATCTTCATCTCGGATTGCAGCTCGTGGTATTTTTGTTTTGTTTGATCGTTTTAACTTTTAAAAAAATGTCACGATTATTGGTTTTAGCGCTTGCACAACAAGACGATGCAAGAAGGGTTCCTAGGAATCGAATTTCGATTCCTAGATGTAAATCATTTGATTTAAGGGAGGAAGATTTCATTAGAAATTTCCGCTTAAACAAACAATCCGCACTTCGGCTGATTGAAGAACTTAAGCCTTTTCTCGAGGCTAAAACAACAAGAAAGACAGCCCTCAACACAGAAATAAAATTTTGAAATGATGAAGTTAAATTTTTTATTATCACTTTTTAAATGTATGGTTATTCACTTAGTTTCCATTTATTAAACATGCACTGTTAAGGAAAATATGCTTAAATTACTAATTCAAAGCAACACTTATTATTATTACACAGTTCATTTTATATGCCATGAAAAAGAAAAAAAAAATGTTATATCACCTTTAACAAATTAATGTCTCCATAGACGATACTTAAGGATGAATAATTTTTATACTATCACTGAGCTAGCAAACCTTCTTTTATATAATCTTTCTTCTTTAAATAGTTACAAATAACAGCATCTGTGTTTCAAGGTGTAACATCCTAAAATTTTGTCTGACAAATTGTATGTAATTAATATTCCATCTTTGGGCTGTATATTGTTCAGAAATTGGTTTCAAAGTATAATTGTTTTGGTGTATTTTTTTAACATGCATTTCACGCGCCGATCCACGCGCTCATGTGGATCGGATATCGGAAAGAATGCTCTACTTTGATTGGTTGATTTCTGTCGATTACGATACTCCCGGAACAGTCGAAAAAATTCTCGCTTCCTTTAGACGTGACCATGGTGGTAGGGCAAAACTGGGGGTCGCGGCTATTTATCCGATGATTTCATTATCCGATAGCGGGAACTATCCGCTACCGATTATTTCCCGAGACTGTCGTGGTAGGGCTCCTGGTCAGGCGCACCGATGATCAAACGAAGGTATGCTCTCTTCGCGAGAGGTCTGTCAGAAGGTCAGAAGAGTCATAAATTTCCTGTAATGGATTTCGGTGCGATCTTGATCGCAATAAGGGGTCGGTTAGATATGCAAAAAGAAGTTCCACTGTATGTCTGTTTCCTTTTGAAAAGTTTTTATAAAAACGAGGACAAACATAACTGGTTTACCGATATATAAAACTAAATAGTATTATTTTCATATAAAAAGGGAAATCAAGGCTCATAGCAGAAGGACATGATTAAATATGTATTAATTAATGAGAAATATATCTAGAAACCGTCCAGTTTTTAAAGATTAAATCACTTTATATAAATTGTGTCACATTCATGCTTTATTCACTTTCACAGTAACATAAGTTTAAAAAAAATTAATTAAAAAAAACTAATCTTTTAGCCATCTGTTTGGTTTTTCTAATATTACTTTGGCTTAGCTGTAAAATTAAATCTGAAAATTATTTTATTTTTATTGATGTTTATCACTTTAAATATCTGATGCATTTTATTTTATTTATTTTAATAAATATTAAATGCTTCCAGATAAGTCATCATTATACTTCTTATCCGTTTTTTGCATAACTCCCCTCACACACACGCACAAAAAAACCCTAAATAAATAAATAAAAATAGAAAATTAATGGAGTTTAAAAAAGCCTCTTTTGAACTATAGTATTGTTATAATTATTTCTATTGATATCAAAATACAACAGAATTTTACAATAGCATTTAAAATAGTATCTTCACACTTACTCTGAGCCCATATAGGGGGCAGGTGGGTGCTTGACGACCCCTCCCCCACTTTGCAAATTCAAGAGCCTCATTAAAAGCAAATCAAAGTAAGTTTTCGTCCACTATTTAAAAAAAATCAGGGGCCGACCCATAAAAAATTCTGCCGGGAGAGGGGTCGCAATTGTTTTTACTCCTTTCTCTTATAAAAGCATTTCAATTTACAAAAGAATCTTTTATAGTCTACATTTGATTTGTCATGTGAGTGCACGTACTCCCCCCATGCCTCTATGAAAGTTAGAATTATGTGTGTGTGTGTTTGGGGGGGGCATTTTTTCCGGGTGTCGTCGTTTTTTCCTACATTCGTAATAGATAATCTCTACTTATTATAAAAGAAGGTGTCTGTGTGTGTGTATGTGTCTGTCGGCAGCGTTACGGACAAACGGCTACACGTAGAAACACCAAATTTGGTACTCTGGAAGATGTAAATATGTAGTTGTGCACCTCGAAGCGATTTTTTCAAAATTCGACCTAGATTTTTTTTTATTTTATGTTTTATGCGATTTTTGGCATTTTTTCTCACCTAATTCGTAATGACGGCGGAAATTACGCTCGCAGCAAATCGGCATTTGTATCATCGGATATAGGAGAAAATTTTCTTTTAAAAACAGTTTATTCTGAATACGTAACATGATTTACCGATTTTTAGGAATTTTTTTACTAACCATGTGTTTCGACAAATTTTTTCGTAAAATAATTTTAAAACTGTCGCATCTTTAATTCTATCCGTCATAACTTTTTGATATTTTGACAGATCGTGAAATATTCCTTTCTCCCTCTTTTAAAATAGAAACGAAAACATTATGTATATTAGGTGTTTTTTTACGAATTTTAATGTAACCTAATATTTAGAATTTAATAGCATCAACGGGGAGATCTCACGCCATTACATTAATTGATCATGGCACGAGATAATTTGGCTACGTTGCCAGAAAAATGACTAGAAAAAAGGTTTTTTTTCAACCTATCGATAGTAGGGTCTGTGACGTCAAATGCTTTACGATACGTAAAAATTACTCCAAAATTTCAACGCATTTATCCCTGCTCATTTTTTAAAGACAGGGAGGCAATATTTTGATTAAAACTTATATAAAAATAAACTAAGAAATTCATAATTTTATTTTTATAACACAGTTTATTTTTATTACACAGTGTAGGTATTTGTGTGACCTTCTAACTAGGGATTGTACTGCCCTGGACGTGCAGTCCTTCGGAAGGGGGCAATGTTAAAAATTTTTGAGGCAACCCGCTGTTCTGGAGTTTAATATAGTTTAAAATACGTATTCTACGCTTCAAATAGTTAAATTTTGATTTTTTTGCATCAAAATTGGTCAACTAGAACCGGAGATACAGAGGTTTCGGTTTCTCCATTGTTTTTCTATGGGTTTCTAGAAATCTCGAGAAATATTGGTCCCAGAGTTTCGATCACTTCACTTTTGGGGACGTATTTTTGCGCCAAATTTGGCGGTATTTCACCAAAATTCGCCAAGCTTGGCGAATTTTTGGTCATTTGGCGCGATTTTCCCAATGGGGCCTGAAAATCTGTTTTCCCGCATTAAAAACACATAAAAACCCAACATTTCTCTTCTATGAGGTAATCAAAATTCCCGCTTTATGTAGAATCCTCCGGAAATAGGCTCTTCGGGAAGTTTCTCGTAGCTTCTGCGCCACCTATAAATATGAGTGTTTCATCGGCTCCAGTGCAGTGCGAGTTGAGCACCCAGTGTGTGTAGAAGCTCTCTATGTGAGTACGCTTGCTTCGCTCTGTGATAGAAGCGGTGTTTCGCACTTCTTTTCCAAGCTGTTTTTAAAGTGCTGTGTGAAAATTCTTGACTGTTAAGTCTTGAGGGAGTGTTGGTGTTACCCCTCGTATATTTCCACTGGATGTTACCAGTGGAAGTGTTTTATTTTGTGCGAGAATTATAGCATTTGTGAGAGCTTCTGATCTAAGCGCACTGTTACAAGCACATTACTGTTAGATCGCGCTTGTGATTTTTGTATAGCTGATTGTCCTACGAAGGTCTAGAATTAATAAAGTTCGTTTTCCATCCTGACAAGTGGACTTTTTACTCGAACTTTCTACACCAACTGGACTTTAGAACGACGAACCCCGGAAACAAGCAGAGTATTCTGCAACACTATAATACGGATACCTCTCTCAACTGATCGCCACCAGATCGTTTTGACCAGTGGCATGGTGCATAACGCACTCAACTGGAATAAGGAAGGTGCCTTGTTCCAAACTAGGTCGCGTCCGCCGACCTAACCGTTCGGAGTTTTCCGTGGTTTCCTACGAAACTTAGCGTAAATATAGGTTAGGACCCCTTATAAAGACCCCTACGGAGGGCACCCCACCCATAGGCGTAGATCCCTCGTGCAGATAATTGGCCTTAATCCCACAACACATCACAACACTCAACAGATCGCTTTCAACTACAATACTACTGGGATATAAAATCCTTCGATTTGTGGACACATGAAAATCCTATAATAGCGGACACCCGTTTCATTTGGTCATTTTCTTTTAAACAGGCTTTTAAATACCTCTAAATTTTGAAAACAGCGAAAAACTCTTATAGCGGACGTTTTCAATTTTTGAGGTCGAATGGTTGTGGAAGCCCAATGATTACGACAATGGACAGGTAACCGGGTTACCGCTAAACCACCGTACCACTGACATACCACTGAAGACCGCCGTGTACATGCTGTGTATGTGTACCTTAAATCTGTGGTTCCGAAAGTCTCCTCGACGTCGCCAGCAGTCGCTTTCTGAGGACTTGGAAGCACTGAAAGACTCTAATAATGGACACTTCTCGCTTTTTCTTTTGGGTGGAATGAGTAGGTGTGGAAGTCCAATGATTCAGACATTCGCCTGTAGATTATGAAGATTGAGGGCTCGGCTCTGACATACCACTGAAGGCCACTGTGTGCATGCTGTGTATGTGCGCCCTAAATCTGTGGTTCCGAAAGTTCCCTCAACGTCGGCAGCAGCCGCTTTACAATGGGTGCGATTATTCAGGACTCCTCCTTCTGATGAGGATCCATATTGTGTAGGGAAACTCTAGAAAGGTCGGATATACCTCTGAACGACACATCCGATGACGTGAGCTGTCCTCTCGTGGAAAAGCAAACAAACAAGACTATCCATTTTGTGTTATACTAGTAATCTTTTTCAGAGTAAAAAATTGGGGGTTTTCTACATCCTATTTGAAAATACATAGAAAATCTATAATGGTGGACATTTATCTCAACCAGCCGTTTTCTCTCTCTTTAGTAAGCTTTGGAAGCCTCCAGTTTGAGGATACTGAAAACCTCAAATAATGGATACTTGTCTCAATCTGAAGTGTTTTCTTTTACACAAGTACTTGGCTTTAATCCTTATAATAAGGACACGTTGAAAACCTGTAATAACATTTCTTAAAACTGGTTTTCAGAGACAGTGGTAGTAGTGGTTAACGTATTGGATTGGTAGCCGGAAGGTTGAGAGTTCGACACACACGTACCACTCAAGACAACCGTGTACATGCGGTTTGCGTGCACGTTAAACGCACTTCACGTTGTTTGACGTATGTTAGGAGTATATATTAGTGCATCGCGCGCACTAGTATAGTGCGGATCCCTGTTCTTTCTTAAAAATCCGTGAATCTTTTCAGCTATACTACTGTGAATGATATTCACCCAACAATTCGATTCAAATTATCATTCAAGATTTCTATTAGAATATTAATTATGTAACTTGCGCAAGTTAAAGGTATCAATCGTATCAATGACTGCGAAGTTTATCACCTTCTTGCTTTGCTTTAGGCAGAGATAAGATTATCACAGCGGCTTCTTCAGACCATTTCTCTTACTGCATGTACGTCTATCTAGTTTTTTTTAAAAATGATTTGTCCATGCTTCTTTGAACTTATTTATTTGCTTCTAGTTAATGTACATTAACTATTCAACTCATTAATGACGGGTAGCTCTCACTCTCAACACGAAAAATCTCATGTTTGTATGCTCATGTGTTGTGTATAAAAAATAAAATTTCAAGTATACCCCCAAAATTTTATTCATCTTACCCCCGCTAAAAATTTCAATGGCGCATGACTTTGCGTCATCACTCTGCTCTGTGGGTACACATATGTAACATAATCCAAACGTAGACAGTTATGTTTCTTAAGTTTCATTATGCTGGGAAATGCATCATAATCCACGTTTATTTATTTAATGCAAATCTTTCTCACTCTCTTTTTAGATACAGTCGATATTTTGATTAAATCAGAGAAAGAAATTTCTTGATTATTCTTTTTTACATAAATAACATTTTTATCCACGACTTATATCCAGGAATCTACTTCAGTTTACGATGCCAAACATGCCAAATGTGAATACCATAAAACTTACAATTCAGTTTCTTAGCACACAAAAACTAAAACATTTTTGTATGTATTAAAAATTTATTTTTCAGTTAAACGTAAAAAGTAATTCATGTCTAGGGCATATTGTAACCATATTATGCCTATTTATTTATTGTTCGAAACTTGATATAACACATTCATGGCGACAAGAAATCCGTGATTGCTTTTAATTGCACGCTACTCCTAAAAATAGGGTAAAAAATCTAAAATACTTTATATATTAAACACGTACTAAAGTGATATATAGTATTATAAGCCTGTGATAGTCCTTGCGTTGACCCTATTTTTCTTCCTTGTTCCATTAAGTTGGGAAGTGCATCATTATTCATGAGTGTGCCGTATTTTTCTATCTTGTTCCATAAAACACTTCTTTGGAATCAAAATCTATATTAAAATCTTTGTTAAGCATATTCTTACTTTAATTCACCTTTATAAAAACTGTATGGAATGTGCATCATAATCTATGAGTGTATCGTATTTATCTTTCTGTTCCATAAAACATTTCTTTAGAGTCGAAATCTATATAAAAAAAACATCTATTAAAACTGTTTTACAATTTTCACCAACATATTCTTCCTTTATAATAAATTATAGTATTTGCCAGTTTCTAGCCAAATTTGAAAGATATCGCCAAGTTTAGTTTAGTTTTGAAACTTAGTTTTTTTCGGTGACAAACTTGTACGATACATCATCAAAAATTGGAAACCTTGCCCCCGATCGCGTTTTCCCAAACCCTCAAGACTTCACGCACTTGGCGAAAACAGGAGCGCGTCAACGATTTGGCGAAAGAGAGGAGTTACGCGAGCTTGTAGTCGCTATAAGGTTGCAATGCTAGTAAGACCGCCTCAAGAATTTATGATGTAATAACAGGCGCGCTTTTCTGATGTGTTTAAAGAATGCAATTAGTTTAATATATTGGTAGAATATGAAAAGTATATAATATGATTGTATGTATAAAACATTTATTTATAGATAAAATTTAACTTATCGGCTCCGCAATTTTATCCTAGGCACTTTAAAATTGTTTATCGCATGTTCTTTTTGGCGCCATCTACTTTTTTTGAGTGTAATTATCAGAATAGGTTTATTGATTTATTGCATTTAATAAACATGTCTCCGATACATTTAAAGAATGTAATTTGTTAAATAATAAATGGTAGAGTAAGAAATGTATATAATTATACATTCTGTTTTATGTACATTTGTGTTTTTATCTGTAAAGCCATTCATTTACAGATAAAAACACAACTTAAATGCTTAAAACTTTTCTATGAGCACTTCAAAAAATGCCTAACATTTTTAATTTGGTGCTACCGACGTTTTTTTTTATTTTTTTTTAACGGAATTGTCTTAGTAATAGTAGATTTCTTAATTTTCTGTTGTAAGTTTAATTTCTAGCTTCATATTGAAACATATAGTTATTTTTTCCTTATTATTCAAAACTGAGAACATGCAAAATAAGTCAATATTTCGTTATCAAACGTAATGAATTCACCAAGAATTTTTTTTAACTAATCTTCACTAATAAACTATCATTTTTATATATTGAGAAATTTTACTGTGATGATTCCAATTTTTATCTATTTGATTGGAACTTTATTTCTCAGGGGCATGTGTTTTAGGAGATAAGGATGGTTAATATATTATTAATATATAATTTATATAATAATTATAATATATATATATATATATATATATATATATATATATATATATATATATATATAAATCTCTGACGTTTTGACTGTTGCCAGTCACGAAGAATAGATTTGATTTCTATAAAAATAGTTGCGGGTGACATAGCTCCACGAGAATCCTTTACTTTTTATCACGTCATTTCCCGTAAATAAAATGATCACGATTCTTTTTAACAGCAACGACATCTGCTGAAATATGGAAGAATGCGAGAACAAGTGGATAAATTGCCCAATGCTGAAAAATGGGCAGCCGTTGCCATCGCTCGACTTAACTACCAGCAAGAGGGCGGACGATCGAAACGTTCATCGCGTGCCACAGATCTAGAGACCCCTTTTTTGACGACAGTTGGCAGTGCCGCACAGTCAGCTGTCGTCAAAAAAGGGGTCTCTAGATCTGTGGCACGCGATGAACGTTTCGATCGTCCGCCCTCTTGCTGGTAGTTAAGTCGAGCGATGGCAACGGCTGCCCTTTTTTCAGCATTGGGAAAGGGTTGCGCCTCAAAGGGTTAACCCCAAAAATGCTTGAATGTGCAGCGAACACTTCGAAGAAAGCCATTATATTGATGACTTACAAAACAGACTTTTAGGTCTGCCTATAAGAAAAATATTAAAAGATTCCTACAGTTAATTTACCTTCTTTTCAATTGGAAGAAAAAACAACTCCTAGATCAGAAAGGCAAAAAAAAGAGGAAAGTTTCGGAAGATGCTTTCAGTAGACTAAGTATAATTTAAGTCCTAAGAAAATACGATTAGAAGATACAATAAATGATGATGATGAAGTAAACTTGAATGAAAGTTCAACGAAAGACAGTTGTAAAAACTGTGATGCACTGGAAGAAGAAATCAGCAGTTTAAAAATTGAGTTAGAGTGTGCAAGAAGGAAATTAACAATATTAAAAAATAAAAATCGTCGTTCATTTAAAATCATGGCACAGAAATTAAAAAGAACCCTTCTGTATAAAAAAAAATAAAACATCTGAAATTGGAAAATTAAAAAGGAAAGTATGCATCCCGGATAAAGAGAACAGAAAATTAAAGAATCTAAACGAAAAATCTTTTTACTTTATACGAAAAATCTTTTACTCTATAATTAAAATATTATAGAAAGTACTTATATAATTGTTTTGCTCCTTAAAATATTAGTTAATAAAGTAAAACAATAAAATTAACTATTTTACATTAAATCTTTTTAAAAATATCAGCTTTAAGCATTATTAGAATCGACTTTACAGACGAAAAAAAAAATAAAATAAAAATTAGTTTTTGTGTTTTTATCGGTGATCTTCAATTGGTCTTTCATTTAAAAAAAAATTATCATCTTCAACACTTTTAATAAGACGGTGAAAAGTTTCTAGTCCTATTACAGCATCCGGAAAACTAAGAATTTCTGCAATTTCTTATTCAGTTTAGCTCATTTCTTAATTTTCTGTAACCTCATGAATTTCATGCACTGTTAGCATTTCACTGGCCAATGCCATACTTTTTCAGTCCTAAAAATTGATTTTTCGAACAGTAAGAAGAAAGGGAAAACAATTAAAAACAAAACAAAAAACGAAAGTCACATGTAAACACGCTCTGAATTTAAACTTAGAAGTGAAAAAAGACTTTTTAAGCAGGAAAGTGTTTGGAACGAAACTTTTTAAACGGGTTGTTTTCACATTGTAAGAATAGGAAAAAATAGGGAACCGCAAATAAGAACTTTTTAGGCGGGAATTTTTTAAATGGGTTCTACTGTATATTTTTTAACATTTAAACACACACACACACATATATATAAAGAAAGTTGGTGCATAATGTTTTATTTTGAATGATTCTTTTCTTTCTTTTTTTAGAAAACAATCCTATATTCATTACTTTATCTCAAAACAGAAAATCTGGTTTCTACTTGAATATATTTTTGAGAGCCTATGTATATTATATATTACTAATAGAAAGGGATTCACAGAAGCAATTGTTTTAATTTTTCCTAAAAATATATCACACTAAATCTTAAATGTCATAGATAACATTTTAAGTGAGAAAAATCTAATAAAAGTCATTGAGAAAACATTATCTCCACGACTTCTCCCTTGCATGCGGGAACCATACTACGTCATCAGTTATCCCCCTGTCTTCACTTCTCGCAGGCGATTGACCCAGCCCTTGTGATTCTATAGCCCTGATGACCTATCTTCCCACAGATCGGCAAGGGTAAACCTAAAATTTATTGCTTTTCTCCCCCTCATGCCCCGTTGTATAGAGAGGGGGAGTACAGTTTCACTTAGAGGACGTTCCCTCATACTCTCTCCAGTGCAACGGAGGGGAGTATTCTACTCCCCTCCGTTGGAAATAAAAATAATTACTGCTTGCTCTGCAATGCTCTTTGAAAGCAGCTACAGAAGTAGAGTTGGGCAAAATACATAAACGAATGTATTTTCGATGCAAAATACAAATTACATTTATTCAAACACAAAAAATTACAAAATACAAAATGCTTTCTAAATTGAAAAAATACAAACTACATGTATTTTCTTAATACACACGAAATACGTCTAAAACTTCAATTAAGTAAAATTTTCTACAGAAACTTCTGGTTTATTTTATTCCAGTGTATTTTAAGATGAACAAACAAATTTAATAGTAACTTTTTTTTTTTTTTTTTTTTTTTTTTTTTTTTACATATACTTGAATTTTTCCTGGAATAAATTGCATCTTAAAAGGCATGAAAGCAAAAATGTGTGACAAGTATTAAAAATACAAGTATATAAAAATACAAGTATATAAAAATAACGTTCAATAACGTTATTTTTCAGTGATAATGAATGGAATTGAAATATAAAATTAAATATATTTCTAAACGAAGATACGTTGAATTATATTTCTACTTTAAGATACATTTATAGCCTTACCATCGCACAGTAGTTATGTCACTGAAAATGGTAGACGGCCGAAGAGTGAAGGTCCCGGGATTGGGTCCCATCGAGCAGCTGTCGATCTAACAGTCTGGATTTTTGGTAGGTTTTTTCCAGATGCAACGTGAATACGCTTTAGAACCGCTTAGAAAGTTCTCCTACCTAGGCACCCCCTCCCCATCCTTGGCAGATTGCCCTAGTATAGCGTTTCCATAATCACGCAAACACAAGATGCATTCATATATTACTAAAAGAAAAGTGTGTCATTGTATTAATTTACTTAACAGTATACAATTTAATAAAGAAATTTTGAAAAGGATTTTTAAAAGATGGCATAGTTAGTTATTCTAAGCACTATTATTTAGAAAGAGAATAATTTGCTTTAAAAAAACTAGTTTTTCGAACTGATTATCGCTTAGTAAATTTCTTTGTGGAGCACTTATAATACCTGTAAAGCAAAAACGTTTTTCGACAGGAGCACTAGTCGGCAAACTTGTGTTGAATTTCATGAAAAGTTCTTTTACTGTCGGATATGAATTTAAAACTTTCAAATCTTTTGATTTTTCGGAAAGAAACTTTAGCAGTTCAAGTTCAACCGCATTTCGTGAATTTTTGGTATATGGTTCGGAGTCATTAAATTCAAACCAATCTTCATCATCATTCGTAGAAGTTTCAGTGGCGGATTAATGCAAGTTTGTCGGGGGGGGTGGTTACTTTGTCGTCGGTGGGGGCGTTTAGTTAGAAGATTGACATATACATCCATTTCATGGAAGTAAAATAGGATCTTTTACATTAATTTCTTTTTCTCGGGGGGAGGGGCGGTCGCTATCGTCAACTTCTCTCGTATCACTCTGAAATTGCTTATAATTTGATAAGAACAACATTAAAAATTGAAAAGTTTATTGAAATTTTCATTTCATCCAAGCTAATAAAATAAAACCTTAAATTATGTTAAGAAGCGTAAATTTAGGGTTCAAACTCTTAAAGCGTATTCAAACCTATTTCTAATATTTTTTAATACATACATCAATGGTGAGGTATAAATTTCGGAGAACTCGAATACGATCCATCCATGATTCTAAATATCTGATGAGAAAAAGATAAGTAAATGATGAACAATTAAAATTAATAAAAGAAACTTAGGGTTTACTTAGATTTCCAAACAGGACAAAACTAACTAAATAAATAAATATATGTATACTGTAGGACAAACATGCTTTGATGGAAAGAGAAGTAAGTATGACTTGCCGAGCATTCAATTAAAAAAGGTTTCCTCACTTGAAAAAAAAGGCGGTGAAAAGCCTGCATATTAATATTTATGACTTATTGAATTCAATTAAACATTTGAGCAAAAGAACTCAGCTTAATCAGTTTTGTGATAAAATTGAAGTTTTACCTTAAAGTGAGTTTTAAACTTTGTAGTAGTTTTGAATGTTCCACTTATGCTAGACCTTTTGGTTTGACAAAGCTGGCACTTCTCCTTAACTTTCTCATTTGCATCTACAGATAAAATTTGAAAATTTTTCCACTGAGAATTGCCCGACTCGCAAACTCATCTTAACTGGAAGCTGGATACATCTCGTAATATAACTTCAGAAATGCTGACTGGCTTATTTTTCTGTAACTTGGTAACTCATTTGGAATTACTGATAAATTCTTTTTCAGAAATCTAATGAATATTACTGAAACATGTTTTTCTCCCTTTTCAGCTGCATTCACATTTATGAATCAGTTATCAGCAATACAGAAAGCCTCCTAGACCCGAATATCATTAAACTGATCTAAATAGGCGTGTGAGATTTCCTCCCTCCTTCCTGTTTAACATAACCTAAGCGTTGCAAAAAATCTCAACACCTCTTTAGTTACCATATATAACACTAAAATATTGCAGATGCAACAGAATTGTTTATATCATGAACTGGGAAAAAATTAATTACAGTTCTATTATTTTTGTTTGATTTTCCCAAACCAAGCTAATTTTTTTTGTGTAAGATTAATTTAACGTCAAAATGAAAAATGTATTTTCAGTATTTTGAAAATACCAAATACATTGAAAATTTATTTTAAAATACATTTTCAAAATACTTTGCTTTTTCTTGTGAAAATAAAAAATACAAATGTAATTTGAAAATAGTATTTCAAATACATGTATTTGCGATGCTGCCCATCTCTGTACAGAAGTGAGTTGGTCAAAAGCAATAGCAAACGGACTTTCATTTCTTGAATGATAAAACCACCAAATGCCGGTCTTTGAATTAATTTAACTAAGAACAAATTATTGAAAACGTATAAATGTAACTTAATACACTGTAGGGTTCACATAATTTTAAAATATGGGACACCAATTGTGGCTAAGCGTTTTACTGGAGATTTCATACATCAATTTTTAATTTTAATCACGAACACAAATATCTGTTAAAATTATGTTTCAAACACTTTAAACGAGTGATTTCTACCTGCTAATCAAAGTAAATGTCTGATTATCGAATTAAGTAAATTAAAATTACTCTACTTTTAATTTGATCAATTTACTTTTACATATTTATTCATTAAAATTGTTAATGTAAATTGTTAAAATTGTTAATTGTAAATAGTTAACGCAATTTTCTTCCTTCAAATTTCCCTTCTTTTCTTTTTTTCCTTCCTTCCTGAGACAGTGAGCGCACGCATTTTAAATTAAAATTAGCGAATTTTAAAATCGTGAAAAAAAAGAATAAAATATCAAAAAAAGCGATAGTAAGTGCGATGCTTCTAGCGTTTTAAAATATTTTTCTAAAGACAAGTTTTAATTATTGCTGCTGATAAAGGAACTCTTATTATACCCTTGCTAGACATCTGCAATATCAATACACGAAATTCATTGAAAAATACTGTACTTCAAAACGTTGCATGTACCACACACGGATTTCACAATGACACTGGCTGGAGTAATTTATGGGTTGCTATCTTCCCGCTTTTGCCATCCCCTCTTTAGAACGGGGGCCATCCTCGTGATATTTTCCGTGAGTCTAGATCTGCAGGGTCACTAACTGACCCTTCTTGAAAAAGGGGTGAAATTGTTGGCGATCTCTTGGCGTGCCGATGTGTGGGAAGTAACCCCCTGATGAGAGGGTGGCTTTCGCAATGCACGTCTCTCTTCCGCCAAATCGTTGGCTCCCTCCTGTTTTCGCCAAGTGCGTGAAGTCTTGAGGGTTTGGGAAAACGCTCCCCGATCACCATTTTACTCTCTCTCCCCCACCCCCCTCCCAGCAACAACCGCGCTATCGGGCACTTTTAAATGTTTCTCTCCACAGGTTGTATGAGAAGTATTTTTTTAGCCCTGTCAAATACGTATAGTCCTATACACACCAAAATCAATATCCGTTGAACGATGGTATTCTATAATATGGATATATACCAAAGTGTGAACACAATCGAATTCACCGTTTAGGAGCTAGTGCACTTTTAAAATTTTCTCTCAGTAGACTGTAATGTATCGGAATATTTTTTGTAGCCCTGTAAACAAACTATAAGTCCTATACACCCCAACATCAATAACGGCTGCACGACGGTAGTTTATAATGTATAAACCAAATTGAGCTCGATTGAACGCACCATTACCCTACTGAAAAATGTAACGAAAAACATGCCGACGCTGATCAGTCCACTAAAATGTCCACAACTTATGTAGGTAAAAAATAAAGAGGGTGAACAAAATAGCACTGTAGTGCTAAAAAGAAAAGATTTGAAAAGATTAAAGTGCTCCCATCGCTTTCAAAAAGTTACAATCCTCTCCCCAATAACGGATTAAAAGGGGGACGAGGGAGCTCTCCCCCCCCCTTCGAGAAAAAAAAATTGCATGAAAAATATAAGAGTTCTTATTTTACTTCCATAAAATGGACACAAACTTCAAATAGCCGCTCCACGCACAAAGCTGATCTAATCCGTCCCTCTCTCTCCCCTCGAAAAATCCAAAAGTCCCCATTTGGTGCATACATTTATCCGCGAATACTATCAAATTTCCATTCAACTATTTTACTCAAACTAAAACCTGTTTATGTATTCTATTAGAATACTCATAACTGGTTGTATAACAAGCAACTGGTTGTATTCAAAGATGCTGGGATATATAGCATATAAGAAGCATATCAGTTGATGGAGGCACTTAATCCCTAAAACCAGGGATCCGTAACTTAACGTAACAAAATTGTAACGTTATTCGGCCTTGTAACAAAATAATTCGTTATACAATTTTTATATGTACAAATAACTGCTTGATTTTCGTTATGTATTAGTTACGTTACATTTTGTATTTTATTATCGTACCGTAACAAATCTACAGAACGCAAATGAATACGTTATTGCAATAACGTTATTCAGAATAACGTTATTCAATAGTATACTTATTATAACGTTATTCCGTTTTGTGTTATACTCAGAAACTGAACAAAAAGTAACAGAATGCATTCGGTTACTCATGCTAACGCTTAGTTTATAACGTTAAACTCACCTAACTATTTAATAACGATACAGTATCAATTAGTTATAGAATATAGCATTTCGCTGAATAACGTTTTAAATACGGTATGAGACCATAACGTTAAAGGAACAGAACGATATTTTCATACCGTTATAGCTACATAACTATATGCAATAATATTGGAACATTTCGTTACAAATTATAACATATTGGTGTCAATATATTTAAATAAGGTATAAGATCTAACGGTTCAAATAACTTAATTAGTTCAAATAATTAACGGTTGATTTCTGATCCGAATCAACGGCTTTTCGGACTGAGAGGAGGGTGTAAGATAAGTGTTGCGTGAGAGCCACCCTTACTTATGTTTTGTATGTAGCACACACACGGACATAGGGGCTGTCCAGGAGCAAGGGCTTCGGAAGCATAGGCCAAGGGGATCATTTGCCTCCCCCCTAGATTATTATATGCCGTTTATCCTCTGCTTTTTAGTTTTTTTCCAATACGATAACCATATGTTGAAACAATCTTTGTCCTCCCCCCACCCCTGCATCGGAAAATTTTGTGCCGACGCCCATGTCCAGGAGTCGCGAGTCAGACAGTATGATAGGGGTATATTGAATAATATAAGGGTATATAAAGGGGTACATACAAAGCCATTGCTAAGGCTTTATTTAAATTGCCGAGGGGAGATAAATTGCCAAGTCAAATATCGGTTTTTACCAACTTATTAATTTTTTTATCAACTATATTACCAAATTTTAATTTTGCCAACTGGGTTTGTATAATTTTGTCAAGCGTATCAGAAATGAATTATGGTTTTCGTTATTTTATTTATTTATTTATTTTTACAAAGTTTGCCAATTAGGAGTCTAATTTTGCCAAGTTTAGCAGAATTTTGCGAGTATTAGAGGGCAGACTCCCCCTACCCCACCTCCCCCTTTAGCAAGGGCCCTGTGTACATGATCTTGAAGAAAAACCTTTTTTTCTAATAGTGGGTGCATGAGCTAAATTACTTGAACTTCTAAAGCCGAGATTCCAAAAGGAGTCAATTAAGCTTTCAATGGGTCTATATTATTCCAGGGACGTATTGGGGATCGAAAATAACTTTTCGCACTTTTAACAGATTTCTTCTATTTCTGCTTACTTTTTAAATAAAAAATTTAAACATCTCTGGGGCACAGTCAGCTGGGGCATGCCACCTTTTTACGATTGTAAAAACTGTTTTGGATGAAGTGGAAAGTCTCAGCGTTTTGGCTTATCCCGCGGTTGTCAGTCTGACTTTGGAGTTTTGGATATTGAAGAGAAATCGTTTTTTATTATCTGGGTTATTTAATCGTCTAAGCCGAGATTTCTGAGGGTGTCAATGAAAGTTTTAAATGGGCAGAGGTTTCAGGGACGTTTTGAAGGGTGAAGATTATTTTTTTGTGTTTTAACTGTTTCTTGTTTTCTTTTTCTTTTTTAAATGAAAAAATAAATTTGTTGGTCTATTAATAATATGAAATTAAGAAAGTCGAAATTAGAGGCGTAGCAATGAATATATATCCCCCTCGACGCCGAAATTTTTAGATCAGTTACCATGAGCTTTTAGATTTTTATGTCTTGCAGAAGTTACATTTATTTATTCCCGACACTAATGCATATTTTTACCCCGAATAAATTACCCTCTACATTTCTGGTCAAGGTAGTGAAAAGGTTGGGAATCTGAAGAGAATTTCGACAACATTAATACATTTTAAGAGACATACTGGTTTACGTGTTTAATACCAAAAGTGATATCGTTCTTTTATAATTGCCGACATGAGCCGATCATTCTCGTTACAATTTTTTTCGGAAGGGGGGGGGATTGGTCATATGAAGTGCTCGAAAATGATACAGCTTGTTCATTAGAAATATGAGTGTCTCACGTTTGAGCACCTCATGCGTGCTTAATCATGTGTACTATGATTCACGTTCACCACAACAGGGCAATAATTTGCTAGTGACAGTTCTGGATCCGCGAGTAAACCTTCAATGAACAAAAGTGAGAAAATTGAGAGTCAAAATAATTTTATTTATGCTCAGTCAGTACATATAAGTATTACACGACGCTATTTTCCATTTAAATGTTAACAGTAATGTGTAAGGTATGTATGACAGACATTCACTGTTTAGTACAAGGACTAGTTTCTTCATGCTTCGAATCCTCACACTCACTCGTTGTTAGAACTACAGTACTATTAAAATCAAGCATGTTTTTCGGCGTCGACATAATTTGTCTTTGTCTACATGCCTTGTCACGGCGAGGCACTTTTCAGATGTGATTGCCCGATAAAGGGAAGGGAAAGGGGAGAAAAAATGTTGAAAGTCGCACAAGGTTTGCAATTTTTGATAATTGATCGCCAAGTTTGGTGTCAAAAATACGTCTTCAAAACCAAACCAAGCTCTGTGATATCTTCCAAATTTGGCTAGAAACTGGCAAACGCGACAGATTATTACAAAGGAAAAGTATAGTTAGAATATGCCTGGCGAAAATTGTAAAACAGTTTTAGAAGGCGATTTTAATATAGATCTCAATTCCGAAGATGTGTTTTATGGAACAGGAAGACAAATATGGTACACTCATAGATTACGATACACTTTCCAAATGGTATTTATAAATGTGAAGTATAGTTAGAATATGCCTGAGAAAGATTCTTAAACAGTTTTGGTAGGCAATTTCAATATATATTTCAATTTTGAAGAAGAGTTTGTGAGCAAGAAAGACAAACACGGCACACTCATGAATTATGATGCACATTCCAAACAGTATTTAAAATGCTGAAGTATAGTTGGAATTTGCTTGTAAAACAGTTTTAGTAGGTGATTTAATGATAGATTTAGAATCCAAAGATGTGTTTTATGGAGCAAGGAAAAAAAATACAGCACAATGAATAATAATGCACTTTTCAACTTAATGAAATAAGGAAGAAAACTAGGGAAGAAGCATTGACTATGATATGCTTTTAATACATAGCACTCAAGTGCGTATTTAAAATCTGTGTTTCAGATTTTAAATAAGCACTGTGTGCTTAAGTGTTTCAGATTTTAACTTTAAAAAAAAATAATACAGCCAACTAGGAAAAATTCAAGCTTGTAATAGTCCTGTATTTACTTTGAACAAAGAACTACATCTTACATTTTAGCAGTTTGTTGCTACGGCCAGGCAAGTAAGGCTATATAGTAATTAAAAGGAACATTCAGATAAAAAATACGATTTTCGCCAGTTCTACAGGAACATTTTGACTGACATTGACTTGACTTTGATTCACGGGGATTATGTAACTCACACGACATCACAAAAATTTGTCAACCCAGATGTCTTTTGACTTAAAACTCGGGGCGCAAAAAAGGAAAGTTGTTAAGAGCTGTAAAAAAGAATTCGTTTACATAATGGTTTATGGATAGAAATTCTTGAAAGTGCGCTACTGCATCGGCAGAAAACCGTCCGAAACTGTAGACCGTTAGATCGACAGCCGCGCAGTATGTCCGAACGCGGTACCTTCACACTTTGGCTATCAACCTTACTCATTGTCTTAACACTAGTGTCTAAACGGCGCAGTCGATTGAGCTCAAATTGAGCTTGTATGTTATAGGTCACGGTCGTACAAAATAAACGTCTCCTTTTAAAATAAAAAATACGGTGAAGGGGATGGCATACCGCCTCAAATACAGCACTTCTATTCTGATTGAAAAGCAATTCGTATCGTAAATTTATGGACGAGAAATTTTCGTGAGAAATATCGTGTGAGACAATTCCCTGTCTCGTCTAGTGTCTCGCCTTGCTAAATATTTCCTTTCTCGTCTCGCGTCTTGCCTCGAAAAATTTTCTCTGTTTCGTCTCGCGTTCTAGTCTCGCATGCTAAACATGAACGCGACACGATGCGATGTATCTCGTGTCCATCCCTAGTTGCAACTCTGCCGGATTAAAAGTGGCTAGAATCACAGCGAAAAATAAATAGAAATGGCTAAAAATTATTTCGAGCTGAGAGAAAAATAAATTACTAATAAACTAATTGCAATAACAAAACAAAATTTTGATTTTGCCTCGTTTTGAACGTGTCCTTAAAGGAATAAACTGTAACATCAAGTCAAGGTGCGCTATTGTGTTCTCGACATCCAGACAGTCGTCTACGAAGTTTTGTTTCGCTGTCGCAGAATGTCTACGCTTTTAAAAAGGCGTAGACCATCGTTTATACCATGATGTTTGCGCATGCACATTATAAAATAAATTTAAATAACCAGTGGCGGCCCGTGGTCAAAAATGTTAGTGCAGCCGGAAGCATATGAGCTCCCCCCCCACTCCTTTCCTCCGGACAGGATTAGAAAATCTTTGTTACTGAATTCGAAAGCTGGCGGATTAAGCCCTCACCGAGGAAAAAAAAAAAGAAATTACATAAATATTACTCTATTTTACTTCCATAAAATGGACATAAATTTCAACCAGCCGCTCTTATCCTCAAAATTGCATTAATCCGTGTCTGATTCGAAGTTTCCTTAGAATTTTCTTTTGTAACGATAACTTGAGAAGAAAAGAAAAAAAAAAGAAAACTTACTTATTTTTTACTTACTTTACTGACTTTACTGACAGAAAGAAAAACAGACACTGACAGAAGAAAAGAAAAAAAAAAAGAAAACTTACTTATTACTTACTTACTTTACTGACAAAGTCAAATTTATCCTCCTTTCTTTTAAACATGCGAATCGGTCAGTGATGTCCCCATAAAAAGGCGTTGTTTTAATTCAGATATCAATAATTTTAAAAGCTCTTTAAAATTTCCCATGTTTAAAGAATTTTCTCGCTCGCCATGTCCTCTAAATGCCAGTTCTTGCTTACTTAAAAACAATACTGCTTTGATGGGTAATTGTCCATTCATAAGCGTCTGTTCAGGCTTACCTTCTTGATAAATTCAGCAATATAAAGTCGAGAGTTTTCCAAACATATATTCTCCTTACCCCCTCGCTCACTCCTCGTCCGAGCGAATCAGTTGGTCGAGTTCTCAAGTTCAGCCGCCGTTAGAAAATCTTCCATCGGCTGTATCAGCTGCATACTCCCTATGCCGGAGAGGCTGCTTACGTAGTCGTTGTCATGGCAACGGTGCTGACAATTTTCTTTTCAGCGCTCTGGGCTGAACCAAGGATTTTCCCAATTGAATTGCGGGAAGATTAAAGTGCTTTTTTTCTGAATGAGCGATCCGGCCACAATACGTTTTTTTTTGTTTGTTTGGTTTTTTTTCGGAGATTTTTTTAATTTACCGTAGGAATTCCACAATTCTAATCTGAATTCAGGAAAATTAGTAGAATAAATTATTTTAAAGTATGTGCTGATAATTTCAAGTGCAGCCCGGCAAAATGTGCATTTTTCATTATAATCATTATATTAAAAAATTCTTTTTACATTTCAGAAAATCTGCATAATTGTTTCAAGTATCCTATCTTAATTTCAAATTAAATAAGTTTAAATGGAGCTCTTAAAAATGTATATAATTTAATAGACATGAAAGAAATAAGGTTTTTTCGCTTTTTTTTTTTTAGATTACGTTGATTATCACCTCGGGGGATCTAGTCCGAGGGGGAGTGCTCTCCGTGGGTGTTTTTCTAAGGGGTCCTAAACTGTATTTACTCGAAGTTTCGGAGAAAATCCGGGAATCTCTGAAAGGCTAGGTAGGCGGATGCGACGTGAATTTAAACCAGGCACCTTCCGTTTACTAGTTGAGAGCGCTATCTGCTCGGCTACTGGTGGGGCACATCAATTTTTTTAACTTAATTTCAAAAAAAGGAAGAGGTTCTATGTTAAACGCGTATGATTTTTAAAATAACTTTCACTTTCTTTGGTATAGTTTTGGATCATATATTTAAAAAAAAGGATCAATTATGTTTTATTTCGCATTAGAAAATTTCACGATTTCAAAACTATAAAGTGACGAATCCGAGTATCCGCAGATAATCTTCAAGATGTTTCTTTAGCAACTCATCTTTCTTAGCCCTAAAAACTAATACAATTTTCTAACGGTCCCGCCACATTTCTGTCAATTCAACTCTGTTTAGACAGAAAGATTCGAAAATCGAGATTCGAAATAAACTTTAAATTTGCGCTTTCAGCTTATATTTATCAAAAATTTATTATGGTTAATTTTTTTAAGTTTAAAAAGAGTCTTTTTTATACAAGCCCAGTATTTGGTTAATTGTTGAAAACTTTTTACTATGGATAATAATACTTTCATCACGAAAAAGAGTTCGCTTAAATATTACGAATGATTTATCGAAGAATTGGTTATTACAAGTGTTTCAGGCTAAGGAAGGATTGTGAGAAAAAGTGAGAAAACGTGAGGAAAATGCAACCCCCTACACATTTTTAGTTGCTTTTCCAACGATGTATCTAATCAGGGATTTATAAATACAGGGTGTGTCACAATTCTCTCCCGGGTTTGGAAGGCTTATAAAAAATAATATATTACCGATACGGCAAGTTATCTTTACTGAAGAAAAGAACACTACAAGTTTTGCTTCACAAATCACGAGCTTCCTGTATCTCTAAATATATACATATAGAGTGTGTCACAATCCCCCTCCCCCTCCGGGTTTGGAAGGCTTATACAATATATTACCAATACAGCATCAAAGTTGACTTTACGGGGAAAAGAAACATTACAAGTTTTGTTTTTCACAAATAACCAGCTTCCTCGTCGTTGAATTGGTCGCGGCTCTATCGACGACAATCGCCTTCATCCGTGGCCACCACGCTCTCCAGACCATAAGTATGCGATTTTCTTTTATGGAGTTATATCAAAGATCATGTGTTGGTGCCCCCTGTGCCTCATTTACGCGAAAGGATCACAACCGCATTCGCTACCATTGATCGCGACAAGTTAAAGCGAGTATGGGAGGGAAGAATTTGACTTTAGACTTGATAGCTGCCGCATCACGAAAGGTTCACATATTGAACATTTATGAAAAAAGAGCTTGTAACATTCTTTATTCAATAAAGTCAACTTCGTTGCTGTATTGGTAATATATTTTTTAATAAGCTTTCCAAACTCGGGAGGGAATTGTGACACACTCTGAATATATGTCTGTTCTTCTGTCTATCCTCTGTAAAGTATTAAGATAAATTCTAATATTCTGCGGTTTCTTTAAAAAAAGGAAAGTAAAATTAAAATTACAAAATATTTAATTTCATTTAAAAAATAATTCCTTGTGGGGAAGTCTCTTCGCCATCCTGCCCCCACACTACGGGGTAACTTTCAAGTGTGTGTTCGGGGGTTTCGGAGGCTTACTGTATACCACTGCTAGGGGCGTAACCCTTGTGAGGAACACATTCCAAACATTGTGTTGAGGGGGCGCAAAATTCAAACCCTGCCAGAAGCAATCATGACACCTCAGCTACAATGCTGTTGCTCTTTCTTCTCAACCGAAAGCTGTCGGCAACCTCAAGTTTGCGTTTTTCTTGACCCCTCCTGGAACAAAACAACCCTCTGCAAGACAGTCGCCCCCTCAGTCTCAAGGTCATCTTTTTATGGCTTTTTTATCTGCTAATCATCTGCAAAGTCAAGAAATATTTCTTGCTACTTCTGACTAATTCAATTGAGACGATTACTTCTCACAAAATCCTTTGAGGATATCTTTGTGAAAAAGCTCCGTATCCACAGGCTTTTGTCTTATCGAAAAATAGTAGCACCACACTCTTAGAGTTTCAACCAATATAGAAAAATAAGATATTTGACAGTAGAAAGATTGGAACGAAATTTTTGAGGGGGCTGAAGCCCCGCAAGCCCCATGGAGTCAACGACTATGGCCGTACATATATAATCTTAAATTCGGCTTGATGGAAAAATATTAAAACTCATGATAAAATTACCCGGGGAATGACATATCCCGATATCCTAGACACCGGCTTCATGTGTTCTTACATCGTCGGTCTTCTGTCAAATGAATTTATATATTTAAAAGGGAACAATGTGATCATGCTTTCCTCATGCTCATGACTAAAAACTCATCGTGGTCATGATGCACGAACTGCTTGTTGTACAAAATTTCTTCGGAAGACAATAAATCAAATAGTACAAATTGACATAGTTTCTATAAAACTAGGCGCAGAATTTGAATACGGCTACCAACATACTCGGTATGTTGGAACATTCAATAATTCTGAAGAGGAGGAGTGGAGATTACAGTACTGACATTTTTTGTACTGATATTTTTTTTTAACATTACCTACGTTTTTTATCTATTACGTACGATCATAAAAGTACGCTTATTCACTATCTAAGAAACCTCTTATACCTCATTAACGGTAAATAGAACTGACCGTGGTCTCTTTATGATTTTGTGATTTCTGTTTAGTTCAACCATGGGCGCCGGGAGGGGGTGCAAGGGCGCGCACTTGCACCGCCCTGGAGTTTGAAAAAAAGTATAATTAACCTGAAAATATAAGTAATTTGTTTTACCCTTAAGACAGTAAAAAAAAGAGTCTGAATGTGTGTGTGATATTTTGAATTCTACGTGTAATTGTCGCATTAAATTAGCTGTTTAGACCTATGTTTATGGCTTAATAATTTCTACCATTGTACATGAATTTTAATCTTTTGAAAATTCATCCACATTTTTATTTTGGGATAATATTGGTGCACGCACATGAGCCTTCATAATGTATAGACCAATGGTTACGGTCGTAGTAGTGTTGAATGCCTCACGGCATGTGCCCGTAATTAGGAAAAACTATTTTGAAATAGTCTCGATAATATTCGAAGTAGACGGGACTGGGCTTGTCTCGAATTATCGAAATCATCAAATTAATAAAAAAATAAAGGGAAATAAATCAATTTTTGTGATTTGAGTACATACTTAAATGAAAAATGTAGTTACATGTAATCATATTACTGATTAGATCAGGTTAATTATATCAGAATACAATAATCAACTGTTTTGCATTGACACGTTGACTAGTTTCCGAACAGCAGTATCGCAACATTGCCAAAGCAGCGTGTCAATACTGCACAGAAATGTCTATGAGAACATCTACAGAAAAAATACACCCACTTTCTTTGGAAGAGGGATTTCTGATAGGGCTTCCGGGTGCACCAAGTATTTGAATTTTCGTCCTGCAATTAAAACAATTGCCTGTTTCATATGTGTTGGTCATTATTTGGGAGCTAAACTGATTTTTTCACTAACTGAGATGTATAGAAAACTAAAACAATCGAGACTCGAACTATCCCGACTCTATTGTGAATATGATTAAATACAATTATTTTAGGACTTAACGCTTAAAGTTTAACATTTCTTTTTAACATTATAGAGTTAATTTTTCAGAGATTTAAACTCAAAAACTGTTAGATGAAAATTTGTATTTTGAGATGGTGGTTTTTCAAATATTAAGTGAAGGCATCACTGCGTCATTTTCGAAACTTGGGCTCAGTTTTAATACGGGGATGTCCTTGCAACTGCACTTAAGGAAAACCTGCACCTGGGCAATCTGTCATGGAAGGAGCAGGTTACCTTGGGCAGAGGACTTTTTAAGGGATTCTAACGCGTTTTCACGTAACATGTAGAGAAAACCTGCCAAGACTCAAAACCGTTAGATTGACACCCGCGCGGCAGATCAGAACTATTGACCTTCACATTTTAGCCATCTACCATTTTCAGTACTGGAGATGACGGGGACCCACCCCTGAGCCAAAAATTGCTATATACATCAATGCTAGACAAAATACATATTTCGCTTCAGTTTTTCTGGGAAAACTAGTCTATTTAAATATTCAACAATGCTATCAAAATTGCATATAATTTAAATAATTAATTATTAGTATACTTAAATTTAGGTATTACTAATTAGGCCAAATTAATAGTTTAAGATATTGTACTTTTCAGCTGCGACAAAATATCTATGACGATGTTCATTTCACATTTTAATGCTACATTTTCCAGTCAAGACTCTTTTTCCTTCAAACGCCAAATAGTCTAATTTTTTATATGCATGTATACAGGGTGTCCCTGAAGGTAGCTAAAATACATACAAAGAAGCATTTTTCTGCGTTGCAACGTTTGGTTGGAAATGAAAAATTTAGATAGTTTCAGCACGATAGGGATCCAACCTATTTCGCAAATAATGTGCGTAATTACCTCATTGTCATCTTTGACCTCCGATGGATTGGACAAACGGAACTATACTCTTGGCCAGTAGGTTCATTAGATTAATCAAGTATCGAGTTTTGCTTTTGGGGAGATCTCAAGGCACTCGTTTACAAGACTCCAGTTGACTCAGATGAGGGCCTCATTACAAAACTTTAGTAACCGCTGCAACCGTTCGTGGAACACCTGGCATATTCGAAAGGGTACGCCAATCACTTGCTAGACGCTACCAGCAAATTTGAGCATTTACAATAAAGCTTTTTCATTTCTTTTGCTTTTGCTATATTTCCACCTACACTATTTATTTCTAACCTCACACTGCTCATCTGCTATACAAAAAATGCTTGTTTATATACATTTTATTTATTCTTAATGTTTGGCCTATGAATTCAGTAACACCATGTATATGTGTATATCTTGGGTGCACCCTCCTGGAAATGATCCTGCCGGCACCCTTGAATTCAATCGTCCTTCAGTGAGTATGGACGAACTCCAAAATCTGTACTATTCCCGGAGTTCACCGAAAAAAATCTGATGTGGACACCACATGATTTCCTAGAACGTCTATAAAATCAAAAATATTTTCGGCGCACTTCATCTAAACGTATTTTGTTTGGAAAAGATAAAATACTGCAATAATACTATGGTTTAGCGAATTCTAGCCAAACATTTGAGATATCGCCAAGCTGGGCTGTATTTGAAAGATTTGCTTTTGGCACTTAATTGGGATATATTTTTCCAAAAGCCAACAAACTTGAGATAGTTCGCGAGATTTTGGGCAATAGCAGAAATAGCGATTCATCACAGACTTTAAATTAACTCAATACATCCATACACTTTAATGTATTTAAACCCATTTGGCTGACCCTGTAAGTAAATTACCCAGTCGATTGCAATCAAAAAAGAGATGACCAGTTAGATGTTACAATAGTTCTAAATACAAAATTTCAACATTCTACGGTTAAAAGTTTTAGAGTTATGCGAAATACAAAATTAATTTTGGCCCCGGCTTTGGCGATATTTCGGCAAAACCCACCGAGGTCGATGAAAAATAGTAGGATTTTGGGCATTGATCAAACAATGACTGACTACAGTACGTAATATATTGACGATTTCCATAGACATTAATGTATTGAAATTCTTTTCGGTGGTCCTGTAAATAAACTCTCAAGTAGATTGGAACCGAAAATCGAAATGCACAACTAGATGTAACAACAATCTTGGATGAGATCCAAGAAAATGACATCTCTATAATTTGTTGATGATATGAAATTTCAGCAATCTACGACCAATAATTTTTGAGATATGAGGATTAAATACATACAAATGTGCACCAAAATTCGCCAATCTTGGCGACTTTTGGCGTAATTTTTGAGGGAGGCACGTGACCGTCGTTGCACCATAATCTAAGTGCATGGTATTGTGCTTGAAAAGGCTGAATGTCTCTAAACCTGGCATTTGACCTTAATGTGTTGGAATTTTTTGAGTGTTCCTGTAGAAGAACTATAAATAGATACACTATTTTCGGTGGAGAGATTCATTTTGTGATCCTTAACAACATATATCACTTTTATTCGTTTGAAATAGCCTAATACTTTTTAAATACGCTATAATGTGTTTCTGCCCATAGACCGTAATGTATGAAAAATCTTTTGGGTGGCAGTAAAGATTGGATAAGTTTATAAACGTACCCGATGTTTTAATAGATGAGCGAGCTGTTGAAAGAACATGTCCTGGAATTTGAAATAAGGCCGTGCGGGGATTCTAAAGATTGAATTATTATTTATATAAAAGGACCTGATGGTTGTTGGTTGCCTTGTAAATGGCTGGCATCTAAAAATATATGTGTGTTTTATAAATCCAATCTTATCTCAAGATATTTATAGTACTTTGTATGATGTTTTAATAAAATTTGAAGATTAGCGAGAAGTTTAGCGTGGGAAAACTTTACTTTGGCCCTGTAAATAAACTATCCAGTCGACTGGAGCCAAAACGGGAGGTGCACAACTAGATGTTACAGCAATCCTAAATATAAAATTTTAACACTCTACAACCAATAGTTTTGAGATATGTGAGTTGCATATGTACAAACGTATGTATAGACGGGAAAATCTCGTCGAAATGGACTCGTGATCGGTCGTCGATCGTAAAACGGAGACCTACAATATACATACTGAATTTGAACTTATACGAATGCACCATTTAGACACTAGTACGCCTTAAATTATTTGTGTCTATAGACCATAATAATGTATAAGAATCCTGTTTTGCAACCCTGTTAACAAACTATAAGCTGTGCACACACCAAAATATTTGCCGGTCATGTGCCTGAAATCTACAATATACATATACTTAATTTTCGCTTAATCAAATACACCGTTTAGAACTAACGTTAAAACAATGAGTATGGTAGACAGTCAAAGTGTACTGGTCGAATATTTTCATGATTACAATACTTTCCATATATGTTCGGAAAGTAAAAATGCGATAGACTTAAAGATGAGGATCATTGACACATGAGAGAAATGACAAAATAGTATTCCGAAAATCAGTCATCACATTTGCGTAATAGCAATATATTTTTTTTATCGTAGCAGTTTCATAGTTTTGCACCATTTTATTTTTTATTGGACCTTTAATTATAACCCTTTTGAGCAGTATGGCTAACGTAATGTATGTGTACATCCATGCGCCACTGTAGCGTACGCAGACTTCCTTCAAGGGGAGGGGGAGGGAAGACATAATTTGCATGCACATTAAGAAAGTACTATCTCCGCACTCAACATCATTTCCCTCCCTTTCTTCAAAAAAGAAATGGTATGCAAAAAAAAACCAGAAAAAACATAAAAGTAATGGATGATTGGTACATAATTGGAGTTCATGAGATCAATGATGTTACATATGATGTTACATAACACGTAAAACTGTATGTCTTTTCAAATATATTAACATTCCTGATAGCACTAGATCAGTGATTCCGGATTTCTTTCCACTATCTTGCGACAGTGCAGATAATGGTTTCTTTGGAAGGAGCTATGCATTAGAGTTGTGTATAAATAAACGTAATTTTCGCAAGGCATAAAAATCTAAATGCTTATGAGGTCGCATCGTGCCAAATGAATAAAACATTGAGTATGGGTGGATTGCTAAAGTATTAAAATCCAGACTTCCAGGCAACTGCGTCTATCTAACGGTCTGAAGTTTTGGGCGATTTTTACCAGATGTTACGCGAATATGCTTCGAATTTCTGAAAAAGACCTCGCCCAAGGCAACGCCCCCCGCTAAGCAGATACCCGTCTTTTAGATTTGCCTCAGCAAAATACTCACATACGATATACACATACTCAAATACCTGCATCGAATGCTAACACTTTCTGATCTAAAGATTTCGGTGTTAGGAGGATACATACCCCTAGCTAAGCCCTTAACTCACACTTCCTTTAAAAAAAATTTTTTAAATAGACCTACAATTTAACCTTTCCAGGGGCGGTGTCAACATCGGTACGTCACTTTTTTACATTTCTTTAAAGTAAAGAAAGAACAACTACTAATTATTTTAACTTTTAAAATTATTAGGTGGGTGCATAATTATCACGCGTTTTTCCCTTTCCCCATCGGCCGGAACAGTCCCAGCTTTCGCTCCCTTCCAGTCTGCCAAAAGTGCCTGTTCGTCAAAATCCGATGGTCGACCTCGTCCTGGCTTATCTTCCAAGCTAATGTCACCAGACTTGAAACGGGCAAAACACCCTGCATCGAATTCTGATGTATTGTATTGTGGCGAAGCTACGCAAGGGCTATCTGCCAAAGAGAGGAGGTGCCTTGGTCGAAGGACATTTTAAAGGGTTCTAACGCGTATTCACGCTGTAACTGGATAAAAGCGACCAAAACTCAACACTGTTAGATTGACAGCCGCAGAATAGGACAAAACGCTGGGCATTCACACTTTAAACAATTTTTTTTTAATATTGTAAAAAAGTGACTTGCTGAAACTGACTGTGTCCACAAAAGGTTATATTTTTATTAAAAAATAAAAGGTAATACAATCACAGTACGAAAAATTATCTTTGACCCCCAATACTTCAATAAAATAATCTAGCTGAAGTAGCAGCTTTCAAGAAAAATGAAAAAAATCCTCTTCAATATACATTGTCAGCGATCCAGAGTGGGGGGGAGGGACACAGGAACACGTACCACCTGAAAATTACAGTGTAGAATATTGACTTCGTTTTTAAATTCAAGTGAATTTATTTACCAGAAATATGAGCCAAATGTTTTGTGCCACTTCCAGAATTTTTTCTGAATCCGCCACTGTTAGCATCTACCCTGTTCATTTTAAATTAAATTCAAAATGTGCAAGTTAAAGGCTTATTTGGGAGCGCCCCTTATTGTTGGGGGCCCAGGCAATTGCCCCGAATGCCATGCTGAAAATCAGTCCTTGCATGTATCCTGTGTTTTATGTACGGAACACGAGTCCGGGTGGTGAACCCACTCAATACTTTTACCTTTCATTCACCCTCCTCTCAGTCCGAAAAGCCGATGATTCGGATCAAAATTTTTAGGTTACTCGAACGGTTAGATCTTATACCGTATTTAAATATATTGGACCAATTTGTTATATTTTGTAACGGATTGTGTCAATATGAATGGCATTTCGTTATTGCGTTATAACGGTATGAAGATGTCGTTCTGTTCCTTTAACGTTATGGTCTCATACCGTATTTAAATTGTTATTGAACGAAAGGTTATATTCTAACTAACTGATACTGTATCGTTATAAAATAGTTATGTGAGTTTAACGTTATAAACTAAACGGTTAACATGATTAACCGAATGCATTCTGTTACTGTTCTTAGAGTTATTATGTATAGCACAGAAAAGAATAACGTTATATTAAGTGTACGTTGAATATCGTTATTAAATATAACGTTATTCCCCGAGCAGTCTTGGGTCAAGTAACCGAATACTGATTTCTCAAATCATTAACGTTATAGATTATAACGTTATTTCGTGAAGAACGATTTGAAAGTTACGGTATAAATAACGTTATTCGGCTTGTGAATAACGTTATGATTTGTAACGAATAACGAATTGGTTATAACGCACATTACGTTAAGTTACGGATCCCTGCCTAAAACGCCTATAGCTATGGCCTCTTCCTCTAGGTATGATAGATCAAAATCTCCACCGTATTATTCTAATGCACATGCTGTTCTATGAATTATAATCTAAACAATAATTAACGAATGCTATTCGAATAGTGTTCGTGGTTAATCGCGATTTAACTATTCGAACATCCGAATGGTATTCACGATTAATCGCGATTTCACAACTAGAAAATTCCAATAGCGAAACGATTAAAAGCGAATTCACAATTCGAATTGCATTCACAATTAATTGCAATTTCACTATTCGAATTGTATTCACGATTAATCGCGATTAATCTTTCCACTATTCGAATTGTATTCGCGATTAATCGTTTCACTATTTCAATGTTCGAATGCTATGCGCTGAGCGTTCGAATGGATTTTTGAAAATCGAATGTCTTGGGTGGATTTAATAATCGATTAATTCAAATAGTTTCCTTCATTCATGCTCATCAGTAGCTGGTGTACATGAAATCTGCCGTGGCTCAATTATAGTGATGTGCTATTTGAATGATTTTCAAAATCGATTAATCGATTTCGAATATTACAAGCAATCAATTATCGAATAGTGAATATTAGCAATTTTCACAACTCGAATAGTATCCGTGATTAATCGCGATTTCACGATTCGGATAGTATTCGAAATTTCAAATACCGTGAACTATTCGAATGCGATGTAGGCAGTGGCGTAGTGAGAAATTTTTCATGGGGGGGGGGGGGTTGCGACTACTGTAACTCATATATATGTATACGTGAGTGTGATAAGACAGTGAAGAAAATACATTTTGTATGGCAAAAAAATCCTGCTTGGAGGGGGGGTGGTGGTTCTAACCCACCCTCGTGGCGACGCAACTGAATGTAGGGGAAGATGGGATACAATAAAACATCTCTATATATATAAAAGAGAAGAGTTTGTTTGTTTGTTTGTTCGCTATACACGTCCAGACATTTCGACGGATCTGGACCAAATTTGGCACACTGACTAAATAGGACAAGAGAAAGATAATGCCGTAAAAATGAAATTAATCGGATTAATAGGTTTTGAGTTATTGTATGTTTTTAAGGTTTTTGGCCATTTTTCTCGCATTTTACGTTATCGCAAGCTAAATTTCTGTCCGATTACTATATTTTTTATATCATCGGAAAGTACAGAGTTTTCTTTTTCAAATACAATTTGTTACAAAATCGTACTTACATTTGATGATTTTGGGAAATTTTTTTAAGGAAATACTGTTTCGAAGAAAATGTACTGCTTTAAAAAATATGTTATTTTTAAACTGTCGCATCAAAAAACGTAATGGGCAAAAATTTTCCATCTTTTTTCCGCTGATTGAACATTTATTTCTCCCTCTTTTAAACTTTGAACCGTGCGGAAATATTTATTAGATTTTTTTATATGATTTTTTTTCTGAAAAGATCGCATATTAAAATTCTCTCCAGAATGCAAGTTCCGGAACGAAGGTAAATTCCCCCACTCGGTTGTTCATTTTCAAGGTCGTTCTTCTGACGTCAGGCGAGCAAAGGAGAGACAGGGGGCTGGGGAAGGGGAGTGGAGTGAAGAGAAGAGAGCGCTGCATTAGGAAATACGAATTTTTACATTTTCCCCCCCGATATAAATCATTATAAATCAATTTTTTAAAAATAAAATTCAGTAGCGTAGTAATTCAGTCAATTTTCAGTAGCGCGGTTTCAGCTTCAATCATCTCACTTGAAGTAAGGATGCCTGAAGTTCTCATGCTTAGACATTTGTAATTATTAAGAAATTTTCGCACCAATGCCATTACTCTAATGATTTTTCCATAAGATGAACGATCATAAAGTCTCTGAACTGAGTTTTCAAGATTAATCGCACTTTCAACAGATTTTCGCTTCTCAGAATTCACCATTTGCCGACCGGACTGTATGGTGGGTAAAGCACCGTACTGCGGTTTCGGGTTCAACTCCCGGCGGTCAGGATTCGATCCCCGACTGGGCGTGGTTGTGATTGTCCGTCCCTTCATAGGGGGCGACTTTGGTCCACCTACTAGGGCCCCATAATAAAGAGACAATAATTCTGGCCTGTAGTGGCCGAAGCCTTCAAGGCAGTGGCCGGCCATTACAGAAAAAAGAATTCACTATTTCAAAGTCAGGAAATGATTCCGATATCGGCCAGTCTTCTTGTGCAGCCCTGAGCCAATTAGGAAGGTACCACAATTGGGATTTCTGCAATGTTTCAGCATTGCAACCACATGATGGGAGGTCCGCTGGATTTTTCGTGCCTGCAACGTGATACCAGTTCTCAGGATCGCTGACAGTAAAAATTTCTGTCACCAGATTAAAAACAAAAGGTGCCCAGTTTCCATTCCTTTTGATCCAGTAAAGTGCGTTTTCCAATTCCGACCATTAAAGTGTTGGAATATTATCCATCTTCAGTTCAGTTTTGACACTATGAGCCAGTCTTGCGCCTATACAGCATGACATCAGTCCCAATCGGGGAATGGAAACTGTCTTCAAGGGTGCAACTCTGGAATGAGCTTGAACAAGTTGACAAGATACATTATCTTCACATTCGCACCTCAAAAATATGCACGCTGTATAGCTGCACTTACTAGCGTCATATAGTACATGCAGGGTGAAATTACTGTTCGTACTACCACAAACTATGAGACACATTGGAATAGCAGTATCTTTCAGGTGACACAACTCTCTTCTCCATTTTTCAAACTTTTTCGTTATGGATGACGGTAATTCACAATCCCAAGTTACTTTTAACTTCCAACATTCCTGAAGCAGGCTTTTAGGTTCCAATGTAACCGGACATGTAAAACCGATTGGGTCGAAAATTTTATAAACTCTTGACAAGATCTTTCTTTTTGTCACTGGAGAGTCATTTACAGGGATTTCTTTCAAGTCGACTGTTAAAGAATCATCATCGAGGTTCCATGTTAGACCTAAGACATTTACTTCTTTCTTTTCAAATGACGACAAAAATTCTTCTTTTGGGCAGCTAAGACTATGCTTCCACCAGCGTAATTCAAATTTGGCAGAACGGAGGAGAAGCTTTGATTCTTCAATAAATTTTTTAAGCTCGTTTTCATTATCTAAACTCGTTACAGAATTGTCAACATATAAGGATTCAGCCAACTTCTTGGCAGTATCTTTGAGATTTTCAGGGGAATTTTTCAAATGGTACTGAATTGTGGCCCCTAACAGGAATGGGCTACATGAAAGACGAAACACGACATGCCGGTGCTGGGAAATTATAAGTCTGGATGGCTCGTTCTTATTCCACCATAGCAATCTGAGAAATGGCCTATCTCGTTCAATGAGTGCAATCTGGAGGAAGGCCTTCTTTATGTCGGCAATGACACCGATTTTCTTCAGCTGGAATCTGTTGATCATAGCTGGAATCTGTTCAAAAAGATTTGCTCTCTTTTCTAGACAGTCGTTTATTCATGGAGAATCACTTTCCCGAGCTGAGCTATCAAATACAGGCAGTACCTTCGTGGTTGAATTTTCTTTCAAAACAGCAGTTTGAGGTAGATAATATTCATTTTCGGTTTCGGAAAGTGGTTCAATTTCTTCTATGATTCTTTCTCTAAACCAGTCTTCGAACCCTCCAAATTTGCATATTTCTTCAGCGAGTCTGTGCATTTTCTCAGTCTATAGTTTTGCAGCTGGGCAAAGCAGGATGCCCCTGTATCCATGGGAGACAAGCTTCATATCTGCCTTCTTCGTTTTGTTTGATATTTCGTTCAAAATGTCTTTTGGCTCCTAATTCCAGGTCTTTTCTAGTCGCCTTTTCCCCTGGATCTAAGATCCCTAATGTATCCAGGATCCAAAGATCACTAATTTTCGCTTCATTTACGTGTAGTGATAAAACGGTCTTTGTACTGTTGTTATTATCGATTTTTTCTGTTTTACAGGATAGTATCCAACCCAAGCGTGTTTCCATGCATACTAAGCACGATTCTAATTGTTTGATTTTACCTGTATATAACTTGCCTAAAACATCAGAACCAAGGTCCATAGAATTGATCCCGGACTATTGTTACTGGTAGCAGGGTATACAAGAAAGTGGTTTAATGGTTTAATGGTTAGGTTCAGTTTGCTATTAGTTAATTAATTAATTAATTTGGACAGATCGTAAGTGGCTGTACAAGAAGGTGAAGTGAAAATGGCAAAAAAAATTGTTTTAATATTTCCTGACTCAACAAATGGTGTGTTTGGCAAAAAAGTCACAGAAAAAAAATTCTAGTCCATTCACTGATTGTCTTCAGGTTCCACACAGGGCTTAAAGAAAGGAATGTTAACGTAAAAAGTAAAAAAAATCAATTTTTTAATGTAATTTTAATGTTTAAAATAACTTTATTTTCTGACTCAAAAAAAGTTCTAGCTACTAAAAAGAAATAGTAAAACATGGTCGTTAACAAAAAAAAAAAAAAAGAAAGAAAGAAAAAAAAGTCACTAACTTGCAATAGAGCGTCATAAGTTTTTGGATATATTTTGAATACATAGCTATTAAATATTTACACATTACTTCATTTTTAAAGACAATTAATATTTAGAAAGCACACGAATACAGAAAAGGAAAGGAAACCAAATTTGCCTTTCGAGTATTATTGACTAATAAAACACTTCAATTTTGGAGTCCACATGCCGGGCAAAATAATTAACTTATCAAACTTTGGAAGTTCCTATCATAATTTGATTCCACAACGAATGTATCCATCTCTGGCTTCTGCTCCACATGTTACCAATGATGCTTGCGTTAGTAGTCCTACATGTCTTTCTACTGCTTGAGAATGGCAAGGGAAGCTTCTTTATTTCAAATTCTAAAGAGTTTCTGATCATACTTGCTACGTCTTCGTCACTGAGGTTCATGGTAGCTGGTGGTTCCAAAGGATTGTCCCAGTGAATCATGTTAAAATACTCCTCTGCTTCGATATTTATATTTGGAAGATCAAATTGGCGTATTTTTTCCTTCCAGTCAGTTTTTCTTGCTTTCAATATTCTTCTTAGGCCAAGTTCTGGAATATGTGATCGTTGATCAAACAGCATTGCCAACACAATATTTTCAGAATGAGCAAAATAAGAGTTACTCTGAATAACTTCATGAATGATTGACTTAAAATCTTCTGGCAAAAATGAACTTCTTTTCATCATTCCGTGCTCCATGTGTAGCTCCTGGGATTTTCTTTATTTCAAACCAGGATGGCACGTAAACTTCATCACATAGTCTACTAGGAGTTTAAAGCATTCTGTTGGTTCAGCGGTCGACACGTACAGGCGCAGTATTCTGTTCGCTGTAGTGAGCCAGCTTGAATGAGGCATCCTTCCTGGACATCTGTTTGCCAAATTTGGATGCCACTATCCCTAGCATACTGCCCTATAAATATCGAGGAGGTACTTTTGGCCTGCATTGAGCTCTGTTTTATCAATTTCAGGCAGAGCAACTGGAACAGAATCAAAATTTGTCACAGCAAGGGTTTCATACGTTTCCAGAGATTTTCCTATTGTTCCAGAAAACTGTTGTGGCCCAGATGTCTTTCCGTCAATCTTATGGAAAAGGTGGCAAAGGGGTAGTTCATTAGTATGCAATAAGCATACAAACCAATGCAATTTGTGGCCAATAAATATTTCAAGACGTCTAACTACGCCATTTCTCTTCCCAGCGTTGACTTTCGCTCCATCGCACCCAACGGCAACAAGATCCGAAAGTGTAATCTCTTTCTATGTAACGAATTCCATCATGCTGCAAGTAATATCAGCACTAGAGCTTGAATCTGGAGTCACATGTCCTATGTGAACAGAACCAGGTTCTGACAACAAAACAATATGCTCTTTCACAGCTACAGTCGTATATAAAGAGCTTCCTTTCTTGCATTATAGTTTTGTCCTTGCTTCTATCGAAGTATATTCGGCGTACAAAGACTGTGTTCCTTGTGTAGAATTAAGTTGTGATCTTAACTCTCGTTTTTTTTTTAAATTTTTAATAGGTTGAATTACTTCTTGGGGACTTACCACAGGCAAGGAGGCTTTCTTCCAAATTCTTTCAATGTCCAAAGAAATAATTTGGATGATCTCTTTTACAGAAGGATCCTTCTTGTTCCCTTGCTTCCACAATATATTATTTTTTGTGAATAAAAAATACTTCATTGAATCAGAATACGTTGGTAACACTCTCTCTTTCAATTGTACTGGAATTCCGAAAACACTACAAAACATTTCACTTCTAGTTGTAGTCATTTAAATTCAAACTCCGTATTATTTTGTCAAATATAAATCAACACTAATAAAACGTATTGCTTCAATCTTACAAATTAGAAAGAAGTGGTTGAAACAAAGGCAATCGCAAAAACGATTCATTCCACACAATAAAAGTGACAATTAAAATTTGGAGACAATTGGTTTCAGCTAGTTTGGCACAATATAATAACTCGGGCAATGTGAATTTCGAAAAAAAGTTTTTTTTGCTCCACCCTATTTTAAAACACCCGCAATAATCCAAAATCCTACCTTTGGAAAATTCATCAAACACACTCCTAAAATAAAATATTTCTTCTAATAATTCCTGCAACAAATTACAGATACCGGCAAAATAAAGGAAACAAATTTTAAAACATTTTCTTTTAATAATTAATTCTTGATTTCCAAATATACAATATATACTATAACAATTTAATCTTTATTTTTTACTTTTTCACATACTTAATACTTGGAACTGCGACATATATTTTTAATTAAACAATATCATCTTGAGGGATAGAGGGGAGATATAGTGCGGCCCAAATTATCTATTAATCAATAAAATGTTATTTTACCTTCTTATTTGATGATGCGATGATCAGGCTTTTTTTACTGAAGGAAGCGTTGACTTGCAGATTGGGATGCGATTTGATCAGCATTCGGTGAGTTCAGTATTCCTTCAGCATTACAAAACGTCGGCGGAGGGGTTAGGAGAGGCTGCCGTCTGTGACTCCGTCATTCTCGTTGCTCCCCCTTTTTCTTTTTTTACACCAATTCCACTTCCTAGCCGTCACACTTTCTCCGACGACTATCTCTCTGGCCTCTCTCCCCGACCACACTCTACGGAACTAACTCCCACTAACTACGGAACTAACTCTACTACCCACTAACTCCTTCCTTTTCTTCTTTTTTTTTCTTACGACAAACCAATCCGGGAGTCCTCTCCTTCATCGCCCCCTTTTCGTGCATAATTTTCGTTGCTCTATATTTCTTCTGATTGGTTCTTCCACCTAAGTGGTTCTTTTCCATTTTTTATCCGCCTCCTTTATTTACGCCCTTCTTTCAATTGTCATCACCAGCTGCTCCCTATAAATTTCTTTTAATTTATTAGGAGCAATTTCAGCTGTCTTTTGCTGACATCATTTGGTACCACTATGATCATCGAAAATCTTTTTGCACTTTCATCTTTCTTCGTGTGCGGGCTATTGTCACACTACATATCTCCCCTTGTTAATAAAAAACAATTAAAAAATGACATTAAGTCCACGTGGAACAGTTCATCCATGGCTCACTATAACGTCTTGCTTAGATCGTGAATGTTTTTACAATTGCTTTTCCCCTCAACTCCTGTCTCCCTTCGTCGGAAGAAAAAAGCTTTCATCCGGCCTCGTTTTTTTCCAAGTGTTTTTCGGCGCGGCGTATTCATCACTCCATCTTTTTTCATGCTGTTTTGTTGGTTTTTTTTATTTATGTTCGTCTTTATATCCTACTGTCCCTGCATTTTGCCCCTTTTGTTCTTTGCATGTTTTTTTTATGAAATGCTGTCATCCCTTGCACTTTCTGTTATATCGGAAGACTGCCCCTGAGATAACTCTAAAGTATCAACGCATGGGCCCCGATGATCGCCTGCAATCATCTATGGGTACCCCGGTGAGTCGTCCTCCTACTGTTTTTTTTGTAGATTTAATTTTAATTGTGCTGTAGTCTATTTTTAATTATCAAACCTTACCCGCTGCATCTCACCAACATTTTCGTACCCTACCTGTTTGTGAGATTTTTTTTGTTGTGTACTTAATCAATACCGTCTCTAAGGGACCCCCTTTATAGATGGTGTTGACTTAATTCGTATCCTCTCAAAATTTCACGCGCGGGGAAAAACTGGTTATTCCTCTTTCCTGCCTGCTGTCTACCTCCTCTTTTTTGCATTCTACTCTGAGCGCGGGTGAATTGGCGGGGAGGACTGGATTTGCCTAGTGCTCTCTCTCCCCTCGACCTTCTTTCCTTCTTTTTTTTTGTTGTTGTTGTTGCCTCCACTTTGATTATTTCCTCCCTGGACGAATCGTGGCGAACGGCTCTTGAGGCGTTTTGTTTGTTTACAAACAAATCAGAGTTGATCAAAATTTTTCCTTTCATTACCGCCTTCTCTTTTTTTTGTGTGTTTATTTTAATAAGGGTATGTTATTTATTTATTTTTTTTTTTTTTTGTATAGATAATTGTGACATATATTTACTTTTTTTACGTCTGTTTCTCGCAGGCATCCTGATTTGGGCCCTCTGTCGAATTTACTTTTAAAAAATGCGACCTGTGAAGTTTAATCGGTTTTGAATAAGGTTCTGTCTAACTTTTCAAAAAATAATTATTATTTCGTCCTTGCTTTAAAATTACAAATGGTCCTGTGAAGTTTGGTTGGAGCGCACCCGTCTTAATAAAATTTTTATAATATACTGTATCCCTTACTTCTAACTTTGGTGGTCTCTTTCTTTTCATTTGTCCTGTCATACTCTTCCATAATTTTCTCCTGTTTTTTTTGCCAACTCTTTTATCTCCTCCAATTTTGAAAAACTTTTTTTTATATATTTCATCTCGTTTTCCATTATTTTAATGTCCGTATTTACGGGAAACGGTGTGTTCAGATTTCTACCGAAAAATATCAAAACAGATGGATATCCAGTTGCCCTCTTTATTAAATTGTTGTACTCTAATTTAAAAAAAATAAGAGACGAATGTCCCACTCAAAGTTTGATTTGACATTGCCGCTACCGATTCTTTCAAAATTTTGTGCTTTCGTTCTATAAGAGAGTTCCCTTGCGGGTGGTTCCGGAACATTTTATATTGTGTATTGTTATTTTTGCAAGAAAGTCCTGTGATCTGAGTTGCGGTCCATTATCCGTAACTATGCGTTTCGGTATCCCAAATCTTGCGAAGTGTCCTGTTAATTGTGTAATTATCGTCATGGTATGTGTTGCCCTTAGTGGGATTGCCTCGAACATCCTACAACCATAATCTCTTATAGTTAGTATGAATTTTTTCCCTTGTTGCTTGTCGGTAACGGTCCCACGATGTCTAATCTTAAGCATTCCCCGGGGTCATAATTCTTGTCGACTTTTTGAATAGATGGCTTAGCAATGGCGTGCGACTTGCAACGGTTACAATCTTCACACTTTGTGCACCATGCTTTTACGTCTTTGAGCATGCCAACCCAAAAGAAACGTCCCTTTATTTTTTCGTAAGTCTTTTTGATGCCAAAGTGTGCTCTATGAACTTCTTTCTTACTCTCTGTTTTCAGTGTACACCGTGTTATTAAAATTTATTGTCATTCTTTTGCTTTAAAATAACTCCTCTTTTATCCTGACTAAGGTCATAAATGCGCTTTGAATGCGAATAAGTTTGACTCTAAATTCTCTTTATTTTTTTATTTGTATTGTCCTTTTATTGCTCTAGTATGATGTTTTCTCTACTTAATTTTTCGCTTGGACGAAACATGTCCTGTGTTAAATTGTCAGTTACCTGTAGTGTATTAACATAACGCGAACAATAATCCGCCGGATTTAACTCGCCTTTTATGTGTATAATTTCATAATCATACTCTAAAATGTCATATAGCCATCGTGCTGTCATATCTGATTGTTTTTCGAGATTCAGATGGAATGTTAATGCTTTCGCGTCACTTAGGATGTAAAATTTTCTCCCATACAAAAACTGTTTAAAGTGGATAATCGAGTCTCGGATTGCTAATGACTATGCCTTTATGCTTGGATATTTTTTTTCAGTGTCTTTTAACTTACGTCCAAAAAACTCTATTGGTATCATTTTATTCTCTTTGTTTTGTAATAAAATCCCACTCACGGCTATTTTACTCGCATCAGTAATTAAATAAAATGGATCTTCCATATTCGCTGGTTGTGAAGTTGGACGCTGCAAAATGGCTTTTTGCATTTTCTCAAATGCCTCATGCTCTTCCTGCCCCCATTGAAATCTATGTTTCTCTCGTTAGTTCTACTTAAGGTGGCGACATCTCTGCGTACTGGTGTATCGACTCCCTAAACTAATTACACATTCCCAAGAATGATTTAGTCTGTTACTGTCCTCGGCACTGCAAATTGTTGAATCTTATTGATGTTTTTTTTTTTCCGAAGGTGCAAAACCTTCCTTCGATACTCTATATCCCAAGAATGTGATCGATTTCTGGGCGAATTGTGCCTTACTTAGATCAATCGTTAAATTATTTTCACTCAATCTTTGCAGTACTCTATTTAATTTTTTGCCATTTCGTCTATATTATTCCCTCCTATAATTATATCGTCTAAAAATAACGCACCGCATGCACGATGAAATCTTCTCACACCTGGTACATCAACATGGCAAAATATGTACTGTTGTTTTTGCTGTTGAAAGGTAACCTACAGGGTTATAGTTTGTGATTATCCACAATAAATGCTATTTTTTTTATCCTCCTCGCGCAATCGAATTTGAAAAAGAGCGCTTTTTAAATCTAAAACTGTATATATATTAGGTCCGCTCATTTCATGTAATATTTTTTTTTGATATCCGGCAATCTATAGGGAAAAGTTCCGTTATTTGGTTAAGTAACCTGTAATCTATAGCTATTCGATATTTTGTCTTCTCTGTCTTGGAGGTTTGTTTTTTTATGAAAATAACGGGGAAAGCATAATTACTTCTTTCCATTATTCCCGCTTGTAATAAGCTTTGTATCTCCTTATTCACGCAGAAATGTGGTTTAGGCATTATCTCGCCGTAAGAATGGGGATCAGCAGTGACCACCTGTTGGCTAGCTATTTCCTGCGTTCCAAATAAACCAGGCGAAAAGGGAGACCGCCATTTTCACCCACACACGAAACGGACTTGGGGAAAATATTCTTCTTCCCGTTCCTCGCTCGTTGCCGGGCTTTAAATTGAAATAGAAAATTTGTCATGCAGGCTTTCATAAGCTATTTATTTATTTTATTATTAGCTAGGCCACTTTTCAGTGTTTAAGTAACTTCAATTTTTAAAACTTAAGAAAAATTTATTTGGCGTGAACCAACCACTCGAAGATAAAACTTTTACTTAGAAGATTAAAAAGTTCAAAAATATTAAAAAGCGCAAAAACGTAATAAGATCACCGTTTGTACGATCTGCTTCAAATTTTTCATAAATATGTATATAAAAATGTAGAAAAGCAATCTGCGCTACTTTAAAAATCTGAAAATTCACCCGTTTCCCCATTTTAAAGCGATTTTTCGCTCTTTTCAACTCCATTTTATTTCCTAGATTAAAAAAAGTGAATTATTTGCTTGACAAAATTAGCTTATTCATGTGACAATGACGTCATACTGAAATCACGGTTATCAGGCTTTGAAGGGAAAACTGCGATTCCAATTTGTTTAAAATAGTTTTTCCAAATAACACACCCGTACTTTTTTTCACTAAAAAGGATCGTCTGCTTGAAGCATTGATATAAGAGGGGCTGTATACAAAAATAAAATTGGTCGAATGCGAAAAGTTTCCGCGCGTTTGCAGAAGAGCATGAAATTCGATTTGAGCATATAACTAAAAATTGAATATGAACTTATAGGTGGACGAAGATTAAATATATTGAGTGTAGACATATTTTTGTCAATATTTTTTTCTAGCGCCTGTTATAAGTGCCTCCACAACAAGCTTTGACTTCTAGCATATATTTTTTATATGCATAAATCAGTGGCGGATTAATGCAAGTTTGTAGGGGGGGGCGGTTTGCCTGTCGGTGGGGGCGGTTAGTTAGAATATTGACATATACGTCCACTTTACGGAAGTAAAATAGGATCTTTTATATTAATTTCTTTTGTCTCGGGGGGGGGCGGTCGCCCCCCTTGGTATAAATTGACGTTAAAATGAGATTTTTTTAAGACTGAAAATTTAGTCTCGAGTATGATGTTGTTTTGTTGTGGGATTACGGCCAATTAGCTGCACGTAAGCTCTAGACCGAGGGGTGGCGTGCCCTCCGTTGGGGTCTTTCTAAGGGGTCCTAACCCGTATCTACGCTAAGTTTCGGAGGAAACCTCAGAACAGTTAGTACGGCGGACGCGAGCTGGTTTTGAACCAGGCACCTTCCGTCTACCAGTTCAGAGCGGTATGCTCTCGGCCACTGGTGAGGCTCCTGATTATGAGCTTGCCATTGTGGCACATTTTAAAAATATTTCTACTGAAAAACTGAAACATTAGATTCTCTCAAAATCGGATAGGTTTATGTTGTTTGTATGGCACATTCATGATACCAATTGCCCAATGATGATCAATATACAAATGCCCATGATGATCAGTATACAAATGATACATTATTTGCTTTTTAGCGTTTCTTTTCTTTTCTTTTTCTCTTCTTTCTTTTTTCTTTTTTTCTTTGCAACCTCCTCATGAACCATTCCAAACTTATTATGCTCTTTTGATGTACAATGCAAGGTTTAAACAGTTTTTAAAGCAATCAAATTACACCTTTGACTCAAAAAATTTAAACTGTATCTTTATAAGTTACTAGCGTTAACCTTTTACAGATCTAATTCAGATGCAGGAATATTTTAAATTAATTTTTTGTATATTTTGTTTTCTGATCCGTTAAGTCTCTTTAAAATGGGGAGTGGGGGCTGGGATTGTATACAATTTTCAATGTGTTGTGTTCGCAATTGAGGGCATTGGTCATTTATAACTTCTGACAAACTAATAAATAGGTTTCAAAAACGGAATATAATGATGGGTAGTTTAAATAAGAAATGAAATAAAATTGGTCAATTAATGCTTTGATTCTGTGTATTATATATTTAATTCTTCTGGGGCCGAACACAGCAATACATTTTGGAGGGGTACCAAACGGTGAAAAAGGCCGAATTGTTCACAAAACCACTTCACATTATCATTTTGTTAACAAGATTTTAAATATCGGAGGAGGGGGGGGACCCCTGGTCCACCTTGGTACCGTTTTGATTCTTCTAACATTATTACTAACGATCAAATTACCCACTTATCATCAGAAAAGTAGAAACATTTTGCTTCATATTGATTTAATGCGGCAGGGGCGTAGCCAAGGGGGGGGGGTCATACCGCCCCCATGAGAAATTTTTGACATACAAAATGTATATTCTTCACTACATTATCACACACACGTATACATATATATGAGTTGTAGTAGTCGTAACACCACCCCCATGAAAAATGTCTGGCTACGGCCCTCATTCAGGGGTATATTTTTACCGTGTGTTAAACACGGTAAAAACATGCCCCTGAATAAGATATTATGTGCGATTTCCGATATCTCGAATTTCTGTTATATCGAATATTTTTTGCCGGTCCAGCCGACTTCGAGATATTGAGAGTCGACTGTATATATGTGTGCGTGCGCGTGTGTGTCTCTTATTGTTTCCATTTTTATTCCTTTTTTTAAAATTTGTACTACATATATATATATATATATATATATATATATATATATATATATAGTACAATTTTAAAAAAAGGAATAAAAATGGAATATATATATATATATATATATATATATATATATATATATATATATATATATATATATATATATATATATAACTATACCTAATGTAAATTGATTTCTAAATTATTTTACTTATAAACGAAGAAAATAAAGGCAGCTTTTTCGTAAATGAAAATTCAGTTTCAAAAATTGCAGTTACAAAACACTGAAAAGTGGCCTATCTAATAATAAAATAAATAAATAGCTTATGAAAGCCTGCATGACATGAAGAATATTTTCCCTAAGTCCGTTTCGTGTGTGGGTGAAAATGGCGGTCTCCCTTTTCGCCTGGTTTATTTGGAACGCAGGAAATAGCTAGCCAGCAGGTGGTCACTGCTGACCCCCATTCTTACGGCGAGATAAACCCTACATCAGAAAGGTGGGGTCGGAAACGTCTTTTTCATTCACGTGTTAATAGTGATATTAATAATCAGTTTAATAATTAATATCTAATATGTAATCCTTACTTTAATAATCAATCCTGTTAGCAGTCAATTTTAGTCAATTGCTTCCTGTGGAAGATCCGTTAGTTTTCGACGAACCATGATCAGAAAGTTCACTATTATCCCAAAGTTAATCTTAACAGGTACGTGAAGACGACGTTTCCGACCCACATTGCTATATGATTCAGAACTATCTTCCTTCGGCCTACACATTTTTACGAGTTCTGAATCACCCTGAATATAAAGCCATATTATTCAGCTTGAGAAATGAAAATTTTAAAATCAGTGAAGTCTTTATTTTTTATTATGTTACTTATTTAAATGAGAATTTCAAATATAAAATATACATATTTTCCTTCTCACTCGTGGGTCCTTCTAGCTCGGGACACAGGAGATTGATCCGGTGGTCTGCTAAACCGTAATTAAGCAACAAGAATGACTGCTTTAAACACAATTTTAAAATATGTAATTTTTTTTTTCCTTCGCGTTATTTTATTTCATTTTTGTTCTTTCTTGAATTTGAGTACACAGTCATTTTTAAAACTGAGTATTTCAATTCTTTTTAAAATGTTTCACATAATTAACTTTTAAAATTATAAAATATGATATTTTCAATCCGTTATCATTTACTTTGCCTTTTAAGTGGTCGACAATATAACTTAAAATATTTTTGTAAAGAAATAAAAGCAAAACAAAATTTGAGTTGAATGTACAGCTGCTGAAAAAAAAAATGTCCCACTTGTACTTTATTCAGCCGTCGTTCGTCGTACAGCAAAATTACATATACCAATCGTTTAAATTGATCCAAAATCCCCCTCCCCCTATGTTAAAATATTTTTTCATACTTTAATTCATATCTCATACAATATTGAAAATAAGAAGCTGACTTTTATTCGTACTATTAGAACTAAACAACCCGAACATAATTTACTATTATTATAATTTTTAATAAAATATGAATTATGAATTATTAAATTAATATTAAAAAAATTATGAATAGCAACCTAGCCAAATTTTGATGGAAATTGATGCAGAAAACAATATTACATGGCTGTGCAAAATTTCAAATTTTTATGTTCAGTAGTTTAATTTATATTAATTAAAATGTGTTATTTTCATGAGTTAAGGGACCATATATAAATTTATTTAGTGACAATTTTTTGAAAATTGCGTAAAGTAAACGTAAATTAGATTTCTTTTGTCCAAAAACACAGTAAAAGATTGCGGTATTTAAAAAATATCAAATTTTGAAGCAAATAAATTACGAGTTTTTTACAGTTTTATGGTGATTCTATAAAGCGTCTATTGTTTCGTCCACTACCATATCCCTCAAATAAAATATTTTCCATGTATACAGGCGCGTAGCCGAGAGGGGGTTAGGGGGGTCATAACCCCCCCCCCCATGAGGAAATTTCTGCCATACAAAATGTATATTCTTCACTCCCTTATCACTCACATGTATGCATATATGTGAGTTGCAGTAGTCGTAAGCCCCCCCCCCCTGGAAAAATTTCTGGCTACGCCCCTGCATGTATAGAATTAGACACAGTAGATGTATGTCTTCCAATACAACGTTCTATTTCTGAAAAACTAACATCCTTAATATTCGAGGCACGAATTTCACCTTCATTAATATTGGAAGCATCAGGTCTTTGGACTTCCCCATACTTTATCAAACATTCAAAATCACGTTTTTCTGTCTAAATTTTCATCTGACTATAAATTAAAATACCGCCAACAGTCTTATAAGAATATTGCACATTGCAGACGATAATATTAAATGAAGGAAGCGAAATAACAAACACAATGATAATATTGGGTCGGCAAAAAAGTTATTGCGATTTTTACGTGCAATTCAAACAAATAAATTTTCAGTCATGAAACCATTCTTCGAGTTCGACCGTAGATGAGTAACATTCCTGCTGGTAGTCAGGAGAGCAGAGAACAGCCTCTCACTCCTGGCAACATTTATCCTGTCTAAGCGAACCTTCAAGAGAAATACTCAATAACAATTTCAAAATTAGAAAGATTTTCAAAATAGTAATCATTCGTTTTGCATTTTTTCCCTTTAAATCATGTGTACGAACCAAGGAAGTAATGGACTCACGGATCATTTGGATCACTGACTAAATATTCTAATTTCTACGCCTGATATACTCAGCACAAAGAACTTTTAAGAATAGAAACAGTGCTTCCCTTGAAAATAATATACAGGGTGGCCATAATTAAACTGCAAGTGTTCAAGGGGTGCTGGAGAGAAAACTAGAGAATATTCCAGTGAAATTTGGTATCTACACGTTTCAGAAGATGCGCAAGTCAAATATGCAAAAAAAAAAAAAAAAAAAAAAAAAAAAAAAAATCGTCATTTTCATCCGATAAATGGCGCTGTACCGTATTTCAAAGCTCACCGGTGGCATATACAACTTCCAAAACCGATAGACAGAGCATAGTGACATTCTAAGAGGCATATAAACAATATAAAACATCATTTACAGTTTATCAAAATTCCATACAATTCGCTTCAGTAATTAAATTTTTACTGTAGCATGTAATCAAAAATTAACGTAAATTAAGATCGCAAATTAAACAATTCATAAAATCGCTTTGGAAAACAATTAAACCATTATTTATTCTCATTGACACTCATTGGACCTCTTCTTAATCGTGTCATACGCCGGTATTCTTTCAGGGTAGCTGAATAATTGCTACCATTTTGATAGAATATCTTCACTAACAGTGCACGTTCCTTCTTATTCAGAGTCATGATTGACCATTACTCAATGTGGTCTTGTTTTTAGGCTGTTCGATGAGCTTAAAATTTGCATATATGACGTCCATAAGCATTGAAACACGATATAGCGCCATCTATCGGGTGAAAATGGCGATTTTTTTTAATTGCATATTTGACTTGCGCATGTTCTGAAACGTGTAGATCCCAAGTTTCACTGAAATATTCCTGGTAGTTTTCTCTCCAGCACCACTTGAACACTTGCAGTTTAATTATGGCCACCCTGTATATTTCTTTTAACTCTCGCAAGCGAATTGAATGAAAGGTGAAACGTTCGGAACCTACATAAAAATATAATGTGAATATAAGACAAAAAATATATTGTGAATCTTGAAAACTTTGTTTAGTTAAAAGATTAATGAAAAACCCAGTGTCAAATTACTGATTTTTAAAAATAAGTATCACTTAATTTCTACACAACTTCTATTTGTTTCTTTTACAGTTTGGTTACAAATTTAGTATGTTTGGTATACTGTATGCATTGTGTGTATTCATAAATACTGTTTTCTTCGTATTATGACTTTAACCCGCATTTGTCGTTTTCCCGCATGCATCGTTTTTTACTACGCACCCCTTGAAAAACGATAGATCGGGGTTCTACTGCATATGTTTTAATGATAATATGGAAATTTTGTATCGGAATTTTTAGAATTATCACTATCCTTTTAATGATTCATTTTAATCTCATAAATGCGATTCTCTTTTAATATACTGGGTGTACACATTTGACCTTGACAAAATCCTTGACACATTTAAAAAATTCATAGAAAAGAAACAATTATTCGAATGAATATGCAGTTTGCACAATAATACTTCGCAGGCTCAAGATTTTTTTTTTTTTTTTTTGGCATCTTAAAAAAAAAAAAACTTTCAAATTGTGCTCATAGGTGGCGCTGTACCGTCACAGCAAGAAAAACAAACGTAATATAAGGTGTTTAATCACTTTATTAAGCAGACAGCAATACCTTTCATTACCAAAGTTCAATGTGTGCACTTTTTGTTGCTCGAACCGCATCTAAACGTACTCAAGTTCATCCCATGTTCTAGCTAGCATTGATTGCGATTTTATAAACATGTTGATCATTTACCTCCGAGCTCTTGCTTTTTCTTTAAATCTTTACCTTATTTTTAAAACCTTGAAAATTTAGCATTTTTCCACTCACAGTTTTCCATTGTAAGCTTTATATACCGGGTGATCCAAAAGTCAGGACAAACTTTAAAAATTCATTAAAAAAGAACAAATAATGATAGAAAATTGCGGTTTGCACAAATGTGTTTAGGGTATGATGGAGTTTTTTTTTAATGACAAGAAAGTTTGTAGTTCCAAATGTTACCGGTAGGTGGCGCTGACATGCGCAATGGGAACCAAATTTCCAATTTAAAAAAATCCGAAATCTCTGTAATGCTTTCTATGCAAACTGCAACTTTTTATCATTATTTTGGGAATAATACCGTTATCGGGGGCAGGTCGCCAAGTATGAATCATCGCCAAATTGTGAAGATGGGTAAACATGTTTACGATGGCGTTATGTTCTCAAGTAACCCTTATAAGGAGTTGAGGTATAGTTGAGTTGCGTTTTTGTTTCATGATGTCATTAGAAATTATGTGATTGGTCAAGAAATTTATGGGGAAGTTTGAAAGAATTATGTGATTGGTTGAAAGAATTTATATGTAACCGAACCTGAAATGAACCGTTGAACATGCTTGTTTGTTGTGATTCGGTTATTTGGTAGTCGAAAAGTGCGCAGTTATTTAATATGGTGTATAAGAAGTGAAATTTCATTTTTTTATATTAAATGAGGATGAGTTTTCTAAAACTGTTATGAATTTGCTTTATGTAAAGATGTGTTGTGTATGAATTATGTACAGAGGCGGATCTACGGGGGGGTTATAGGGGCTATAGCTCCCCCCCCCCCATTGAAACTGAATTTTCACTAGATAGAATAGAGTTTTGATGCTTAGTTAAAAACTGTGTGTCTAAAATCAGTTATTTTGAAATTTAAATTTGCTTTTTTGATTTACTACTTTGATTTTTAGACTTGACCTCAATTAATGGTTTTTAACCCTTTCGTTTCTAGGCTACAGGTATTTCCAAAACCTAAATCCAAAGGAATCGCCCGAAATTTCTGCTCCACATTTCGGTTTCTTTTAAGGATGATCAGTTTACCATGTATACGTGAATAGCGAAGAATAGCTCACTGTTGGAACGGGTTATGGCAAGTTCAAAGAATAGTGTTTGAGCGATTATGTCCATTCACCGTCTGTAAACAGGACCGGCCTTCTGTTTGAAGTGGCCGGGTTGCAAACATTTCTTGGGGGGCCCCAAACATTATAGATGCTAAAAATTCATTAATTAATAGACCCATTTATAAGCAAACATTAAGAATGAACTGAAATACCACTAATAACACTTGAATGGTTGTGGTAATTAGGGTTGAAGGTCAGCGCTAAGATAGCTGGCGCCCTGGACAAGCTAATTTTTGGCGCCCTTTTTAAATAAATCTAACTCGTTTATGACGACTCCTTATTTAAGAAGAACCCAGATTGAATGAGGAAATCGGAAATACTTGGCTGGTACGATGTTAAGTTTATGGGAGTATAACTCGCTTTTAACAAGTAAAACCTGGTTATATCGAGGAATATTTTAGTGATTTATAAAATTTCAACTGACTTCCACCTCACCAGCTCAGATAATCCTTTCTTAGAAAAAATCATTTAACATTCCAAAGTCAATAAAGACGACGATGATAACGAAGAATAGGAAGAAACTACAAAGGGGGCTTACCTGACCATGGGCAAGTGGAACAGTCTGACGTTGGATAAACCTTCAAAAGAAAAAAAAATCCGTTCTCTCTCCTAAGATTATGTTTTCATGGCGCCCCTAAACATATAGCTCCCCGGGCAGCTGCTCGAGTTGCCGGTACCTTGAGCCGGCACTGGTTGGAGGTCTAAACCGCATTGAATATGTATGCTAAACCCGTGGGGCCGTTTATCACCCTTTTCAGTTAACCTGCATTACTAATACTGAAAAATGTGAGAAAATATGAATCTATTCACTCTGGAGAGATCCACCGACCACCGAGAGTGGCATTAATTGTTTCAGAGTAGTTTAGTTAGTAATGAAGACAGTAAAATAAATACTTTGTTGACCAACTACCTATTTAAAATTTGAAAAAGAAGCCCGCAATGGAAGGGGGGGGGTGACTAAAAGCTTAGGTCAAATTAAATAAAATCAATAATTTTATACTTAAGTTAAATTAACCCAAATGTATGTTTGAATATTTTTCTTCACATTAAGTCCATTAATTTAATATAAGAGGACTTTTCATTAGTCAGTGCTGCCAATTTAAGGGATTTGTCGTTAGCAACTTTTCACTGTATTTAGTGAATAAATTTTTTAGAAAGTGACATTTTTGATGATCTTGCTCTCTAATTTAGAGATTCGGATGAATTTGGAGTATTGCTTCAGACTTTCTCAGATTTTAAAATCTACTCAGTACTACTTTAGAAAAGAAATGATGCGATGAAATGTTTAAGAATGGATCGTGGATGAACAGACATATCAGGGACGTAGCCAGAGAATAGGCGAGAATATAATAAAACTTGTCTTAAATAGAAAGACATACTTTTGTTTAAGACTTTCTGTTTATTTCATTTTCCGTTGAATAAAAATTATATAGAGATGGACTAAGTGTTCACTGGACCAAGAAATACTTTCTTAAATAATAAGTTTATGCCTAGTTAAGGATTTACGTAAGGCAGGTTTTATTCTGTAACGGTCCTGACATGTGGGCGAGTGGATAGCACAGTGAATTTGGTAGATGCATTGCTAGGTTGGTAGCCGCGGATCGTATAGTGGTAGTGGAAAAATTTTATCAAGATAACGTTCTTAAAACATTTTCTCTAACTGTAATGAAAATTACGAAAATGAAAATACATTAAACATAGCAAACCATAACATTAATCTAATACTCTGGATTATTTATTTATAATACTTCAAGGTTCATTGCCATTACATCTTTGCATATTAAGTATTAAATATAAAATCGAGGTAACAAATGCATACTCTAATGAAAATTTAAAAGTTATATTTATGTGATAAAAATGTAATGAAGCTTCAAACATTTATACTCTAAAAATATAAAATAAAATGATTATACAGTCATAGACGTACAGATGCCTTGTTATAACTTCTCGAGAGCAACTACATACCTCGTCCTTGAATCTTTTACACACCCATCGATTACCATTCTGGACGTACATAGAATGTCTGATGCACAATCTTAATCACAAATCGATGACAACTTTGAAGGCACAAAGGAATTCACGAAACACAATTTTAATCACTCATCGATGACAATTTTGGACGCACAAAGAATATTCTGCGAAGACAGATGCATACCAGCCTCGGGGGATTTCTTAGTCGTTATGAGCAGAGATATGGAGACGGCGTCATCACAAATCGATGACAATTTTGAAGAGCACAAGAGAACCTGTGAAACACAATTTTAATCACTCATCGATGACAATATTAGACGCACAAAGAATATTCTGCGAAGACAGATGCATACCAGCCTCGGGGGATTTCTTAGTCGTTAAGAGCAGAGATATGGAGACGGCGTCATCACTCACACTGATTCATCACTGATTACCCGGCTAACTGTACGTAAAAATGCACTGTAAACTTGATTACGTGAACAGAACAAATTAACACATTTTTCAATCACCTTTTCAATAAATCGTTTGTCTATTCACACAAACGTACACCTCCAGAAGACCGAAATTCAGGGTAAGTCCAATTCGATCACGTGCAAGTTGGGAAAGCAGAACGATGAGTAAGCTTCATCTTATCGAATCCCTTTGGATCGTAAAGTTGATTCCTTTTGTCACATGAAATTTGTATCCAGTTTATTCTTGATACGATGTTCTTTACCTCTCTTAGTTGATTTTACATCTTTACAGATAAAAAGATTCCTTTTTCTTTTCTATAGCAGGACCGGCGGACGCGAAGTCTCGTTCCACCTCACGCCCGCCGGGATCCACCGGGGTCGCCGCGACGGAAGAAAGAGAAAGGAGATTGGAAGAGGGGGTCTGGGCACTGCGTTTCGTGACTTCACAAGAGTGGATGGGATTTTGAACAGTTTGCATTGAGATCATTGGAAGAAATGGAATTAATAATGCTAATAAACACGAGTAGCTTAATTTTTTATGATGCATTGAAACTGCATTTTCGTTTTGAAATACTTTGCTCTTTAATAATTGTGAATCAACAATATTTTTTGTCAGAAATTAATGAAAGAAATTGGTACTGAATTTGAAGCAGTTTTAGCATTAAATGCAGTGCATTTTGTATTTCGGGCTAGCAAATACATTCCAAGTAATATCATGGTTACTCACAGTTATCATTTATCTAAAATGTCATATACTTATTGTTTATAATCTTTATTACTTTTACTTAAAAACTGAAATAGATTATTTAATTTTGCTTTTTTTTAAATAGCTTTTTGAAAGAATTGATGTTAAAAGTATCCAGATTCATAAAGAGTCATCTTAAGTCATTTCGTGACGTCACAAGAGAGGATGGGATTTTAAAGAGTTTGTATTGAGTTCTATGGAAGAAATCCGATCAATAATGTCAATAAACACTAGTAACACGAGCAATATGATTAGAAATTTATATAATTAATATTTTAATAAATTTTTGTACAATATATTCTACATATATTTATATTATACAGACTCGTAATATTAAATTTTATTAGAAGTAATTAAAGCACTAAAAACAAGAGAATAGAAAAAGTAAAAGCATTTATTACTGAAAGCTTACAAATACTGTAAAATTTTTCATAAAAACACTGCTAGTGTTCGCTTCAGTTTTCTCTGGGTAAGACTTTCAAATATCACATTGAGACATTTGAAACATACATAATTAAATATTTTTAAAAATTAGTGAGTATAGCTCTTGAATATGTAAAACTGCCCATATGTTCTTAGGGGTAAAATGTAAATATATTGCAGTAGAGTAATACATATTCATTTTTTTGGGGGGGGGGGCGGGAGGTAGCATTGCAATAATACATTTTCTTTTTTGAGTAAATTTCTAAATTTCAGAATTTTGAACCAATTCCAATAAACTGTTCAGCTGGGAAAGTTTCTTTAATAAATACCTTCCATTTTTCAGTATTAAGTATCCAGCATACAGATTTTCCTTAGTTCTTTTTTGATTTATAAATAAATCAATCGTGAGATTCGCATTGACCTTTAAGTTGCTTGATATGTGCAGTGGAAGGGGATCGGCGTTTAATTTATAATAAATGGTGAAATTTTCTTTAACATAGAATTGCCATAAAACTCTTGATTTATTTCTTAATTTCAATTCTTCAAAAGAATTTATATTTTCCTTTGCACTATTTTTTTTTCAGTTTCCTCAATATCTTCCAAATCGTTTTCTCTTCTTTTAGTAGGAACAGTTCTTTCTTGTTTTTTGATAATATCGGATATATAGACTGGTAAACTCGAAAAAATGCAAGGGATAGCATTCCGTTCTAATTTATAATGCTTTCTTTTTACAGTTAAAAGTGTACCATCTGATTTTAAAATAGTCTCGTCCAGTAGCGAAGCCAGGATTTTATTTTTTGGGGAGTGGGTGTCAAACTGAAAGCTAAAGTTCAATCGCAAGCAAGCAGAATAGAGATTGCTGACTTGCCATTAATATCCGAAAAAGGCACAAAGCATCATAGTTTCTTCTACTTTTCCGTATGATTCCAATGCTTTTATCGGTCATGGACTAAGAGGGTACAGGACAATCATCCAAGCATTGTGAAAGAACTAAATGAAATTTGCCTAAAAGGTGGCGCTGGGAGTCGTACCCATTAATTTTTTGGCGCATGCGTCGTGTGCTAGTAGCTAAAACGTAAACAAATATCAACGGAAGCACCCCGCGGGAGACGCTTACGCCGTGTGTCGAAAGACGGGCGCCCATGCCGTTAATCATTAAAAGGGGGTCGCATATTTTCCTTTCAGAGGCTGACGCAGTTTCGCCCGTCTGCCCACGGCCTTCTCTATTGTACTCTTCTATTGTACTATTGTATTGGTGAGTACAATATAGAAGACCCTGGTCTGCCGCTTCCCGATGATCGTCCTAAAGCCTCTTACAGTCGTATTCACGAAACGGCTAGTAACCGCTTGATCATGAAACTAACGTTTAACCGTTACTTGCTGGTAACACACCGGTAACCCCAGAACGGTATTCACCAACTATTTAAAACCATTGGTTTCCTGACGAACGTTTGACCACCGATTAACTTGCACTTGTGCATTCTGCTTTGTAAGCTCGTCTGTGATTGGCTTAGGGCACTGGCTATCCAACCAGCTGATTGCCGACCCTTGACCCCTCTTCGCGAGCGCTCCAAAATAGTTGAAAATAAGCAGGAATGTATTGTGTTTTCATGCATTTTTATAATCAGAAATGCTTCTTTTATTTATTTCGGGGATTGCTGCTGACTTTTTTGCAATTTATAACTGATATTTTATTTATATACACCTATGAATTTAAAAGATATATTGATTTTAAAACATGATAATTTTTAAAGGTATTCGAAGGTTTTCTATTTTTATTTTTTAATGTATCTGACAGTCAAAAACAGTACGATTGTTTAAAAATTTGTTAATACATACTTAAGAGCTTACTCTGGGGATATTTTATTTGTTTTACTGTAGGAGATGGTATGGTGGTTTTTTTTTTTTTTTTTTTTGAGTATCAATAATTAAAATTGCAAATGCATAAAAAAGCAAATATTTTTACAATGTTTTAATACAATTGTAATGATTCTAATGTTGAAACCTACTGGTGACCATACTTTAATCACAAAAATATGGATCATAGAGTAGCTCTGCAATTTTTTGTAATTTATACAGTAAAGAGTAAAGATATGCGTGAATATTAAAATGTGATTGTGTTGAGATGGTTCTTGCTGGGCCTTAAACAATGATTTATGAGGTAGTCATTACTCAATGTTTAACTGAAGTTATGAACTAGGCTGTCTCTTGATTTTTCATATCAAGGACTAGAAATTTTTTGATCCCCCCCCCCAAAAAAAAAAGAAAAAAAAAAGGAATTGCAGATCTCTATTCGAAATTGCAAGTTTTTTTCCCACAATAAAGACATACTTTAATCACTCTGTAGTCAGACATTAAAATAACATTTTTTTTCCACGTGATTAATTTATGAGTAATAACTTAGCACGAAGTGTACAACTTATTTAAATAAAGCAGGAACGGGGAAAGAGAGTATTCATTTTAAATATTAATAGTGAATAATGCCTCTCATGTATTTTTATTAATGGGATAATGCAAAAATCAAGAATTATATTAATTATTTTATCGGATGTATGTAAATATATATTTAATACTGTAAGTTTAAAACAGACTCTGTTAAAATTCACATTTTCTTCCCTCTTGAAACAGATAAAACAAATGTCAATGAATTTTTGTCTCAAAGCTACATGTTCTTGCTTTTGCAAAGTCGTAGGCAAATAAAAATTGGGAAGGGGGGAGAGGGGGGATATGTAGCGCTGAAATTTTTTTACCTATAGTTGAACTGCAGAATCAATGCAAATAAAAAAAAACTACAAATTTAATTGACTAAAATTTCGGGGGAGGGTGGGAAATCAAACTCTCATGATCTCCCTCCCAGGGGGGGGGGGGTTACGGCCTTGTGTTTTTGGTAATACGGAATACATATAATATGATACGACTAATTAAAGAAACCTGTTCCAGCCCAGCTAACCCCTGCTAATTCACATGGCGTTGTCTATTAAATTTTGCAATGCTCTTGCAGGGAAAAAAATAAAAAATTAATAAATTAATAAAAAATAAATAAAACAAAGATTAGTTTTTTTTCTGACAGGATTGGGATCATTATTGATTTTGATGGTATTGTAGTATAATGTCGAATTTATACACCTAATTAAAATGGTTAAAGACTTCATCCCAAAGAGTCTCACTTTTTTAGAAATAAAAAGATCATATTTTTGGAAATTCAGTATTAATTTTAAATATAATATTTTCACTGTTTCAAAGTAAAAAGAAAAAGATGCTGCTTATGACTTTTGGGAAAATGCATTCCTGATTTTTATTAGTCAAGTAACAGATATAAATATATTTTGAGTGAAATAAAAGTAAATAAATTTGTTAAAACGCACTTACAGGAATAAGATTTTGAGTGTTTATTATTTCTTTAGTATTTAATGGAACTTTAGAACGGATGTCGCTAAAATTACTTAACCAAAAACTAGTTGTTTTTCCGTCGGTAAAAAAATATTGTATTAGATTTCATAAATTACATTTACATAATAAATGATGTCATTTTCATGGTAAAATATATATATTAAGAAAATGAAACAGACCAAAACAATTTAGATATTTTTAGATGTTCTTAGAAATGTAAAAAAAAAAAAAAAAAAAAAAAAGAGAGAGAGAGCAAGAAGGAAGACTTAGGCCGCAGCGATGCCAGAACCCTGGAACTACTACTTCCCAATCGCTCGCTTTACCGCAGCGCCATAATTTCATTGATACGTTTTCCGTAAGTTAAAAAAATTTCCTTTTTCTCCTGTTTACCGTTTACTTACTTTGATGGTAATGTATTGAAAAATCCATGACACACATGTCTTCTAAACCGTTTACTTTCTCCTCACACATAAATTTTGCAAATCTATCAATAAATTCTAAAATTTCCATATCTTCTGTCTTCAACAGCGCTGTAGTCCGCCATGTTTGTTAGAGCGCATGCGTCGAATGTAACCGGCCTTTAACCACCCGAATTCGGCTGGTTACATTCGTCTGTTAAAAACGAGATGTAACCAGCCGATTTGGCCTTGTGAATACCATTTTTTTTAACCATCCGATTCTATGGTAATCCGGCTGTTACCAGCTGGTAGAAAGTTTTGTGAATACGGGTGTAAGTCCGTGTATCGGTGAAAAGTCCATCCTCTCTTGTGACGTCACAACACTTCCTCGCGTTCAGTACCCAGGCTCGCCTTCTAAAGCTTGGCGTTCAGTTCAGTGCGTTTCAGTACGCTAGTATGGGAAATGAATGTATTTTTCCGGATCGCTTTTCCGTACTGCGGGAGAACGTCTGTTCTTTGTACTTCTCCGCTTGAAAACCGCAGAATGACAAATGATAACCAATTATCCTTTGTTGGGTGACATGTAAAACGCTGAAACTTGTCTCCCGGGCGTGGTTACAATATTTTTGAGAACCGTCGCCAAAAGTTTCAGCCAATTTTTGCTCTGGAGAGGGAATAACGGCAGAGGCCCAGGAGGTTGGAATGGCAAAGGTCAAGGAAAGAGTCTCCGGTCACCATTTCCTCTCTTTTTTTTTTTTTTTTTTTTTTTTTTTTCTGTTGTGTTTGCATTCTTGCTCTGAGCGCTGATATTGAGGGAATAGATAGTACTTCGAGTGGAATTTGGGGTGAGGGAGGCTAGCCCTGAATATTTGT
>JAWZYV010014172.1:0-172331 GCA_038373885.1 Cheiracanthium punctorium
GAATTTCAGTACTTTAATGTCTATGGACATCTTCAATATAATATAACTGTAGACAATCATTGTTTGGTACATGCCCAAAATCTCGCCGTCTGTCCTCGACCTTGGCGAGTTTTGGCGAAATATCGCCAAATTTGGCGATAGTCAGTCATTTGGTCCATGCCCAAAGTATCGTCATTTGTCATCGTTCTTGGCGAGTTTTGGCGAAATATCGCCAAATTTGGCGATAATCTGTCATTGTTTGGTTCATGCTTAAAATCTCGCCAAATGTCGTCGACATTGACGAGTTTCGCCGAAATATCGCCAAATTTTGCGCCAAAAATTATTTCGTATTTTGTATAACTCTAAAACTTTAACCCGTAGAATTTTGAACTTTTGTATTTAGAACTATTGTAATATCTAACTGTTTTCAATATCTTTTTTGACAGCAATCGAATGAAAATTTATTTACAGGGTGAGCCAATTGACTTTAAATACATTGATGTGTATGGATGCATTCAATTCATTGAAAGTCTGTGGTCAATGACTACTTTGGCTATCCCCAAAATCTCGCAGACTATCTCAAGTTTGTCGGCTTTTGGTGAAATATCGCCAAATACAGTGTCAGAAGGAAATCTTTCAAATTGAACTCAGCTTGGCGATATCGAAATATTTGGCTAGAAATCGCTAAACCTTACTATTATTGATATTTTATCTCTTTCAAACAAATAAGTTTAGAGGAAGTGCGTCGAAAATATTTTTGATCTAATAGACGTGCAAGGAAGTCATGTGTTGGACACATCAGATTTTTTTTTTTCTATTTAAGTAGGTTTCAGCGAACCAGACTTTTGTAATCAATATAATTTAACATATTGTAAGTATTGTTGCAAGAATTAACTTTTGCTATTAATTTTAATTATCTTGTGAAACCTGAAATCTGATGAACCATTGTTCATCGGGGGGCAGTTTGTTGGAAAATGCTTAATCGAAAGGCCCCCTTTTCCCCCCTCACTGCTATATGCTTTGGTGCAAGGCGCCGGTGATCTGTGGCGCTCACATGCTTGTTATATTTTACTTTTTTGTTGTTTCGCAGTGCAGAAGCGAACTGCGTTTTTACTTTTTAAGTTAGTTGTGCTGTGTCGTGTGAAATAGAAAGGATGCTCTCCCAGCGTCATTGAAATGCTTCTTTTCTTGACCTCTTGAAAAACATATTTTTTACAGACATTGACGGGAGTTATAAACTCCTTCTTTAGTTAGCGATTTATCTTTTATTTCTTTAATTTTTCAGTTTTCTGTCTGATACTGGATCTTTACCATCGAGGGTAGCTTTAGAAAAGGCAAATAAAGCAGGGAGCGCGCGATCGCCATTTGGCGGATTAGACTTTTTTGTCTCTTGCAGAATTCCGAAATTTTTCACTATTTTCGCTTCATACTTTTGGCGTTTACCTTTCTGCGTCCGTATTTTCTCATGGAATGTTGTATGTCACTCTTTCAATGGTTAGATCAAAGAATGCTGTGGCAGCCAAGATCATTTAAGAGAATTCACCTGGACGTTTCGTGGTCGATGACTTTACCCAAAATATCGTCTTCGACGAAATGCTCAATTAGAATTTGTAACTGTATTTGCTCATTCGTCATTTAACATCTACTCTTCTTTTTTTTACTTAATAAAGTTAAAAACAAATTTTAAAGATTTAAATCATTTCATCGTCATTGTACAGTTGCTAAGAAGTGGCATGAAACCTTTTGTTTACTTTCTGTCACAAGTCATGTTCCGTCCGCGTCGCTCTTTGATTTTTCCTGTTAGTTTTGTTCAAGACCTTAGTGACATTCTTGATCGTTCCCATTTATTTTTGAATATTACAGTCAATAAAGTGACCGTCGAATTCGACGGGTTCCAGCTAGTGGTATATTATTTAGACAGCCAGTTTTTCAATTGTTCGTCGCAGAAAAGTAGTTTTCGATCTTTACATGGTTTGACATTTTATATTAATTTTTATATTAATTTTTATTTAAATTTTATATACTTTGAAAAAGACAGACAAAATAACTGTGAAGTCTTGAAGAAACCTGGCCAGTAAAGCAATAAAATAAACAGGGATATATGCCAAAACACGCTTTGCCGCTTTTTAAATATGGCTTAGCTAAATTATACCTCATTTCTCCTATCGTTCACACTTTTCAAATAACTGGAAAATTAATGCATAATGACGTACTTGTACACACTCGCAGCTGACATAATAGAACAAATTAAAAAAAAAAAAAAACGTTATAAGCAGTTATTATAGAGGTATAAGCAATGATTATACAGAGATTTAATATATTACGGTCGAATTTTTTTCGACCACTGGGTGACCCCTAGTTTAAGTAAAACTGGAATAGATGCAGAATTTCTCCAGTTAATGGAATATCTTCAGGGATATGTCCTGCATCATCAGCATGTCTGAAGCGTGTTTTTTCTAATATTTCTTTCATCCGAAACTAGATTAGAAATAGACTGGGTTGACGAAAAGATTCTAAGTTAGTATTTTGTTACACGATGCTAAAATCCCATAATGTGGAAGTGTTTGGTGTGTAAATACATAAATAAATGCACTCCATTGCCCGTTTTTGTAGATCTTCCTTTTCTTTTTCTTCTCTTACTTATTTTACCTTTCAAGCTATTTCCTTAGAACTCAATTTTGGCATTTTTAAAGGTTTTGAATTTATATTTATGTTTTTAATAATCACTTTTCCCCATGTGGGAAAAAACAGTATTTCCGAGGACGATAAATACCGGTATTTATCGGGAATGGCGAAAACCTTGCCATCCCTGATCATCTGGTGATTTAAAATTACTCAATGATCGCATATCTATCTATTAATGTATGGTTTAATATAGGGCTGTATATTGTCTCTGTCTCATCTGAACATAAATACTGAAAGATATTTGGACTGCTTTTATCTTTAAATTATTCATATACTCTTTAAACACTCATCTGAGCATACTAAAAAAATGAGTATTTCTAAGAAACTGTCATGTATTGTGTAGACATGAAAAAATTGAAAGTGCAAGGCACAAAAAGTTGGGTCTTCTTAAGATTAAAATAATAAAAAAATTGTTGATAAGTACCATTTTACGAGTATTATTATATAAAGTACTTTTTTTTATTAATTTTACATTCTGGCACCACTTTTTGTTTTGTGTTCTTGTTGGATCTACTTATTTGTCATCTGCACTCGGAACCTAATTAAAGTAAAATGTATCTAACTAAAACGTAACTTAATTAAATGAACGTATAGTATCACTTTTAAAAGTGAGCTTTAAATCATCTGTAACACGTTCACTATATGATTTTATGTTTTAGTGATTTTATGATTTAGTTTATTTGAAATTTTAATAACGTTTGATTCATATTTCAGTGCTACGCCCTGTAAAATGTGATTCTGCGACACAGTTTGACTGCGGCAATACTCGCTGTATTTCCTTAGAACTGGTTTGTGATGGTAAAAATGATTGTGAATCTTTTGAGGATGAGCCCAAAGATCTATGTTGTGAGTACACACCTACTGTTTGCTGTACTTTATACTAACGACAATCAAGTATCAGCTAAGACATAGAAGTTGTTTGCTAATATCTTAATTTCACTTTTTCAGTATGTGTTCTGTCTCCTTTTTTATAGTTTTTTCCTCCGCTCTCCTTAAAATTGTGTATTTTCTAAGATTGGGTTTGGGAAAATTTCCAAGTTGCCGCTGATTTTCAGTGCAAAAATTCTTATATAATTTACAATGAAGTTATATTTTAGTTATCCAACTTGTTTTAAAATGTTACGGTTTTTTTTTTGTTGTTGTTGCAACATCCCTGCAGCACGTAAAAGTTTGTACAATAGGGCACCCCTTCCTAAACACGGTAGATAACAAAATCACTCAAAATAACTGGCGTTTAAAACATAAAAAATAAAAAACTTTATAAAATAACACCATAAAAATTTCTTGAACGGCCATACAGCTGTTTCGAGTAAACATTTTTTACTCATCTTCAGTGGCAAACGCCTGAAGTCGGGAACTGGGCACTGAAAAGGAAGTAAACAGAAACGAAGCGACGAACGAGTCGTTGCCAAAACGGGGAAAGAAAAAAAAAAGAAAGAAACCAGGGAAGGGCAAGTGAAAGAGGGGAGAAAGGTAATAAAAAATAAAATATAGAAAAATACAAAGAATATAGAAAAAATAAACAAAACATAAAAATAAAAAGGGGGAAATGGCACAAAAAAAGGAACATGCAAAAGAACAAAAACTAGAACAACAAAAGAACAGTCACAACCACAACAACAACCCAAAATAAAAATAAATAATGCAAATATAAACACACAACAACAATTTTTTAAAAATATATATATACATAAAAATTAATAGGACAGCACAATATTTTTTTTAAATAGTTTTTCAATATTGCAACTACAATTCTAACTGAACCCGTCATGTTTTAGAGACTCAAGACAAGGCAGAAAATATCTTACGAAGATCTACACCTACTGAAGTTAAAAGCCTAGTGCCCTTGTCTTTACTTGGTTTTCAGTTCCCAGTTCCTGATTTCAGGCATTTGCCACTGAAGATGAGTAAAAAGTTTTACTCGAATGAGCTGTATGGCCGTTCAAGTAATCTCTATATGTAGTGTTATTTTACAAAGTTTTTTAATATTTTACTCTAGATACGTCAAGCGTTATATGAATCCGTGTTGTACGAGTTATTTGGATTATACCAACACAGTGCACACAGTGTATTAACAGGCAATACAGAAATATTTGTCTCATTCTTTTATCGAGATGCAAGCTTTTTAACGTGTTATACGAAATCCGCCTATGTGAACACGTGTCTATTGTACACCTGCCACAGTGGAGTCTACTGTAACTGGGTGTTTTCTAAGTACAGTTTAAAGTTTTGTAAGTAAAATATAATTATTTTGTTCCGATACCCCGCATTTTACCATTTTATTTTTCCACTTTTCCGTTTCGAAAATTATTTCTATTGGGTTGGCAACAAAGTAATTGCGTTTTTCCGTATGTCAATATTTCGCCTGGCCAAAACTACTGAAGTTAATTATGCGAAATTTGGCACGTACGTGAGTTCTTCAACATAGGTGCTAGATCAGAGCGCATTTTCCAAAATTCGTAATCTTAGGGGGGGTAAGGGGCCAAAAAGTTCTTTTCACATATCCCGCGTGATCTCAAATAAAAATAGAGATATCAGTGAAATTTTTTCTGTAAAATACAGCAGTCACGAATACCTAAAAATTAATTTCAGGACATCTTTAATATTGTCCTCTAAGGAGGATAGAAGCAAAAAAAGGGGGAGGGTGGCCATCTTTTATGGACGAAAAAAAATACTGCCAGTGAAATTCTTACTTTAAAATGTAACAAATATGAATCGTATGTTCAGGCACAGCTTACCTGTAATTAAAAACTTTTTGAAAACTTATTTGCTTGAATTTTATACAAGAAAAAGCAATTACTTTGTTGCCAACCCAATATTAAGAGTTTAAGCTTTAAATTTAATCAAAGTATCATGCTTTAATAAAATGCATACCCTTTTGAATTTTATTACAACATGTGGGAGGTTAAGAGTAAAAATGTAATTGTAAAAATGATTCGATGTTTTCGAAATTTTTTCAATTAATTTCTCACATCTTTACAATTTTATTATCCTTCCTTTCCTTCAAAATAATTTCAAAAAAATTTAAAAAAATCGTAAGACTTTATGAAAAGTAACAACAGCTTTTCATGTTTAAAGTTCTAAAAATTATTTATTAATTGATCATATTCTTCTAAGAATTTTCATGGCTATAAATTTAAATTTTCATATTTATCTCATTTTTAAAAATTAAAAAGGACTAAAACGTGGTATTTGTGTTGCGATGTTATGTTATTATCCAGCTCAATGCTCACCTATTATTCACCGGTCGATTTCAAAACATTGTCTAACTTCGGCGGTCCAGTAATCTTAAGCCTAGCTCCCACCCCACCCCCCCAAAAAAAAGAAACAAGAAAATCCTTCTACCGTCAACTTTGGTTGTGTCGCCAACTATTAGGTTACTTGCTTAGTAAAAATTTTTTTTAATGAGTTGTTTTCTTAATGAAACTATTATTTTCTGAAAGTACACTATTTCGCCACGGTCCGCGAGAAGTTCTCTTGTGTTCAGGATACGGACCGCGGTCCGTCATTTGGTGACCACTGATCTAGATCATTAAAGAATTCAAAACAAAGTATAACGAATGTGTTTTCTGGTGTGACAAGAATGTCTAAATTTGTATACATTTTTATGCAGTTTTTTTTTCTCTCTGATAATCTCGACTAAGTTAGGTTTGATTTAGGTACCCCATGAAGCTAACATTGTTAGGTAAAATTCTACATGTTCTTTTCAGTAGCGTCTTTTACTTTAAGAGTATACTTTTATTATTGCAATTTTGCTTTTGTTGTGTTTGTCTAGACAAAGATGAATGTAAGGAAGATAATGGAGGTTGCTCTCAAGTTTGTCATGATCTTCCAGTTGGATATGAGTGTCAATGTCGTCCTGGCTTTGTACTTACAGATAGTCATACTTGTGAAGGTAATGTGACTGGAGTAAAAATATGTATATGAGATAATTATTAATTGTAAATTATTGCAGGATTGTAAGGTTAATGATGTCGACATTGCCATCTCAATATTTAATTCTCTGTCTCACTGTCATTCATTTAATCTACGTGCTTGCTTGTCTCGTGCCACTTCACGACAGTCTCCAACCCTTTAACGCGTGTTGTCCTCGCTGTGAGGACAAACTCTAGAATTTTGGCTGTTTTGATCCATGAAGAATAAATTTGATTTCAACTAAATACTCAAAGAGGACATCTACATAGACTGCCCAATGAGAGAGAGAGATAGAGCCCAGCCAGCTGTGTCAAAAATGCTCTTGAGCTCTGTAGCACGCACTGGGTGATTCGATCGACCGCCATCTTGCTGGTACTTAAATCGTCGCAATGGCTGCACTTTTTCATTGGGAACTCATTGGGAAATGGTCTCGCTTCAAAGGGTTAATAATTTGCTAAAACCCCGTGGGGAAAAGTTTGAAGAATCTGTAAGGGGTTCACAAACCTGAAACGACGGGCATCATAATCTCGTGGTTCAAATATTGTAGAATGTATTATAAAGAGCAGATAAATAGCGAATCTCTTTGATTATTGATCAATCTAGGGGACACGTCCGCAGGTACCCTTTATTCTTTAATTACATCTTATACACCCATGCACAGTTGCTACTTAAGGAAGAGTTCATTTCTTTTTTCTAGGGGTAAGAAGAGTAGAGAATTATAAAATTCGCAGTGGTTTACTATCTTAACCACATGGCATCATAACCGGCACGAATATTTGAAATAGCTACATTGGTTTTGCAAGTGCTTGCCTTTGAACTCCACAGGCGAAACGTCAGGAGAGGGGGGGGGGGTAACATTGGGTGCGTGACCCCAACTTTGTCTGAAAAACTTTTGATTTACAAGAATTGTTTGGAAACGCGAAAGAAAATTTCCTTTTATGCTCTTAAATTCAATATGTGCCCCTCCAAAATTTTCGGTCACTCTACGCTTATGTTGAACTAAGTAGACGAGTACATAAGAGGGCACATCAGATAGAAAAAAGTCGCCTTTCTGTCCAGTTTCTGAAGTAGGTGGGTCATTTCAGGAAATGACTGACAGTTTTGTACATCTGAAAATAAGTGCCCGATCAAAAGTATCCCACTTCCGAATGCACCACTAGTAATCGCGCATAAGTGAGCAGGTTAGCGTCATCAAGCGTTTTCTCACCTGCTTTTGACAAAAGGTTGGGATTTGACAAAAAGCGTTTCAACACCCTTTTTTCTGCGCAGGCGTGGCGAAACGAAAAACTAGAAGTTCTAAACTTTTACTTGCATAACGCATCAAGTTACAGTTTATGTAATTTAGGTAAAATTGAGAAAGAGAAATGGTTTTAAAGACTGACCTTTCTTTTTATCTTTCTTTTTTGTCACCTAAAAAACGAAATTCTGATATTTACAGAACTTCGTAAAATATAAAAGATTTTACGAAGAACTACCTCCCATTTTGTACATCTGAAATTTTCAACTCCGGTTAATAGTTAAATTTATGAAAATAATAAATTTTCTTTTTAATGTGAAATCTTTCAAGGTGTAATGTATTCAATGCAAAAAGAATCTGTAAATGCGAATAAAATATTTGGCTACAATCTTGCCATTGGTTCAACACTAGCGTTCATCTTCTATGGGCTCAGTGATGTGGCCTCATAAAGCTACCAGACGATCGTTTTGGTTTTTCGTTTTGTTATTGCGCATGCGTAGTATGAAATGACTGCCTGGGTGTAACGAAATAAGCTTGATGTAGGAAGACAAGTGTCTTATGCCATATAGTCTGTCTAAGGCCGGGACTCCATATGGACAGAAAACAGAAATTTGTCGGAAAGCAGAATACTTTTATTTTTTATGTTTCGGTCGGCGATCCGATTTCCGGGTGTCTTCATATCGGCAGTAGGCCATAACAGATATCGCAATGCAGGCGCCATCTATCATCTCCATTTTAATTCGCTTGTTGTTCCGTATATTTGATAATTGAAAAGGAAGCCCGAAAAAATACATGAATAACGAATATTATCTTGCTATAATGAGCTTTCACTTTATGAATCTGATGCCTTTGATTAGAACACATGAAATTAAAAAAACGCAAACACAGATTCTGAATTAAATATTTTCCTAGGAAGAGAGAAGTATGGAATTCACAACATTGATTGAAGGTCTTCGAACTGTAGATGAAGAGTCTATTTCGAATACGTAAACCTTTGTTTAAAGAAAGTCTCCTTTTTTTCTTATTTTACTTGTTTTTCTGATTGCATACAAACTTTATTACCTAATTAGAATACACTACTGATCGCCCAATGGTCGAAATTCAACCGAAATATATTAAACCTCTATATAAGCATTGCTTAAACCTCTGTAATCATTGCTTATAAGGTTTTTTTATTTTGTTCTATTACGTCAGCTGTGAGCTTATACAATTACGTCACTATGCATTAAATTTCCAGTTATTTGGAAAATGTGAACGATAGGAAAAATGAGGTATAACCTGGCTAAGCCATATTTAAAAAGCGGCAATATTTTTTTTATCATTTCCCGGTTTGTTTTACTTATTTTATTATTTATTCACTTATTTTATTTCCTGTACTGCCCAGGTTTCGTCAAGGCTACACAGTTATTTCGTCTATCTTTTTAAAAGTATATAAAATTTAAGTAAAATATTAATATAACATCTCAAACCATGGAATGATCGAACACTACTTTTCTGCGACGTACAAATGAAAAACTGGCGGCTTCAATACTTTTCAATTTTTTTCAAATGTTTGTCCTTGAGACTTACTTATTGCCATCGCAAATGCAGGTATAATTGGAAATTGGTTTCTTTTGAGAGATAAGTGAATGATAAAATAATTCCAGAATATGTTCTACATGGGACATTTCGAATTGTCCGTTTATTTGGAATCCAAATTTTCCTACTGCATGGGATTCTAGTTAAAACTTCACAATTGATAGCATAACGGTGCATAAACTTGATGCGCATTCGTGCTCCATTGATTAATGCTTCCTTTGTACGGGAATGGGTTAGTTGCAACGGTCGAAAAGAGAAAAGGGCGAGTTGCACCGTTGATGATGATGAATTTAATCCACGGCCGCGAAATGGAAGGGAGACATGGAAGAGACAATCATAGGAACACTGTGGTCTCGCAAAGGGCCAGCGGTAGCATTTTTTGAAGAGGCCCTACAGCAACGGCCGGACCCAGTCAGGTTTTTTGGGGTCTTGCAAAGCGCCAGCAGTAGCATATTTTCGAGGTACCCCTTACAGCGATAGCCGGACCAAGTGATGTTTTTTGGGGTGTCGCAAAACCAGCGGTTGCATATTTTCGAGAGGGAGCAAGATATGGATTTCGATGGAACTTGCCTCTCGATTTGATTGATAGCTGTTGGCGCGGATACATATTGACCCCCGTCTCTTTGTATTACTTAAGTTTCTAATCAGTAAAACTATGCAATTAACTTTCATTACTAACATGTGTGGTGGCAAACTATGGTACTTTTCGATTAGCCGGCGTAAATCCCACCAACAATTTTTTCTTGGCGAAATTAAAAGACTACTTCTAAAACATCGTTGTTTCCCAAAATAAAGCCAAAAGTATTTATGGTACTTACGCATTATCCCGGCGGTCATTCCCGTCAAATAATTTTTTCGTCAAATGTGCTGGTAAACTGTTGCCAATCGTACTCCAAACTATCAATAATTTCTTGTGTCCGGCATTTATGTCGCAAAATCGCTCGTCTTGGCGGACCGCCCGGATAATACGTAAGTACCGTATTAATCAATATATAACAAAACAGTACTTATATACAAATTACAATGTTTAAACGTATCAATATACTAAAAAGAAATTTGTATGTTTATTGGATTAATCGTTCGTTAAAATTATGTAAATGGGAAAAACATATGGAATTAAATTAAAATTCCAAAATATAGAAATGCGGATGCAAGAACTTTGTACTGGAAATGATGCTCAGTGATTCTCGTTAGGTTTCTTTGAAATTGGCGCAGGTTTCAATTATTTGGCTTTTTATCGGCTGACTGAAAGTTATCCAAACTATTACAGTGAAATAACTCAAAAAATCCAATTAATAATTTTACTGTCATCATGGTAAATTATTTTATCGTAGCTATGATATGTTCTCAGTTCACCGCGTATTTGATTAAGTATATCAGTATTAACAAAAGTACAATCATTATTTTTAAGGGCTAAAATAACTGACTTCTATATATCTGTTACCCGAGAGTATGTTTTGTCGGAAATATTTCCATGCACCTCATTAACAATGTAATATTATTTTCATCCCCTACTGATTGCTGATGTATTTGATAATATTTTTACTAAACTGGCGATTATTTCATTTTTGCGAATTTTGTTGTAATATTATAACCCTATTGTACCGTTGTAACTTAATGCTGTTATTTAAAAATGGACACAACAATGGAACCATCATCCGACTTGGCGCACAATATTACTCGCCAATTTACTTCTTTAATTTTTTACGGTGCATTAGCATATTACACAAAAATTTTAACATTCGCACAAACAACTCCATACGAACTTTAACTATACCGAATTTCACCCTTCTAAGTTCATGCAGTGTGCTGCAAAAGAGACATAAAGATTTTCCTTAGCGTATTTATACATACATAGATTCCAACCAGGGGCGTAGCCAGAAATTTTTCATGGGGGGGAGGGGGGGTTACGACTACTGCAACTCACACATATGCATACATGTGTGTGACAAGGGAGTGAAGAATATACATTTTGTATGACATAAAATTCCTCATGGGGGGTTACGACCCCCCTACCCCCCCCTTGGCTACGGCCCTGATTCCAACCTCTGAGATACAAGCTCTTTAGCATCGAATCGCGACGCCATCTTGTTTTTTGAATGGAACACCTCTGGACCTCCTAATCGAAATCCTATTGGCTGGCACAGGGCGGAAAACGCGGGCAGAAACAGAAAAGTTCAGCATTTTCAACTGTTTTTTCTGCCTTGATTCTGTTTGGCAGAAAAAAACGATATTTCGTCAGTTTTCTGTTTCTGTCGCGTTTTCAACCAATGTCGAGTCCCCGTCCCTTTTTTTATTATTCGGGTCAGCTTTTTAGAATATCTTTAGTTTCACGAACTATGGTTTGTCTTATATCGTATTATATTTTAGCTTTTAATAAGGTGACCAATCGTTATTTATTATTATTTTTCTTTAAAAAGGAGTACACCCACTGAAAAAATAGTATTCGAATGTCAGTCAAATTTCATATTTTAGTTTTGTGAATAACTAATAGTCTTTTGTACGCAAAACTCAAAAAAAAAAAAAAAAAAAAAAAAAAAAAATAGATTCACTACATGATTCACTTTTTATACAGGAGAATATGCATAAAACCGATATGGGAAATTTAGGGAACAGGGAGTACCGTATATATTCACCAAAACGGTATATAAAACTCCCTTAAGGAGTACGTCTGTTCACCTTACTTTTAATGATTCTAAAGAAAATGAGCTTTGCTTTACTTGAACTGTTACACATTAACTTTTTTTTTTTTTTAACTGCGATGTTAAACTGATCATTTTGTTTTCGGAACACTTTATTAGAATTTCACACAACACTTTTACTGCAATTTACTGGAGTACGCTAGCGATCTTGTGGTCCCCAAAGGTTGCTAGCTCTTTAAATTTTTTTTTTTTTTTTACATAAAATATCAAATTACGAAACGGGAAACTTCTTTGATATATGCAAATATGACAACAAACTTTTCTCTATTGGTACAAAAATAAATAATAAATGTCATGAAATAAATTTAATAATTCTCATTTTCCATATGTATAAAAATATAGAAAACAATTTGCGCTACCTTAAAAATCTGAAAATCCGCAGGTTCTCTAATTTTTCAGCGCTTTTTCGCTATTTTCAGCTCCATTTTATTTCCGAGAGTTAAAAAAATTCATCATTTGCGTGACAAAATTATCTATCGCAATTGACTTTATGCCATCTTGAAGTCATGGATATCAGACTTTGAAAGGAACGTTGCGATTCCAATTTCGTTTAAAATACTTTTTCCGGATAACATCAATGATATCGTCTGCATGAAGCACTGATATAAGAGGAGCCGTTTACACAAAGCGAAATCGTTCGAATGCCTAAAATTTCCGCACGTTTCCAAAAGAGCATGAAATTCGATTTGGGTATGTAATAAAAATTGAGTATGGAGTTATATATTTTAGGTGGACGAAGATTAAATATATTGAATGTAAACATATTTTCGTCGAATGTTTTTTCTAGCGCCCGCTTTATTTGCCTTCACAAGAGGCTTTGGCTTCTAGTTCTCCATATATCCTTTTACATAACCCTTTGCAGATTGGCGTATTTAGCAAAATATTCAAGTTCCCGTGGTGGCAAATGTCCAAGCTTTGAACAAATTATTTCACATTAACGAAAAATTATTATCGATGTAAAATATTAGATAACATTAGGATATGTCAATATATCGTCAAATATAGAAGTCATAGCCTAGCTCCGTTCAGTTTTCTCCCCCCCCCCCGAACTTGGCGATAACTTGCTAAACGTGGCCAACCTAGGGGACTTTTGACGTACCACCGTCACTGGCGACCTTTCGGGCAATGGTTTAAAATGTAAATCAGAAAAGCTTGTCCCAAACTTCGACATCAAAGACAGAGCAAGTATAAGAAAATCTTAAAAGAATAAATGTCATTAACCCATTCGTGCCTGGATATTTTTGCGACTTTCTTCGATTTTTGCTAACACTAGCAATAATTGATAAATTTCTGATGTCAACTTTTTGAACAAGGGATGATTTCATTTAAAATCATTATGTATAAAAATTGAAATGTCAACATCCTATTTGGCCATATTAAAATATTTTGTGGAATTGAGGTTCAATACTCGCGAATAAAGGCGCGAACTGTAACTAGGCGCGAACTGTTTTGGGAACTGTATAATTCCTCCTTGAAGAAACACGAAGCCATTCCTAAAGTAAATGGAAATCCTTTGGAAAATGTAACTTTGTGAATTTCTCCTCAGTCTTGTATAAAAGTACTATAACTCCGCTGTGGTACATCTTAACGCAGAAAAGTTATAGTTGTGGACTTGTACAGCATAAAATTTTCTACAAATTTGATACTCGAAGTGTTTTCGTACGATCTGCAGTAACGGAGCTACGGAGCTCCCAAAACAGGATAAAATTGCGTACTTAACATTACTTTTAAGTCTCTTTCCACTTTTCGACGTAGCATTTCATGTTACAGTAAAAGTAGGTAATGCAATCCCGATCCCGCGGGAACGGCATCCTGCTGGATCCCGCACAAATCTTTCCGGGGCTAGTCCCGCGAGATTGAAAATAGAGGTGTTCCGGATATCCGTATACACGGATATCTGAAGAAAAATTTGTGAGCTTTAAGCTTGGAAGCAGATATACCACGTGAAGTACAGTCGACTGGATTCTCTTGACTCCTTAGATGATGCCAAGATGCTTCAGAGGTACGTACTTGAATTTTTGAGATTCGATTAGCCACGGACGTTTCCATGTAGTTGGTGATGATTTCATTCAATCTAAGACAATTTGTGAATCGGAAAAGAGAAAACTTCATTGACCTGTATGATCTTTCTTAGGGATTCGACAACCACAATGTAGAGTTTAGAAAGAATAAGAGCTGCCATGAGCTCTAATCTTGGCAATGTTAACACCTTCACTGGAGCTACTCTTGTCCTAGACGTGATAATTGCAATATGTACTTTTCCTGAATCAAACTTGGTTCTTAAGTAAAAGACTGCTGCATAAACGCGCTGAGATGAATCGGCAAATCCTACTAGTTGAATAGTTTTGATGGTACCTTCTTCGGACAGATATCTTGGAATCTCGATTTCAGCTAAATGATGCATCTGATTTCTGAATTGAATCCATTTTTCAGTAATGATGTCTGTCACTGGATCATCCCACGAGATACTTTCCTTCCACAAGTCCTGCATTAAGATTTTAAGCTGAATAGTAGTAGGTGACAGAAATCCAGGCAATATTGGAAAGAAGTGTTCTCTTCGTGAGTCTAACTTCAGGAGGTGAATTAATCTTGATTCGGAATGTATCTTCTTTAGCATCCCAGATGTTTCCTAAGGTTTTAATTGCTTGATCTTCTTCGATTTGTAGAGAACCTGACAACTTCTCATTTCTGGAGGTAAAGATTCTAATACTGATGATTTATTTGAAGCCCATTTTCGAATTGCAAAACCTCCTTTCTTCATGAGTTCAATCACTTGAGTAACTAATTTTTCGGCTTCTTACTTTGAATGTGTTCGAGTTAAAAGATCGTCGACGTAGAAATCTTCTAGAACAACTTTGGATGCTTCAGGAAAATTTTCGATTTCATCTGTAGCAAGTTGCTGCATTGTGCGAATCGATAAGTATGGAGCACAAGCAAATCCATAAGACACGGTTAGAAGTTGGAATTCTTGCAGTGGTTTCTCGGGGCTGTCTCTCCAAAATATTCGTTGGTAATCCACGTCTTTTTCATTAATCAGAATCTGCCTAAACATCATTTCTCATCATTTCTATATCACTTGTCAGGGCAATACTGTTACATCTGAATTTTAGAGAATGTTAAACAGCTCCTTTCGGAGCTTAGGGCCTGTGTGAAGAATATTATTTAACGAAATCCCTGATGTAGTCTTCGCAGATGCGCCGAATACTACTCTCATCTTTGTAGTCTCAGACTGCTCTCTAATAACTCCTAAATGTGGCATATAATAACATTGGGATGGAAGTTGTGCTACAACGATTGTCGTATGACCCAACTCTTCATACTCTTGCATAAATTTTACATTTTGATTTTTGAGGACTTGATTATCCTGAAGGCGTTTTTCTAAGGAAAAGAATCTCCTCTTATCTTGAATTTTTGAGTCTCCTAAAACACCTTCCTTCTTGATGGGTAGCTTGACCACATACCTACCATCACAATATCTTGTCGTGTGCTCTTGGTGGAATTTTTCACATTCCTGGTCTTCAACTGAAAGGCAACTAACTTCTGGAACTGATTCGACTTCCCAAAATTTCGTTATTCTGTTATCCAAGAGTACAAGAGTATGAAAACTAACTAGATTCATGACATTCTTTGTACTCGCAGCAGCTGCACAAATTTGCCCTGAAAGCAGCCAACCATAATGGAATTTAGAGCTGAAGGTTGATTCCGATAACCAGAGATTTTACCATATTGAATTAACTCAAAAAATATATCAGCTCCCAGAATAATATCCACTGGACGACTGATATCCACCGGACGACGAAAAGAAGGGATATGCTAACTGAAGTCCTGAAAGGTGAGGCGAATCAAAATTTGAGATTTGAAAGTTCGGCAAATCGCAGGTGAGTTTATTTACAACGAGTGCATTTATTGAGAATGTTTCTTGACTGAAGTGGGGAGTAAAATTAATCTCGACTCTTTTAGTAGCTAAAGCAGCAAACTTGTTTTCTAGCCCTAAAATTGTACTCTCTGATTCATAAAATAGTAGACCAAGATTTTTACAAGACTCTGTGATTAAAGATGCTTGGGAACCCCCGTCAATTAAGACTCGACATTCAACGAATTGCCCCTGATAGATTTTAACGTTGACAATTGCTGTAGAAAGCAAAATTGAATTTGAATTGTGCATATGACCAGTTAAGCAAAACTGCTGTTCTTGAGACATGGCTGGTGGCTGAGATGTACTTTAGCCAGTGGGCCGACTTTGAGTGGATTCATCATCAGGGCTGTCTCTCGAAGTTGACCTAAAAGTGTGCAAATGGTGTGATGTTTCTTTTTACATACGCGACATATTGTAGTGAATTTGCCGGAAGATACGTTATGATTACCACGAAGTTAGTTATAGTATGGTTATTTGCCCTTCACAAAACATCGTCGATCGTCTACGCTCATTTTGAGGAATTTTTCACAATTGTGTAATAAATGAGAAGCAAGGCAAAGTTTACAAGAATCTTTAACTGGGTTCACAACAGTCTTAAGAACGTATGGTTTATGTGGTAATTTAACTAATTTCTCATTAGGTTGAACATTCCTGACACCATGTAGACTTCGGGCTTGTTTTTCCAAAAATTAAAAAAAATTATCTAACGAAGGAAAGTTCTTATCTTCTAGAGTTAACTCCCATTTAACTTTAATAGAATCTTCTAATTTGTTTTGTAACCTATCTACAATCAGTATTTCAACTAGTTGATTTTGTTCTAATCCTAAGGTTTTAAAAATTCTAAGAACTTCATTACAAATATCTATCATAACTCTGATGGATTCAGAAGTCGATTTCACACTCCTTAAACTGAAAATATTTTTACATTGAAAAAACGACCCTATTATTATTAAATCGATTTAAAAGCGTATCCCAAGCATGTTTGTAATTTTCGTTTGTTATAGCGAATTCTCTAATTAATCTAGAAGCACCCGAACTTACTGAGTTTTGCAAATACTGCAATTTTTGAATGTATGTTAAGGCTTCATTTGAATCTATCAAACTTAAAAATATCGATTTGAAACTTAACCACTCATCAAAGCTCCCTGAGAATGAAGGAAAATCATATTTAGGGAGATTCATACTGATATAAGGAGTGACAGTAGTTTTCGGTTTCTCATTATCTGCTAACTGCAATTTATAATCAATTGTACTTAATTTTGACTTGATTTTTTCTAATGCCGAATCGGCAAAATCTTTAGAATCAGCAAAAATTTGATATTCTGTATCCTTATAAAATTCTTCGAAAGTAGAAAACTAATAATAACATTCTTCTAGTTTATCACGACATTTCAAAATGTTTCCTTTGAGTGCTAGAATTTTCTGAACATTTTCTGAATTGATTACGTTTTCCACACTCTCGTCGTACTGTTTGATTTCCTTCGATTTGTGTTTGGTACATGAGCGGAACTGGCGATTTCGTTTTCGGACAGTAGTAGAAAAAGAAGAGTTCTGCTCAGCCGGTACCATGTTAATTCACCGGTACGCCGCACAAGTGCTTTCCCTGTGTTGAGCAGGGAAGGGGGACGTGGTCGGAACGGATGTTGAGAGAGGAAGTTGACCGGATGTTGGAAGGATTGATAAGATTTTTTTTTCCTTTTTTTCAAATAAAAGAACTTGGAAAAATTTTCAGATTTTAACATATTTTTAAAATAAGGGGACTTGTAATTTTTTCAGACTTTAACAAATTTTTCAAATAAGGGGACTTGGAAAATTTTTCCAGATTTGAACGCAGAACCTACAAAAGAATTCATAGGCTAATGATTGTTGGCTTAAACCATTAGCCCGAGAATCCTTCAGGTATAAAATTGTAGGTGTATTGTGTTATACTTTAGTTTTCAAAATGATTTGGGATTTTGATTAATTTTTCGAAGTTTATTTTTTTATTTATTTAGTTTTCTTTACTATTTAGTAATAGAACCAATGTAAATTGAATAAATGTTGCTTAATACATACTTCTACTGTTTAGCTAATTTTTTGTATACCATTTACGATTATAGCATATATTTAATAAGTAACAGTTTACTAGAATATTAAAGTAGGGCTTTTTAAACATTTCTTCTACTGTTAGGGAAGTGAGAAAATTATACCATAGAAAGATGTTAGCACCTACAATTTTCAAAAATACTAGGAGGTCTACAAAAAAAAGAAATCTCCCAAGAGTTTTAATTTTAAGTTAATAATTAATTTTACAACAAATTTTTTTTAATCAAGAGTTAATTTATTTTTATTATTTTTTAACCAACAGTTTTAATTTTAAGTTAAATAATTTTACAACAAATATTTTTTTAATCAAAAGTTTTAATTTAAGTACTTTTATTTATTTTTATTTTTTCAACCAAGTTTTAATTTTAAGTTAAATAATTTTACAACAAATATTTTTTAAATCAAATATTTTTAATTTATCAAGAAAAAAAATTTAATCAAGAGTTTTAATTTTTAGCTAATTTTTGCATACCCTATTTTTGTTAAGTAGTCGTTTAACATTAAAGGAGTTTTCTACAAATTTCTTCTACTGTTAGGAAAGCGAGAAAATTATACCATAGAAAGATTTTTTACCAACCAAGGATGATTACCAACACATTTTTGATAGATTTTAGGCAGCGATTATACTAGTTTATATTTTCTATAGATCAGTTAGAGAAAAAATTGCATTTTTAGTAATCCTACAAAACATTTTTACTGTATATCACAAGTAGTAAAACTTGATTTATAGAATTTCAATACGATACGAGTTAGATTGTTTATGTGCAACACTAATTTTAGTTTTATTATGAAAGCATAATTTTATACATGCATCCACCTTTTGAGTGGTATTTTATTGATGCACTTAACATATTTTATAGAAAGGTGAGTTTAACTAGCACAAGCTTTTAGACTAGATAGTACTATTGTTAGAAAGTTGAACTATTGGAAATATAAATTGAAGATTCGTTTTAGTATATTGCATGCACAGTTTTATACCGCATGTACATAAAATATCTTTCAACTACTCAGATAAAATGATAGTTAAAATTGCAAAGAGTTATCATTACTTGAACTAAAATGCAAGGTTTTTACTTACGTGAAGGCACATTGTGTTAAATCTTCTTAGACGAACTTCTTGCACCAACATCTATACGGCTAGCAAGTCAGGAAAATAGAGTAATTATTTAAAACACATTAACTCTAAATTCCCTCCCAGCTGCCACTTGGAGAAAGCCCTTTCAAACCTATATCCCTCAAAACCCAGTTTTTGTATACAAACAGCTTAAAGTACTTCGGCTGATAATGCTATTAATAATGATTACATTCTTTAGATTACCAACTTAAAATTTTGCAAAACACCAAAATACTGAAAAACATGTAAAAATCTTTTAACAGTAACCAAAAAAATCACACTTAAAAGTGGAAAATATAATTACCAAACTATAAGAACCACATGATTATTTTCAATTAAAGCAAATTGCAAAAATTAAGAAGTAAGAGCTAATCAGGCAAATCAAATAAGAATTACGGTACCATCTTTTATGTAACTAAAATAATACCTAGATAATGTTACACTTACCTTGGACTTGTACACGCCAGAGATGAAAATAATAATAATAATAATAATACTTAAATAACGCACAAATACAATATACCCACTGCAGAAAAAAAACAACCACGCGCATGCGATATTCCAAACTCATTCAACACATTACTGATAAGAAATTGAGATAAGAAGAGCGTTGAAATCCGAGTGAACCGGTACAATAACACTAGGCTAGTTTACCGATAAGATAAACTCATGGAGGGTGATAGGGGAATACAGTAATGAATTCGGGACACGTGTTTCATTCTACGTTCAAAAATGGGGACTTATGGATTAAGATGTTTAATACTTAAAAACATGATCTAATTTTTACAAATGCATTGGAACTTTGTATAGGATATCTATTGAACACGTATTAAATACATTATGATTATTCTAATATGAAAAACGGGGTTAAGATTCTTTACTTGCGATGAAAGGAACTCAATTGTTTTATATACTTTTACAAACATGTAGACATTCTTTTAATAAATTCGTAAAATTATTGTTTAAAACAATTTTTACAATAATAAACTAAATTTTTTTTAATAAAGTCATAAACTGAAATTATTAATGAAAACCTGCTAATAAATTAAACTTATTACTCTAAAAGATAGCTAATCACAACATACATCGGAAAAAATAAAAGCAATTATAATACCTGAAAATTACCGGACGCATGTAACATTCTCATCCGCATGTAATATTCTTGTTACATGGGGACAAAACATCTGTTTGCTCGGCTAAAGAACTCTTTATCCGTTGCAGAACAGTTTACCTTACACCCAACCTACAAACTCTACAAATTTAACGGCAATTAAAAACGGGTTTTCTCTTATCAGGTATCACAGATCAGAAAAGAGATAAGGAAGTCACATGTGCAGAAGACACCTGATAGTGACGTGTGCAAATCTGTGTTGATTCAATATCCGGTAGGTTTGTTGGCAGGATCTGCTATTTACATTTAGTGGCAACTCTCGCTAAACAGGCTAAGACAAGTTAGATGATGCAATATCTACAGGATTGAGAAAGTTTTAAGGTAGAGGGCGCTTGGGTAATCACGTGATTTTTTAAAGAACCAGTATGAAGACATTTTAGTTAGATAAAGTGGCCAGGTATGTGTTGCGAGACTCCCTTTACACTGTGTGCGCCTATACTTAAGACGTATTTTTAATTGATTTTTCGCAGAGTTTCAAAAAGGTCTTTGCTTGAATCGATCGAAAATAACTTTAACATTGAATACACTCCCGAGTTTTATACTCAAAGTGATGCTGATGTGTTGCTGCAAGAAATAATACAATTGCCTTTAGATGTAAAGCCTCTGCAAAGTGTTGAAAAGAAAATTTCCCCCGAGTTTTGTACTACAAGTGATGTTGATGTGCTACAGCAACAATTGTTTCAATTACCCCTGCAAAGTAGTGAAAATAAAATTTTCTCGACCTGTAAAGTAATTACTTTTGCTGATGGAGGAATCAATTACAGTTTACCTGGAGCAACAGTCTCTGTTTACTCTTGGATACCCATTTTGCAAAAAATTCGTGAAGATCTACAGAAAGTGACAAATTATGAATTTAATATGGTACAAGTTAACTTAGGCTCTGAAGAACAACCTAAAATTGAAGACGGTAACTACGAAGATTTCAATCTGGACCTATCATCAGGTGTATGCATTCTAAGTTTTGGATCTAAACGAACTTTGGATTTTGAACCAGCGAACTGTGAAACCACTACCATTAAATCAGAACATGATTCAATGTGTAAGATATATCCCCCAACCAACAAACTTTTAACGCATGGTATTCCTTCTGAACCTTATGTGACAGACCCGCACATTAACCTAACGTTTGCGAAAATGTACATTTATGAACCTTCCCCGAAAAGAGCAAAGTTGGACGATTGGACGGACGATCTTTACCATAGATTATATGCTTCTGTAAATGGTACATGGCACTTGGAAAGACTCATCTACGTTTCACTTCACGATGAAAAAACTGACTTGAAGATTCACATTAGACAATTTATTCAGAATGCCCAATTAGACTATGTACCAACCGGTCAGGGAGCCGTGATGAACCCTACCACATGGATCGAATTTATTGTAAAACCATTAGATTATAATATAGGTCATAACAATAGCTCTTTTATTTGTAATAATCAATTATCTGTATTTAATGATGATGGAAAATGCATCTTACAACAAATTTTCAAAACCGGCGATTCATTTACGTTAAATCCAATTTCCTTAACACTTTTAAATGACCAAGTATTAAAACTTTGTGAAATGAGAAATGAAATATTGGAATACATTTTAAAAACGCTATATACGACGACGACCCTGCCTCATTTAATTTTAAAATTAAAGCCGCAAAAATGTAGCCGTGAACCCCATTGTAATTATGATGAGGCTAAACAAAAATTAATGGATATAGTACATCAGGAAATTTTTAAAAACATAGGCCAGGTTCAGGATCATCCTTCACAAAGGATGCATGCTTGTTCGAATAAAACACATGTTGATGAGCGAGAGGGTCTTATATGTAGTAAAGCATGGTTTATGGTCGACATACTTTACATAGCAAGAGAAATATGCGAGAACAAATGTATTTGTCATTATGACGGAGAATTTTTTTCAAACATTTTCTTTGAAGACTATATGAAGTATCTTCAAAATGAGCTATTTAATACATTTTTTCAACCGTTTTCAGATTTTGCTAATTCCAAGGATGACAAAACATGTGTAATTTCGTGATGTTATTGGTGTTTAACTAATATTGCGATTGTAAAAAAATATATTAAAACCATTGTGATTATGTAGAAAAGGTATGCTTGCTTCTACTGCAATAAGTTTTTACGGACTTACGAATGCTTAGTTATAGAATACTCATTGAAAAGTTATTATTTTCTTAATTGTGTAAATACATTGTGTAATTTAAAATATATTTTCGTAAATAAATAAGTTTAAATACGAAAACTTTTCTGTGTTTTCTTCGTGTGTATGTGTGTGTGTTGATTACTTGCAAAATAAAAATCTATGAAATTTTACTGCAGCAAAAAGTGGTAAAGTTAACATACATGGTCAAGATTTTAGGGTCTCGTTTTATACTTATCTTTTATACACTACAAGGTAAAAAGTTACAAATTTATTGAAGCATGCATTATGGAAACATTTATCTACTACATAGAAATAAAATGTTCTGATTAAAATCCTAAACTTAAGTGTGATAGGTAAATTGTGTTACATGAGAATTCACAAAGTACTAATTTTTTATAAAATGAACTTAGCTAAAAAAGTCAGTTTCCGTAATTTTATAACTTAATCGATTTTACAGGTTTTTCAAAAATAAAGTCAAGTGAGATAAAAAAAACTTAGTATTCTTAATTAAAGATTTTTTAGGTGTTCTTTAATGTAAAGATCTTACGACATTTTACTTGAAGTAACAGAATATTTTAAATCAGACACTATGTTTTTAAAACATCAGAGTATTAACTTAGCATATTTTTGTAATTTTGATTAAGTAATGGGCTTGAATATTTTTATGAGAAATATCAACTAAGTGCACATGTTACACATTTTACTGATTGAGATGGTTATGGTTACAAATTTTAAATAAATATTCTCTTACTTTTATACATGTTACTTGTTCAAACTAAGTGTACTTTTGATTTGTATACGTCTATGAGTTCTCATAAGTTATGAAATTATTTCTCGAAAGGAACTTAGCTATTAGAACTTTGTAAATTTCGTAGAAGTAGTATGCTTAACATGTTTTTGATAAAATGGATTTAAATTTGGTACAGAAATAATCAGTTATTTTAGCATAGATGTATAAACATATCTTTATGTAAACCTTAACTAATTAAAAGTAATATAATTTATGTCTGTAGAAAGTGAGGGACTTAGACTATTTTGCAGAATTATCAAGTAAAGGATTTTACAAAATACTTAGTAAACTGCATTAACAGATTGTAAGTTGTAATTTTTTTCTTTTAGAAGTTTTGCACATTGGTATATTTTATGTTCTGAAAGTCGTTGAATATGTTCTTGAAATAAACTAACAGATCTGTACTATGAAAATTTTATATAAGTGACGAACTTTGGTATTTTTCGAATGTTACGAACTTGATACATTTTTTCTGAAGTGCTAGATATATGAAATTGTCTTTTTAGAAACATTGTATTGTTCAACTTAGTGCATTTCAGGTACTCTTTCAAGATAACGGACTTAGAATTTTTTACAAATAGCAAGCTTGTAACTTGCTAAACATGCTTCTTGCAAATAGTTTTAAATATCGTTCTTAAAAATCGCAGTGTCTACTTAATTTGTTATATTTTATTTTGTTTATTTCTGTTTAGTAGTTACAACTTTGATAATTTTTAAGATCGATATAAAAAGATCGATATTTAAGATCGATATTAATACTCTGATGTTTTAAACTGACTGACTGAGGGGTATGCAATGGAGTACCTGCACTCGAGGTGCTTATCTCCAGTATGTGGAAGGATCAATGAGTTCTTTGATCTTGTTTTTAAAAAGAAGCCCTAAGCATGGCGGGCGTTAGTTCAATCAATCAGTTAGTCGATGCAGTTGTCAGTGGTGGATGGCGAGAGAGGCCATGGGCCTTTTTCTGTTCATTGGGAGCGTCGGATCGTAATCCGGTAACTCAGCCACAGTTTCGTTCGGTAAGTTTCTGTTCCTTGAATAGAACCGTTGTGATAGTTTGTGCACAGTTTTTTTTTAAAGTTGCGATCTTGAGGTCCCGTCGATAGTCTGGTTAGACAGGAAATGGTGTCCGTGTCTGATGGATCTTAATATGGTGCTTTGACGTCGTTCAAGAATGCTGAGGTTGGATTTAACCGTGTTTGCCCAGACCGGGGCAGCGTACGTAGCGGTGGGTCTAATGATGGACTTGTAGAATAGCACTTTATTATGTCTGGAGACATTGCTGTTGAAAATGAGAGGATGAAGTGAAGGAAATGAGAGGATGGCCGTCATTTTGTTTCTGGCATCAGTGATATGCGCTTTCCAAGTTAGATTCTTATCTAACGTAACACCAAGGTATTTGGCTTTACTAGTCCAGTCGATGGGATTATCGTCGATCATAATTCTAGAAGGTGGTAGCCTATTTGAAAAGTAGATTGCCTGGCATTTGTCAACATTGAGTTGGATGTGCCATTTGGCAGTCCATTGCAGGATGAGATTAGGATGGTGTTGAATTGTTTTTTGTAACGTGGTCTTGTAGGTCGATCAGCCGATAATAGCCGTGTCGTCCGCAAATACTGCTAAAGTTGTATGTTCGCTTTGTGGAATATCGTTGGCATAAATATTGAATAATGTGGGCCCAAGTATGGATCCTTGGAGGACCCTGCTTGAGATGGGCTGCTCGTCAGAGAGGGCATTGTCTAACCCGGACGACGAATCTGCGTTTTTGTAAGTAGTTATGAATGAGCTTAATGAGGCTATCGGGGAACCGTAGTTCAATAAGTTTGAAAATCAGTCCGTCATGCCAAACCTTGTCGAAGGCTTTGGCAAAGTCCAGTAGTACGATGGCTGTGTGCTCCTTGCTGATGTACGCGTCTGAAATATTTTCAATCACCCTGTGCAATTGGTGGACGGTACTATGTTTTGCGCGGAATCCGTACTGTTCGGGGATCATGATTTGAGCGTCGATGATGTGTCTGTTCAGTCTGTTGAGTATGACCCTTTCAGTAATATTCCCAATACTGCTGAGGAGACTGATGGGTCTGTAGGAACTAGCTACAGTATGGTCCTGGCCCGGCTTTGGAATTGGGCACACTATGGAGGTCTTCCAGGCGTCCGGGAACTGCTGGTGTCGGAGTACATCGTTAACTAGCGAAGTGATGGCAAACAGTGTTTTAGCGGGGATGTTGCGGAGCATGGTATTGTTTACCATGTCAATTCCGGGGCATTTTTTAACTTTTAGCCCTTTTATGATAGTGGCAACTTCGGAGGGAAGAGCCGGAGTGATTGTAGACGGTGGAGGTGAAGTGGCAAAATTAGAGACAGTCCTTTGCACTTCAATTGACCAACTGTTGGTGAGATCAATGTTGACGCTAAATTGGGTCGCGTAGGTTTTAGCGAGGATGTTGGCTTTTTCAGTGTTCTTGAATGCATAAGAGTTACCGTTTTTCAGAGGTGGCATCTCAGATTTTTTGGTGGTAAGTTTTTTGATGGCATGCCACACCGTTTTGTCTTCTGCATTCAGGTTGGTAAGATAGTTCGTCCACTCTTGATTTTTGTGAGCGTGTATAGCTCTTGACTTGCGCACAGAGCTGGTTGTATCTGGTTCTGTCCCGTGGGTCACGAGATCTTTGGTGATACTTCCTGGCGTTGTTTCGCTGTTCGATAAGGCTTCGGATTTCCTCAGGAAGGTGGAAGGATATATTGTTAATCTTTCTGGAGGACATTTGGTAAGCTTGAATTATGTTGTTCGTGATTGTCTTGGCTTTCATTTCTATGTCCGTCACACTGGATGCGTACGACATAATTATGGGTGCGTCAATGAGTGACTCCGTATACTTGATCCAGTTGGTGATTGTCCTTTTAGGATAGTTTAAGTCGATGTCAACATTAATTTCAAATGCAATCGGCAGGTGATCCGAGCTAAAGATGTCGAAAGTTCGGCAAGTTGGGGTTTGTGGTAAGTTATGCAGTGCGAAGTCAATAGTCGAATGTCCAGTGATGTGACCGCTGGAATCGGCGGTGTAATGCGTTGGTGTGGGTGGGAAAGACATCCTAAATTTGCAGTCAGTGAGCAGCTTGAGGAGCTTGTTCCCGTTTGGGCAGTTCTTTTTGCCTTTCCAGGCATAGTGGTGGGCATTAAAGTCTCCGACCACTATGCTGTTCTTGTGGTGAGTAAGGAGAGTCCGTAGGTCGCTCTCGAGAAATGGTTTACCATGTCTTCTGTAAGCCGACGTAAGTAGTATGTCAGCCTTGTTGCCGTGAATAATAATGGAGTTTGCCTCTAGGCAGCTGAGTTGGTTGGTGTAGGCACTGTGGGGAATCGAGTTCTTAATGTAGATATCAGTTCCTCCCTGTGATATACCGGGATTATCTCTATCGTTCCGGTATAGTGTGCAGTTGGCTATTTTGTAGGAGAAAGTTTTTCTGAACCGGGTTTCCTGTATGCAAACAGCATCGAAGTCTCCGTTAGCCAGAAAGTGACGAAGTTCGTCTATCTTCCAGTGCAGGCTGTTTGCGTTCCAGGATAGAATTTTAATGTGTGACGTCTTGGTCATGTTGGTTGTTAATTTGACGGCTGTACGCCTCCATGAAGACGAAAGTCTTGCCAAGGGGGTCGTCAAGTTGGTTCATTTCGTTGTTTATGTTCTTGAAGAATGTGAGCATATGTTTCAGGTTGACGTGATTAGAGATGCTTTTTATGACTTCCATTACTTCGAAGATGGTAGAGATTTGGCTTGTGCATTTTTCCTTTTTAAGTGATCTCTTAGACAGGAGATTTCTAGTTTTGCCCTTTTTTGGAGCAGGTCGTTTTGCAGTTTGTTTGGGTGCTTTTGGCTTGGATACCTCGTTGTCCATTTGGTTTTCGGTATCCATTTGATTGTCCGAACCTCCGGGCTGGGGGTCAGTCACGGTAGTTTGGCTGAAATTTAGAGGTTTATTCCAGGCGTTGGGTTTTGGAGCAGGAACCGGGATAAACTGTTGGAGTTTACTATTGACTTTTTTGGCTATTGTGTTGTTAGGTTGTCTCGTGTCGGTAATTGCTTTGGGGTGTTTGTTTCTGTTTTCGGGGTTTTGGGGACACCCACGATAGTTGGCCACGTGGCCGCCACAGCAATTTACACACTTCACGGGATCTTTCCCCTTAGTAGGGCAGTTGCAAAACAAATGGTCGCCCGCGCATTTCAGCGGAGCCCCCGGGAAGGGAGGGGAAGAGTAGACAATTACAAGGCGAGCCTGGGTACTGAACGCGTGGAGGTGTTGTGACGTCACAAGAGAGGATGGACTTTTCTCCGTTAAAAGCATTAGAATCATACGGAAAAGTAGAAGAAACTAAGATGTTTTGTGCCTTTTATGGATACTAATGGTAAGTCAGCAATCTCTATTCTTAATACGACATACTTGATAATAGTTATTAAGCTATAGAGTACATAAAAATATAAAATTGCTGTATTTTGGGTTAGTTTTATTGATTTCTGTTCTTTTGTTCTAGCAATCATTATGCTTCCGTTTGCTGCGTCCCAGGCTGTAAGTAAAGCTAATTACAAAAGAGGAGAAGATGTAAAAGTTTTCACTTTTCCCAAAAAACGAAGAAAAGCGGGCCGAATGGACTAAAAATATTCCAAGAAAAAATTGGTCCCCAGGAAAAAATGCGTATGTTTGTATTGAGCATTTTCGAGATGAAGATCTTTTAAAAGACGATGCTATTTTAAAATCAGATGGGGCACTTTTAACTGTAAAAAGAAAGCATTATAAATTAGAACCGAATGCTATCCCGTGCATTTTTTCGAGCTTACCAGCCTATATATCCGATATTACCAAAAAACAAGAAAGAACTGATCCTACTAAAACAAGAGAAAACGTTTAGGAAAAAGATATTGAGGAAACCGAAAAAAATAATGCAAAGGAAAATATAAATTCTTTTGTAATTAAGAAATGTATCAAGAGTTTCATGGCAATTCTATGTTAAGAAAATTTCACCTTTAATTATAAATTAAACGCAGATCCCCTTCCACTGCACATACCAAGTAGCTTAAGGTTCAATGCGGATCTCATGGTTGATTTATTCATTTAAAAAAAAAAAAAAAAGAGAGAGAGAGAAATCTATTTGCTGGATACTTACAAAAACAAAAATATAGAAGGTATTTATTAAAGAAATATTTCCAACTAAACAGTTTATCGGAATTTGTTGAAAATTCTGAAATTAAGTATGAACACAGATTTGGAAATTAACTCAAAAAAGAAAATGTATTACTGCAATGCTAAAAACAATAACAAAAATGTATATGTATTACTGCAATATATTTTACATGAAAACCCCTGAGAGCATTTAGGCAGTTTTACATATTCAAGAGTTATACTCACTAATTTTTAAAAATATTTAATAATGTATATTTCAAATGTCTCAATGTGATATTTGAAAGTCTTATCTAGAAAAAATTAAAGCAAACACTTGTAGTGCTTTCATGAAAAACTTTATACTATTTGTAAGGTTTGGATAAAAGCTTTTACTTTTTATTTTCTTGTTTTTTGTGCTTTAATTGCTTCTAATAAAATTTGACATTAGGAGTCTGTATAACATAATTATATATAGTATGTATTGTACAAGTTTTTAAAATATTAATTGTGGAAATTTCTGATTATATTCCTCGTGCTACTAGTGTTTATTGACATTATTGATCAGATTTCTTCCATAGAATTCAATACAAACTCTTTGAAATCCCATCCTCTCTTGTGACGTCACGAAATGGCTTAAGATGACTATTTATGAATCTGGATATTTTTAACATCAATTCTTTAAAAAGCTTATTAAAACGAACCAAAGCTAAATAATGTATTTCAGTTTTTAAGTAAAATTAATAAAAAATTATTATTTTTACTTAAAGATATATTTACTTTTACTTACTTAAAAATATGACTTTATGCTTATGCAACGTATAAATTTACTCCATATACACATTATTTTAGATAAATGATAACATTGAGTAACCATTATATTATTTAGAATGTATTTGCTAGCCCGAAATGCAAAACATACTGCATACAATGCTAAAACTGCTTTAAATTCAGTACCAATTTATTTCATTAATTTCTGACAAAAAATATTGTTGATTCAGTATTATTTAAGAACAAAGTGTTGTAAAACGAAAATGCTATTTCAATGCGTCATAAAAAATTAAGCTACTCGTATTTATTGGCATTATTAATTCCATTTCTTCCATTGAACTCAATGCAAATTGTTCCAAATCCCATCCTTTCTTGTGACGTCACGAAAACCAGTACCCAGACCCCCTCTTGCTTTCTCCTCTCTCTTTCTTCCGTCGCGGCGACCCCGATTTCAGGCACTGGGGAGTGAGATAGCATGTTAATGAGGAGTGGCCGTAGCTTTGACATTTATAGCACTGTTTGACGGCCCTCCCTCTGAATGATTCGACCCGGATCTTGAGGTATCCGTAGTCCGTTATGTTGTATATGTCCTCTACGTTGGGTGTTCGTTCGAGGTCGATAATGCGGTGTGGAAGCAATTCTTTGGTCTTATTACTTCTCATGAAGTTGATGTTGATAGGCTTGAATTTGTTGTCTTGTAGGAATTCTACAATTTCTTGAGTGGGGGTGGAGCAAGGTATCCCTTTAACAACAACTTTGAGGGGACGCTCTTTCTTCAAATCAGTAGTCTGGAAGCCGATTTGGTTGTCTTTAAAGTATGATTGTACTTCACGTAGCTTGGAATCGTCTTACAGCTGCAGGAGGAAAAGGTCTCCTGTTAATTTGGATTCCACTCTGTATCCTAGAATTTTAGATAAATTCTCTAGGTGCTTGCCGTAGTCTGTGTTCTTGAGCTCGCAGAAGACACGGTGCTTGGTGCTTTTAGTAGTGTTGGTGGCGAGCTTAAAGCGGGTGTTGTGATTTGTGGTGATGTTGTTTTCTTGTTTTTGTTCAGATTGGTTGACAGTGATCGCATTTGCGGTGGTCGTGATAGATGGTTCGTGACTGGGGACCTCGGGGAAGGCCTCCATGGTAGTTGTGTCGAATTGTTCTGTCTGATTCTCATTTTCTGTATTTTCAGTTACGTCCGTACAAGGACTGTTTGGTAGTTGAGTTTCCTCAGTTATTTTCCCATCGTTGTGCGGGTGTTTTTTTAATAAGTCTGTGTCCTCCTCAGCAGTAAGCTTGCGCTTGGGATTACCGCGTATGCGAACATGCGGGGTGATGGTGTAATCAACTCCGTATTTTTGCAACAAGTTGATAGGTTGTCTTACGGCGTAGTAGTGCAAAAACCCCGGGCTGTGGATCAACAGTTCAATGGAGGGTTGCGCAAATATGTCTAGTATTGAGCCAGCTATTTCCGCGCTGTACTGGTTATTTAGACCGTCGTAAAAGCGGAGAAAATCAAGGTACAATTCGTAGTGTGGATTGTTATCCTTGTTGTCGCGTTGATTGAATGAATGCACATAGTTCATAGATGGGTGGTGCTTGTTCCCTGGCATTCTCATGGGTGACAATAGTACGCACTCAGTCAAAATGAGAAGAGTACACGTTGCAAAATAATCCTTATAAGTGTAAGTGAGGCTTGAATTACGTGACAAAATAGTCCAAGTAAGTGGCAAAAATAATCCTTGCACGTGGTGAATCACGTTGTAAACAATGTCCTTAAAGGTCCAGGCACGTGGCAAATAGGGCTAAAAATAGGCTTAGCACGTGGGAAAAGTAATCCGAGCACGTGGTGAAACACGTTGTAAATAATGTCCTTACAGGTGCAGGAGAGGCTGGTTGTACGTGACAGAAATAAACCTAGCACGTGGCAGAGTTATCCTTGGACGCGGCGGCGTAGTGAAGTCTGGCTCGCACGAATGTGTGGATAGCAGAAAAGGAAATATGTAAAAAGCAGAAAGGGGGGGGCGAGGCGCCGACTTGTTGCCTATGTGCCCGCAACGTTCCTTTGGGCCTTTGCACGCTCACCTGATGTTTTAAAAACATAGTGTCTGATTTAAAATATTCTGTTACTTCAAGTAAAATGTGGTAAGATCTTTACATTAAAGAACACCTAAAAAATCTTTAATTAAAAGTACTAAGTTTCTTTATCTCACTTAACTTTATTTTTGAAAAACCTGTAAAATCGATTAAGTTATAAAATTACGGAAACTGACTTTTTTAGCTAAGTTCATTTTATAAAAAATTAGTACTTTGTGAATTCTCATGTAACACAATTTACCTATCACACTTAAGTTTAGGATTTTAATCAGAACATTTTATTTCTATGTAGTAGATAAATGTTTCCATAATGCATGCTTCAATAAATTTGTAACTTTTTACCTTGTAGTGTATAAAAGATAAGTATAAAACGAAACCCTAAAATCTTGACCATGTATGTTAACTTTATCACTTTTTGCTGCAGTAAAATTTCATAGATTTTTATTTTGCAAGTAACACACACACATACACACGAAGAAAACACAGAAAAGTTTTCGTATTTAAACTTATTTATTTACGAAAATATATTTTAAATTACACAATGTATTTACACAATTAAGAAAATAATAACTTTTCAATGAGTATTCTATAACTAAGCATTCGTAAGTCCGTAAAAACTTATTGCAGTAGAAGCAAGCATACCTTTTCTACATAATCACAATGGTTTTAATATATTTTTTTACAATCGCAATATTAGTTATACAACAATAACATCACATAATTACACATGTTTTGTCATCCTTGGAATTAGCAAAATCTGAAAACGGTTGAAAAAATGTATTAAATAGCTCATTTTGAAGATACTTCATATAGTCTTCAAAGAAAATGTTTGAAAAAAATTCTCCGTCATAATGACAAATACATTTGTTCTCGCATCTTTCTCTTGCTATGAAAGCTATGGCGACCATAAACCATGCTTTACTACTTATAAGACCCTCTCGCTCATCAACATGTGTTCTATTCGAACAAGCATGTATCCTTTGTGAAGGATGATCCTGAACCTGGCCTATGTTTTTAAAATTTCCTGATGTACTATATCCATTAATTGTTGTTTAGCCTCATCATAATTACAATGGGGTTCACGGCTACATTTTTGCGGCTTTAATTTTAAAATTAAATGAGGCAGGGTCGTCGTATATAGCGTTTTTAAAATGTATTCCAATATTTCATTTCTCATTTCACAAAGTTTTAATACTTGGTCATTTAAAAGTGTTAAGAAAATTGGATTTAACGTAAATGAATAGCCGGTTTTGTAAATTTGTTGTAAGATGTGTTTTCGATCATCATTAAATACAGATAATTGATTATTACAAATAAAAGAGCTATTGTTATGACCTATATTAAAATCTAATGGTTTTACCATAAATTCGATCCATGTGGAAGGGTTCATCACGACTCCCAGACCGGTTGGTATATAGTCTAATTGGGCATTCTGAATATATTGTCTAATATGAATCTTCAAGTCAGTTTTTTCATCGTGAAGTGAAACGTAGATGAGTCTTTCCAAGTGCCATGTACCCAGGGGCGTAAAGGGGGTCATAACCCCCCCCCCCCATGAGGAATATTTCATGTACATTCCTCACTAAATTATCACACACACGTATACATATATATGAGTTGTAGTAGTCGTAACCCCCCCATGAAAAATTTTTGGCTACGCCCCTGCATGTACCATTTACAGAAGCATATTAGCTATGGTAAAGATCGTCCGTCCAATCGTCCAACTTTGCCCTTTTCGGGGAAGGTTCATAAATGTACATTTTGGCAAACGTTAATTTAATGTGCGGGTCTGTCACATAAGGTTCAGAAGGAATACCATGCGTTAAAAGTTTGTTGGTTGGGGGATATATCTTACAAATTGAACCATGTTCTGATTTAATGGTAGTGGTTTCACAGTTCGCTGGTTCAAAATCCAAAGTTCGTTTAGATCCTAAACTTAGAATGCATACACCTGATGATAGGTCCAGATTAAAATCTTCGTAGTTACCGTCTTCAATTTTAGGTTGTTCTTCAGAGCCTAAGTTAACTTGTACCATATTAAATTCATAATTTGTCACTTTCAGTAGATCTTCACGAATTTTTTGCAAAATGGGTATCCAAGAGTAAGCAGAGACTGTTGCTCCAGGTAAACTGTAATTTGTTCCTCCATCAGCAAAAGTAATTACTTTACAGGTCGAGAAAATTTTCTTTTCACTACTTTGCAGTGGTAATTGAAACAATTGTTGCTGTAGCACATCAACATCACTTGTAGTACAAAACTCGGGGGAAATTTTCTTTTCAACACCCCTAATAGCACAACCGTCCCCTGTGACTGAAATGCGACCTCACAATACTGTCAGAATAGAGTTACAAACAGTCGCCGCGACTCCGCAGCAAAGTCACCCCAGAGTCCCTATGTCCTCTCGCTGTGTATTCACATTGCGACCCTTCAGAGAAGTCGCTTTGGGACAGTTTTGCGACAGCGAAAAAATTCTGGGAAAAAGAGTTACCGAGAACATGCACTAGATGGCAGCACCAAACTCTCAGGCAAGGAAACGCTCAGGTCCAGTATCGAAACGCCGTCACACTGGTTCGTAGGCTAGCATCTTACCTCAACGCTGTGATTACCTTGCTCAGCATACTTTAAAAGTAAACTGATTGCTGCAAAAACTAGTTCTGGCATGGCTTCTTTTGGAAATTTAAAATTTTTCTGGAGTATTTTATAAATGGAGGGAAATTACCATAATTAATACATGTAAATTAAAAATCTTGGAAATCTTTCTTTTTCCACATAAATTATTTTCAGGAGATAATGTGCTGTTTTATTTAAGTATTCATCCGAAATAACTAATGATTTATTGAAATTTTTTATTCGGTTATGAGAAATAAATTTGTAATGTGCGACATGTGAGTTTTGATATATATTAAGGTATGAGGGATAAGATTTATATTTTTGCTATATTTTGCCTAAAAGGGATTTCATATAAAAATAAATAAAATTAATTGGAAAAACATGCATTAGATAAAATAAATAAAGTATTTCTGAGACACACAGTTTTACCTCAAATGTTTAATAGTGGAACTGTCAAACATACCAGGGACGTATTTAATACGTAATTAATATGAATTAGGTCGGGGATCCCGGGCCCCATCCGAAAACTTAAAGCAATTATTAAAAAACAGCAATTTTGAGACATTTGTATTTACTCTAGTAACAATAAAGTTTAAAATACCGGATAGTCCCTCCCCCAACCGGAAATTTAAACCTACATACGCTATCGAAACATGTATGCCATGGGGATATGAAAGAAATTGTTAATTTTACTTAGTTTTCACCATTGTGATTAGAACACTCAACTCTAATATTTTTAAGAATAATATTTTTTTATAAATAATATTGTCTTGTTAAAACGAAATAATTCAAAAATTAATAAATTAAACTACATTCCATTACTACATAACTGTGAGATTTTATTGAATTACTATTTTCGGATTTATTTATTAAATGTTTCACGAAAGAAATTGCCACAAAATATTTGAAAAAATGAGTCTGTTTACAAAGTCGCAAAAGCTGCCAGTGTGACGTCATTTTGAAGTCCAAAAAAATCAGTAGTCACAAAACAGTCACACAGTGACTTCACAGTGGAGTCACTGAGCGACCGATCACATAGTAGTCACATGGTGACTTCACAGTGGAGTCACTGAGCGACCGATCACATAGTAGTCACATGGTGACTTCACAGTGGAGTCACTTAGCGACCGATCTCATACTAGTCGCATGGTGACTTCACGGCGACGTCACCGGGTGACTGGTCACAAATAAACTTCACAGTGACAACACAGTAAAAGCACATCACTCACAAGTCACAATGTGACTAGTATGAGACAGTCCTGTGACAATTGTGACCCTCTGTGACGTCACAGCAACTCTTTGTGACCATCTGTGCTATTAGGGACTTTGCAGAGGCTTTACATCTAAAGGCAATTTTATTATTTCTTGCAGAAACACATCAGCATCACTTTGAGTATAAAACTCGGGAGTGTATTCAATGTTAAAGTTATTTTCGATCGATTCAAGCAAAGACATTTTTGAAACTCGGCGAAAAATCAATTAAAACATACGTCTTAAGTATAGACGCACACAGTGTAAAGGGAGTCACGCAACACACACCTGGCCACTTTACCTAACTAAAATGTCTTCATACTGGTTCTTTAAAAAATCACGTGATTACCCAAGCGCCCTCTACCTTAAAACTTTCTCAATCCTGTAGATATTGCATCATCTAACTTGTCTTAGCCTGTCAGAGAGAGTTGCCACTAAATGTAAATAGCACATCCTGCCAACAAACCTACCGGATATTGAATCAACACAGATTTGCACACGTCACTATAGTTTGTAGGTTGGGTGTAAGGTAAACTGTCCTGCAACGGATACCTAAGAATTCTTTAGCCGAGCAAACAGATGTTTTGTCCGCATGTAACAAGAGTGTTGTCCGGTATTTTTCAGGTATTATAATTGCTTATATTTTTTCCGATGTATGTTGTGATTAGCTGTCTTTTAGAGTAATAAGTTTAATTTATTAACAGGTTTTCGTTAATAATTTCAGTTTATGACTTTATTAAATAAAAAAAATTTAGTTTATTATTGTAAAAATTGTTTTAAACAATAATTTTAGTTTGTGAATTTATTAAAAGAATGTCTACATGTTTGTAAAAGTATATAAAAAAAATTGAGTTCCTTTCATCGCAAGTAAAGAATCTTAACCCCGTTTTCATATTAGAATAATCATAATGTATTTAATACGTGTTCAATAGATATCCTATACAAAGTTCCAATGCATTTGTAAAAATTAGATCATGTTTTTAAGTAGTAAACATCTTAATCCATAAGTACCCATTTTTCAACGTAGAATGAAATACGTGTCCCCAATTCTGTACTGTATTCCCCTATCACCCTCCATGAGTTTATCTTATCGGTAAACTGGCCTAGTGTTATTGTACCGGTTCACTCGGATTTCAACGCCCTTCTTATCTCAATTTCTTATCAGTAATGTGTTGAATGAGTTTGCAATATCTCATGCACGTGGTTGTTTTTTTTTCTGCAGTGGGTATATTCTATTTCTGCGTTATTTAAGTATTTTTATTTTTATTATTATTTTTTTTCATCTCTCGCGTGTACAAGTCCAAGGTAAGTGTAACATTATCTAGGTATTATTTTAGTTACATAAAAAATGGTACCGTAATTCTAATTCATTTGCCTGATTAGCTCTTACTTCTTAATTTTTTCAATTTGCTTTAATTGAAAATAATTATGTGGTTTTTATAGTTTGGTAATTATATTTTCCACTTTTAAGTGTGATTTTTTTGGTTTCTGTTAAAAGATTTTTACATGTTTTTCTGTATTTTGGTGTTTTGCAAAATTTTAAGTTGGTACTCCAAAGAATGTAATTAATATTAATAGCATTATTAGCCGAAGTACTTTAAGCAGTTTCTATACAAAAACTGGGTTTTGAGGGATATAGGGTGAAAGGGCTTTCTCCAAGTGGCAGCTGGGAGGGAATTTAGAGTTAATGTGTTTTAAATCAATACGCTATTTTCCTGACTTGCTAGCCGTATAGATGTTGGTGCAAGAAGTTCGCCTAAGAAGATTTAACACGATGTCCCTTCATGTAAGTAAAAACCTTGTATTTTTTAGTTCAAGAAATGATAACTCTTTGCAATTTAAACTATCATTTTATCTAAGTAGTTGAAAGATATTTTATGTACATGCGGTATAAAACTGTGCATGCACTATACTAAAACGAATCTTCAATTTTTATTTCCAATAGTTCAACTTTCTAACAATAGTACTATCTAGTCTAAAATCTTGTGCTAGTTAAACTCACCTTTCTATAAAATATGTTAAGTGCATCAATAAAATACCACTCAAAAGGTTGATGGATGTATAAAATTATGCTTTCATAGTAAAACTAAAATTAGTGTTGCACATAAACAATCTAACTCGTATCGTATTGAAATTCTATAAATCAAGTTTTACTACTTGTGATATACAGTAAAAATGTTTTGTAGGATTACTAAAAATGCAATTTTTTCTCTAACTGATCTATAGAAAATATAAACTAGTATAATCGCTGCCTAAAATCTATCAAAAATGTGTTGGTAATCATCCTTAGTTGGTAAAAAATCTTTCTATGGTATAATTTTCTCGCTTTCCTAACAGTAGAAGAAATTTGTAGAAAACTCCTTTAATGTTAAACGACTACTTAACAAAAATAGGGTATGCAAAAATTAGCTAAAAATTAAAACTCTTGATTAAAATTTTTTTCTTCATAAATTAAAAACATTTGATTAAAAAAATATTTGTTGTAAAATTATTTAACTTAAAATTAAAACTCTTGATTAAAAAAATATTTGTTGTAAAATTATATAACTTAAAATTAAAATTTGGTTAAAAAAATAAAAATAAAAATAAATTATCTCTTGATTAAAAAAAAATATGTGTTTAATATTATTTAACTTAAAATTAAAACTTGGTTACAAAAAATAAAAATAAATAAAAGTACTTAAATTAAAACTTTTGATTAAAAAATATTTGGTGTAAAATTATTTAACTTAAAATTAAAACTGTTGGTTAAAAAAAAATTATCTCTTGATTAAAAAAATATTTGTTGTAAAATTAATTATTAACTTAAAATTAAAACTCTTGGGAGATTTCTTTTGTTTGTAGGCCTCCTAGTATTTGTGAAAACTATAGGTGCTAACATCTCTCTATGGTATAATTTTCTCACTTCCCTAACAGTAGAAGAAATGTTTAAAAAGCCCTACTTTAATATTCTAGTAAACTGTTACTTATTAAATATATGCTATAATCTTAAACGGTATACAAAAAATTAGCTAAACAGTAGAAGTATGTATTAAGCAACATTTATTCAATTTACATTGGTTCTATTAGTAAATGGTAAAGAAAACCTAATAAATAAAAAAATAAACTTCGAAAAATTAATCAAAGTCCCAATTCATTCTGAAAACTAAAGTATGACACAATACACCTACAATTTTATACCTGAAGGATTCTCGGCCTAATGTTTTAAGCCAACAATCATTAGCCTATGAATTCTTTTTTAGGTTGTGCGTTCAAATCTGAAAATTTTTTCCAAGTCCCCTTATTTTAAAAATATGTTAAAATCTGAAAATTTTTCCAAGTCCCCTTATTTGAAAAAAAGGAAAAAAAAATCTTATCAATCCTTCCAACATCCGGTCAACTTCCTCTCTCAGCATCCGTTCCGACCACGCCCCCCCTTCCCCGCTCAAAACAGGGAAAGCACTTGTGCGGCGTACCGGCGAATTAACATGGTACCGGCTGAGCAGAACTCTCCTTTTTCTACTACTTCGGACCCATTTTAATTTTATCGAATTACATCTAATAAATTTTTCATGAATTCAAACAATATTAAGACTTAAAATAGCTGTTTCTGATATTTATAACGCAATAAGAGAATTCAGAATGCACTTTTGATTTCATATATACGCATAAAAATCGAATTGTCCATGCAAGTATTTATTTCAAGTATTCACAAAATCTATTTCGCCGGTGCCTCCATATGATCGGACATTTTAAGTTTTTGTAATTATAACAAAATTGACCCACCTTTACTTGCATGGAACTGAAACTACGAATAAGATCTTTAAAAATACCACCTGTAATGACTTCTGTTCTTGAACTAAAGAAAAACTCGAATTTGAATGATAAACTTCATAACTTCTCACATTAAATCTTGCTTTATTACGATTTTGCACTGTATTTTGACTTTGAAATAATAGAAAACATCAATTCACAACCTAGAATATACTTGATTTAAAAGCCGCTACTAAATAACATGCCAGAATTGCGACTCTGAAAAACAAAAAATCAACAAAAACTGTCGATTCGAATCTACTACAACACGATATAAAAAATATCGATATAAAATTGATGTCCTAGACGATGCAGTCCTGCCATCTAGTGATGTATCCTGGAATTAAATGTTATGTCGGAACTCAACACAATTAAATAGAAAAAAAATCGTAAAAATTAAGTCGCATTGCTCGAATATATTTAACAGTACCTGCAAAAAGCGTTTTTCAGTGCAGCAGGAATTATATAAATGATCCTCATCGCAGTAAACTTAAGGGTTACAAAGCTCCCAAATTCCTTTTTCTAAAATACAACTAACCACTGCTAAAGTTTGACTATAATATGCAAGTTTAACGGTTAAAAAATCCGTTCTTTTTTTTCCCCTTTTGTTTCCACTGACAGATTTTTTCTTTTCTTTGCAGAATATTTGATAGTGTTTTTCAATATTTGCGCATTTCTCTAATTCTCAAACATATTTTTTTATATTAGAATTATCTCTGATATTTAAGGTGTTCGGAAAAAATAAAGAAAAAGAATGCTTATTTGTTCTACAGCAGATTATTCCATAGTAGGTTTCTTAAAGAAACCTATTTTGGAACCTATTAACAATCTATAAACTCAAAGTTTTCAGTTTTTTATATATTAATAAAAATGTGAATTGATTTCATCTTGGTTGAAATTTCTGATATAGAATAATTTGAATTTCTCTGAACTTTATATGCTACATTGAATTTGAGAGCATGGTGTTTTCTTTTTTTTTTTCTTTTGGATGGTTTATGTTCCTAAGACGTGCATTTTTCTAAATTTTAGATTAATATATTTCTTTTTTATATATGTAAGTTGCCAGATTTTTGTTTTAGAACTTAGTTCCGGCTATATAATTTACCAATGTTGAATTTTAACTGCGATTTTCATATTTTGTTCTTGAACAAACTAGGTGTGTGTGTGCGCGTGTCTTTTTTTTTTTTTTTTTTTTTTTTTTTAAGAAGGAGAATTAAGATACTTAACTTCGCTGCATGAAATAAAAAAGTTTTTCTTTTTTATAAATGGATAATTTCTGAGATATATTTTCTAATACTAAGAATTTCGACTTATGTTTCGTTATGAAAAATGTGAAGTTATTTTGCTTTAGTGAAATTTAAATTTAAATTAACTACTTTTCTCAGTTTTAACTGTAAGAATGTTGTTTTTTAAACATTTGATTTTTATTCCTTGTAAAGTGAATAATTTTTAAATATAATATCAATATTACTCAGGATTTTGTATGAGCTAGCTTTTATTGCTTACGTTCTATTTTAGTGTAATTAGAAACTTCTGAATTGTAACTGCAATGATATTTCCACTTTTTAAGTATTTCTTTTTCTCAGTGAAGAAAATCTGTCTGATTTAATACAATTTATGGTTTCTCAAGTAAAATTTGACACATTTTGAAATTAAACAGAAATGCTTCACTTTATTTGTGAACGCAATTTTTTAAGTAAACTTTTCATTTTGTTATTGAAAAATAACTAACATATATTTCAAGTTCGGAAGATAATTGGTAAACACATTTTTCTATCAATTTACATTTTAATCCAGTTAATGGAATTATATGGTGAAAATTATTGATTGATATTTTATCTAGTGAAATTTAAGTTTATAATATTCTTTTTCTATTTTCTCATTTACATATATAAGATATTAACTGAATTACTCACTGATTTATCTTTTTGTTACCTCTCTCATTTTCTTTGTGACATTTTCTTTTCCTGGTGTGAATAAATAATAGATTTCTTATAGTTCATTATAGCTCAGAAAATTTTTTGCAATTATTCTAACTATCAAGTGAATACATAAACTTTAATTTATTATTTTTTTTAGCGTTTCAACAAGATTATCAAATTTTAAAGCCTTTTATCTGCACTTCACCATTTAGCTGAAAGCTACATATTTAATGTTCAAGAAACCCGCAAATAAGCTTAAATGAAAACTAATGTTCTTTTATTATGCGTTTATAACAATTACATTGTTTTTTATATATGCTTACACAACATCAATAATTATTTTTAAATATATGATAAGATTTTCGAGTGTCTTTCAAAAATAGCTAAGTTAACAATTTTAATGAATTGATTTAGAAGAGCGATTAAAACTCTTCGACAAAAAACAATAAATTTGAAAAAAAAGAAAAAATCATAAAAAAATTAAGTATGGTAAGTATTACAACCTTATTTTTATTTTAATCTTTTTATGAAAGTTCTAATTATTGAATAGAAAGAATATAAAAGAAAAGAACCTACGTAAGAAACAATCGTTTTAAACATGTTAATTTCTTCTCTTATAAAAAGGATTTCGCCTAAGAATTCATATTAGATTGATCATGGTTTATATTTTCTTTGAGTAATGAATGTAAATCATTATGTAAAATGCATAAAACAAGGATACAAGGACATTAAATTCTTGTGGGATTAAAGAATAAGATCGTTTCCTTTATTTTTAATTTCTTCTTTCACAATAACACACTAAGACAGAATAAAATTAAATAGGTAAAAACTGAAACTACTACGACTCTTGTTATTTATTTTGATAAGATAAACTAGAGTTTCTGTAGGTTTGAAAAGCTATTTGGTTTAGTAGTAGCGATTCGATAATATAATACACAAAGTAAAATTTTAAAATGTGACTTTATTTTAACCCCTAAAATAATTTTTTCACTCATGCATTCTCAGGATTTGAAATTTATCATCGTGGTAGAACATTTCACGTATTGTGAGTGAAAGCATCACTTCAAGATGATTTCTAAACAAAAAGATCTGTATCCGTATCTGTATCCGCGGATATGAGAAAGAAATATCCGTTTTCATTTCCGTATCCGCGGATCTAGATTTTTAACGATCCGGCACACCTCTAATTGAAACTAAGAAGTATTGCAATTTCGCGACGCCTTCCCAATCATTAATTGGCCAAACATTTTTGCATAAGAAAAAGAATCAGTGGTCATGGGCGCTCATACCTATTGGCAGGGAGGGGGCCATCGTCCCCCCCCCCCCACAGCTTACATATTGTTATGAGTTACATACTGCTATAACGCAGAAGTGCTTCAACTCTAAATATTGTATCTTTTTGGGGCATGACCCTTGACTTGCCCCTTCCCCCCCCCAAACAATGACATGGCCACCCAAGCCAGTGATTATTAAACGTAATGCTTAAAATCTCACTTTTCCCCACTATTTTCTACTGAAATTAGTTTTTAGTTGATCCCGCCCAGGGGCGTAGCCAAGGGGGGGTTTGGGGGTCATAACCCCCCCTCCCCATGAGGAATTTTTTGCCATACAAAATGTATATTCTTCACTCCCTTATCACACACATATATGCATATATGTGAGTTGCAGTAGTCGTAAACCCCCTCCCATGAAAAATTCTGGCTACGCCCCTGATCCCGCCGGATCAGCAAATCTCAACATCGAAATCCTGCAAAATGAAAAACAGTGCGGAATTGCATTCCCTAAGTAAAAGTCCTGGAACTTGCAAAGAATTTAATTACCTACAAAATCCATGTATATATTTTTGTTATTAATGACTAATGCAACAACGTAGATGCAAATTTACAAAACAAAACATAGGACTTTTTACAGTACCATGAAGTATTATGAAGTTATTGCGATGTAAAATTTAAAATTTTGTTAAGTATGCAGTTTTAGCCTTTTTGGGAGCTTCGTTGGTTCGTTACTGTAGACAAGGACCGATTAAAGAGGGAGCGGGCGGAGGGGCAATCGCCCCTCCCGAGGAAAAAGAAATTGATGTAAAAGATCACATTTTTTTTCCATAAAATGGATGTGTATGTGGATCTTCCAACTAACGGCCCCCACCCACAAAATTGCATTAATACGTCAGTGAATGTCGATCGTACAAAAAGACTTTAATATCGAATTCGTTGGAAATTTTGTCCTCTAATATTCGTCAATTAAACTTTTTGCATCCAAAACTTTGATCGACAGTTGCGCATTAGGCCCGAACGCGGAACCTTCACACGTCAGATATCTACCATGTTTAGTAGTTTAGTGTGTTATGCACTCGGCCATGGTGGGGCCAAGTAGCTACTAGCTTTGTTATTAGTCTGAAATATATTTGAATTAGTTTAAGATTGATACGAGAGTTTTAAATTTTTGTATAAAAATCAGCATCATTATATGCAAATTGTAAATTTTGACAAATTGTATCGTTTACTAGTCGGTATTTATCGATGTAAATTTCACTTTTTCAGATATCAATGAATGTGAAACACACGGCTCATGTTCTCACATTTGTTCCAACACAGAAGGTGGATATATATGTGAATGTTTAAAGGGTTATATCCTGGAATCAAACAACAATAAACGATGCAAAGCAAAAGGTAAGTTTCTTTTTTCTTTGCTGAAACACGTTTTTGTGTTTTAGTCACTTACTGTCTAATGGAAACGTTTTAAGAGCTGCTTACTATTTATTACTATTATTTACTGGCCAAGTTAAGTTCTCCTTCCTCTTCCTCAAAAAACAAAACAAAACAAATCAGTTCCTGCACGAAATCAAATTAAGAGTAAATACACGGTATTCATCAAATAACACTCTGATTCCAAAAGTAAAAAGTCTGGAGTGACTCCACTGGACTTTCCGAACACTTACGATTAAGATCATTACCAAGCATTTTAATAAATTTTAATCGATGAATAATTCAAACATATATACCAAACTGAAGCTCAATCGAATGCGCCGTTCAAAAGCTAGCGCACTTTCAAGAATTTCTCCCCATACACCATGATGTAAAAGAAATCTTTGTCGTTGCTCTGAAGAAAAACTATAAATCCTATACACATCAAAATTAATACCGGTCTTACGATGGTGGTTTATAACATATATACCACATTTGAGCTCAATCGAATGCACCGTTTAAACGCTAACGCACTTTCAAGAATTTCCCCCCCATCGGCCATAATGTAAAAGAAATCTTTGTCGGATAAAAACTATAAGTCCTATACACACCAAAGTCAATACCGGTGACGCTCATCAAAATTCATACCGGTCTTACGATGGTGGTTTATAGCATATATACCCAATTTGAACTCAATCGAATGCCCCGTTTAGGAGCGATCGTGTTTATTCACATACACGCAAACATACATACACACAAAAAGACATACACTCACATACACACACACATGCATACATACATCTCGTAAAAATAGCATAAATGAATTCAGAAGACCTCAAAACTTGTAAATACACCAAAATCTCGAAGTCGAATTTTTTCATGATTACAATACTTTCCTTACATGGTACATGTTTGGAAAGTAAAAATCTCAAAATCAAAGATTAGTAGATTGTTGTTATTGTTGGTACTTTTGCTCTCTCATAACGGTGCAATATTCCCTCTCGTAGTAGGGAGGCATCCAGCCTATCCGGCCAATATGCGGGATAATTGACAGTAGCAGGATATTAGAAATAACCCACAGAACATCCGGCTTAAAATTATATACAGAGAAATAACATTCATAAACATAATGAACAAATTTTTAAAACTGCAATACTAAAAAAATGCGAAAAGACAAAGTTTTGTGAAAATATTTTGTTTTCCATACTTTATAGAATGCATTTTTATTATGTACTATCTGAAGTACCCGTCTTTGACGGGTTAGTAATGAATGCAAATTTCCAAAAAGCAAGAACTTTCGTCAGCATGGTAGGAGTACAACATGTTGCCAAAGGATGTAGTATGTTGCCAAAGTAAAAAAGCGAAGTTATAATTTTTATGTATTGTTAAAATATTACAGGTTAGAGAGTAACTAAGTAATATCTTTTCATTCGCTTTAGTCGTAATTATGTGATGCGCGAACGAATATTTACGCATATTGAAATAATTCAAATATATATTTTGAAAAACTGGAAGCCTAGAATTTAAGTTGAGTGACAACCTAGCATGTCACCAAATTTCGTTTCATTCCCTGCAGTCTTTATTTCGTGATGCTGGAACAAAATTTCAGCATTTTAAAACGACTTTCACAAAATCTCAAAATTTATTCAAAATATTTAAAAAATTCAACGCCTATAAATTAAGATTAGCTACTACCTATCATATCACCAAATTTCGCATCATTCGTATTAGTCGTTATTACGTGATGCTTGAAGAAATATAAACGTATCTTGAGAGAATTTTCACAAAATCTCAAGATCTAATAAAAATGCTTAAAAAATTGGACACCCATAGTTTATGTTGAGCAACCATCTATCATGTGACCAAATTTCATAGCATTCGCTTTAGTCGTTATTAAGTAAATGCGTGAACAAAGATTCACTCAGTTTTAAACGATTTTCGCAAAATCTCGAAATCTAATCGATTTTTTTTTATTAGATGCTGATAGTTTAAGGTGAGTGACCACCTATCATTTCACCAAATACCATTTTTTCACCTTTGCAGTTACTACGTGATGTGCGAACACAAATTTACGCAGTTTGAAACAATTTTCGCGAAATCTCAAAATCTAATCAAGATTTTTTTAAAATTCGACGCCTATGTTTTAAGTTGAGTGACCACCTATCATGGTACCAAATTTCATTTCATTCACTTCAGTCGTTTATACGTGATCCTCGAACACAAATTTACGCAGTTTGAAAGGATTTTCACAAAATCTCAAAATCTAATCAAGATTTTTTTAAAAATTCGACGCCTATGTTTTAAGTTGAGTGAACACCTATTATGACACCTAATTTCATATCATTCGCTTCAGTAGTTTTTACGTGATGCTTAAACAAAAAAAGCGTCACGGACAGAATGACAGAAGGACAGAGTGACAGAACGACAGATAGACAAACTTTTTTTTGAGGGTCGCAGCGGATTCCCAGATGCTTGAAACGGATAGAAATCTCAAAACTTTTGAATTCCAAGAAATGTACAGACAAAAGTCTAATTTTATTTATATAGATAGAAAATGGGGGGGGGGGAAATTAAGTACTTCTCTCTTTTTTAATATTGGATTACATTATTACTGGAAGAAATTATTGTAGAGAAACACTGTTTTTCCATCTTTGTAAGAATGTATAATAAGTTACCTTTTTTCCAACATTAATTGACTGGTGAGAAATTTCCCCCCCCCCTCTCCTCATTTTTGATAAAATAAGGAAATTTGTTACATTGATTTTCCAACAGTTGAATGGAGATGTCTTTATTTCAAAAACCGATCTTTTAAGATATTTATCTAATTCTTAAGGGAAAACATCCATGACATTGTTATTTGTATGACTTTAATTTCAGTAAAACTGGTACTAAATTCATGGAAACAATTTCAAAAGGACTTCTGATTTTTTAATTAAATAATTTGAAATAATGAGAAAATTTAAAGAAAAAAGTGATAGCTCAATGATCTAAGAAAACTAGTGAAAATAAAACAAAATAGAAGAAAACGTACTGCTGCCGGATAACCGGATATACGGCTGAAAGTTTGGCCGGATATTCGGTATCCGGCCAAATTGACATCCACTGCATCACTAATTTTCATTCAGACATTACGGGCTATGATGACAAATTTCATTATTCGTTTGCGACACCTCTATCTGTCTCGAACGGTGGACATTTTGAAAAGACTGTGTTGTGACTGCTTGCTGAGAATGAGTTTATACTTATAGTGATGATGGTCAATAGATTTTGATGTGAAATGCCATCTGTCAGAAGTCTTGTACACAAGGAAGTGTTTTGGGGGGGGTTATAAACATACACCCCCCCCCCGTGTCGAAGATTTTTTAACACAGTCCTTAAATTTTTAATATTCAACCATACATTTTCAATTTTTAATTTTTTCTTCAAGATTACGTCCATAGCACCCTCTCCCCTTAAAGAAAATCTGTGTACACCACTCTCTGTTAGCAGTTATTGTATATTTCAGAATTTCTATATAAAATTTTTATAGGTTACATAACAAACATGCCGTTCGCTAAATTCTTTTACTGACCTTTGTTTTGATATTTTTTATTTTGAAATCGGGGTTTTTATTTGCTAGGCATCCTATATTTCTAGTCCCGAATTAAAACAAAAGTCCAAGATTTCGCATATGTATACTGTCACATTATACTGGGTTGCTATACTACTGTCTCTTAAATCGTGAGTGTTTCAATTGGGCGTTTAAATAGATGTACGTAAGTTAGCCGAATGAAAAGTAGCTTTCAGATATGGCAATTCTTTTAGAAGAGGCTGCATAATCTACTGTTACAAATTTTTGGGGGGCCTGCTCTTCGGATGCTAAATATAGTCTAAAACGTCTATTCTACGCGTCAAATAATTAAAATTTGCATTTTGTTGCATGAAAATCGGTTAACTAGAACAAGAGATAGGGAGTTTTGGAGTTTTTGTCATTGTTTAACATACATTAGGTTAAACAACGGATTGTGTTTAGTCATTGTTTAACATACCGCTTGGCGATATCGCTTAGCAGATTTCAGTTTTGGAAACTTATTTTTTAAGCAAGTTTTGCGATTTTTCGCCAAAAAAATCGCTAAGCTTGGAGATATTTGGTGCGATTTTATTAATGGGGCCTGTAACGTTTGCTTCCCAGCATTAGTATTACTCAATCGCATTTCTATTACACAATCAAATAACTATAAATTTCTGGAAAGTACTACTAGACGGAAGTCGTAGAATGTTCGAGTAACGTCGTTGAAAGGTATAAAAGAGAAGGTCGCTCTGGAGTAGTTTTGTTCAGTTTGAGTGAATGCTCATAGAGTTCACTGCACTGGTGGGTATAAATCTCTGCACTGTGCGTGCTCTTGTGAGCGATCTTTTCGCTTGTTTTGAGAATCTCACTTTTGAATGCTGTTTGAAAATTCCCCATTCTTTTATTCTAGGAAACAGCTGAGATTTTTCCTCGAGAATTTCCACTGAGTTTTAGACTGCGGAAGGAATATGGTATGCGAAATACAGTATTTTTGAAAGCTTTTGTGATAAGTTGACTGTTGAAAAGAACGTTATTGCTTTTTAATATCTGTGAATTGTGTATTGAAGATTGTTCATCGAATTTCGTCCTGACAAGTGGACTGATTACTAGAATCTTCCATATACACCGGAATTTTAAGCTATGAACCCGAAAACTAAGCGGAGTTTTCTGCAACAGTATAGACGTTAAAATGTGAAATTTAATTTTTGCAAAATTAAACTCGTATTTCCCCTCAATTATATTCAGGGCTTAATTTTTAGCAAAAAAAAAAAAAGTGCTGGAGCTCTAATATTCTCTACTAACCGTCAAAGCGGCCAGCTTCGCCGCCCTGTACCCTACTGCTCTTTATGATTAGTGCAGTGTTAGCCAAATCATTGGACTTATTTCAACTGATATCAAGTTTCTTTGTTTTAACGGTATTTGTCAGTAAATTTATTTCGGTTAGGGTTACTACAAGTTTTGGGTGTCATCATAAAAGCCGACAGTGGCCATGCCAAGTACGGACATTCCAAATGTACAAAAAGACATAATTGGTGACATTTCCATCCATAAAATTATTACAAAAAGACTATATTAGGTGATACGGTATGGAATATGTTGCACAAATTCCTACAAAAATACTTCTTAATTTCAGCATTTAATAGGTTCTTTTCCCTTTGAATAACACCAGTGTTCTGCGGTGCCAATGTTAGCAACCTGATGTTTTTGCTTTTATAGTATTATTTTATACGTCTCCCTAGTTGCAATAATGTAAAAGAAACAGGAAATGACTAAAATATGGCATCACCCACTGCATAGTGAAGTTTTTAGATGAGCGATAAATGCATCAAGTATTGTAAAAAAGATATTTTAAAGCTGTGAGAAGACTTCTGCGTGGCATATGTAAATAAATGTAACGAATATGCTTGCCCCATTTGACGTCATTGAACTGTTAATTTGGATTGTTACCCATGCATTATTGTTATTACGCTAATGTTTACATCTAGTGTTGCCGTTCGCAGCGTAGAAACATCGTCAATTTTTGTGCCGCATAAGTTAGCGTATTATATAAATAGATAGCTCGTGTTCATACTCAGCAGCGTACTGTAAACCTCCGCAACCCTTGCAATCCGGAGGTCAGTAGTGCATTCAATTAAAATAATGATGATTCTGTTAAATATAAGATAATCGCAAGCTTTCTTGTAACACCAACAATCACACATTTATCTATTAATCCTAGTAGCTCACTTACAGGTTCTCTACTAGCTTACTTACAGGTTCCCTACATATTGTTAAAATGCGTGTTTATCATTCGTTACCTCCAGATCCAACATATAAAATATTTGCATTTCATTGGATAATTCTGGATACCATCAAAACCTATATGCATTGTATTCATTTCCTTTTTTCCATTGTGTTGTGAGTGCCATATGCTGTATTTGCTTGTTAATAAATTCCATATTCGGTTCACGGATGTATCTCTTTACAGCAGAGCTTGGTTCCTAATTGATTTCATTATAACGCGCGAGTTTTACCGCCAAGTTGTTTTTTTGTTTTTTTTTTTCGTATGCTGTTCCACTTTGAGGAAAGTTTTGAATCCTGCTTTATTTGTTTTGAGAACATAATGAGTTCTGACAAAGAACTTTATGGAGTTCACTGTTTGAAGGCGACTGTAAAAAATTTTCTGTATGAAAACGGCGTGTAATTGCAGTCTTCTCAGCAAAAGAATTGGAAAGATTTTTTTTTTTTTAAGAAGAGCCGAATAGAAATAATGCTGCTAATTTGTCAAAGCTAAAAAGGATTACGCTTTATTCCTATCACTGTTAAGTGATAATGTTCTTATATCGCTTCAAGATGAAACTAAGCAAACACAGCCCTATCGGAGCACATGTGCAGTTTGGAAGAAGTTGGAACGAACTTATGTTACGAATTGTGCAGTGAATCCAATTTTGATTAGAAAGAGACTAGCGACATTTAAGAAAAGACGTTATGTATCTATGAGAAGTCATATTGAGGAGATAAATAGATTAATTTCTGACCTAAAAGTTTAAGGTGCGGAAATTGGTGAAACTGATACGATTGTTTATATTTTGATGTCAATGCCCGAAGAATTTGAAAGTGTTAAAACTGCTTTAGAAAATAAGAAAATTCGAATTTAATACTGGATTTTGTTTCGCGGAGACTCATAGATGCGGAAGCTCTTCTGAATGATTCAAGGAGAGGAAAAATGCTTTCTAATTCCACTCATGGAAATACTGCATTTGTGTCAAATTGCAAGGATTTTTATTGCAAATATTGCAAAAAGAAAGGTCATACCGAAAAATTCTGCAGAAAGAAAATTACGTGTAACGGGTGCGGCAAAATAGGTCATTTGCAGCGCAACTGTAAGGCTAATAACCAATCAAATGAGGAAAAGTGTGCTTCAGCAGTTTCTTTCGTTCTTGGAAATGTTAAAAGGAATGTATTTTTAATACATTCTGGAACAACTTACCATGTGTTTTAATAAGAATTATTTTACGTCTATAGTATTTTCTACAGGGTTTATAAGCTGTGCTTCAATAACAGCAACTCTTGAAGTTAAAGGGATTGGAAACATTACTGGTAAAATGTCTGATGGAACTGAAATCACTCTGAATGGTGTTCTTTATGTTCCAGATTTAAATGGACAGTTAATTTCCGTTAGAAAAAAGAAAATGCAAATTATACTGTTATTTTCAATAACGAGAAAGTCTTCATTGAAAAGGGAAGAAAATAATTTTGGTTTGGTGAGCTTGATTTGAATGGTCATTACATAAGTTACTTTGTTCCAAGTAGTGGAACTGTCCTCATACCAAAGAAGAAAGAGAAAGATGGCCAACTCTGGCATCGTAGAATGGGTCATCCATGTTATCAAGTATTGAAAGTTTTAGGGTTGCCAGAACTTTCTTCTTTCTGCGATGTTTTTGTTAGAGCAAAACAAAGTGCAACTTCAATTAGAAAAGGACCGAGTAAAAGAGAAACTGCGCCGATGATTACTATTCATACTGATGTATGTGGACCTATCGATCCGGCAACATTTTCTAGAGAACGTTACTCCATGAGTATTATTGATGATTTTTCACGATTCACAAAAATACGTTTATTGAAACAGAAAAATGATGTATCCAATGAATTGAAAGCTTTCTTAAAAGTCAACCCCACAGTAAAGAAAATCAGATGTGATAACGCCACGGAATATTTTGATAGTGACTTTATTAGTTTTACTAGAGATATTGGTGTAGTGATGGACCTAGCTTTTCCATAAACACCTTCACTAAATGGCGTTGCAGCGAGAGCAAATAGAATTCTGTTGGATAAAGGACGAGCTTTAACTGCCGAATCGAATTTATCGAAAAAGTTTTGGGGCCAAGCAATTTTAACAGCGGCTAATTTGAAAAACCGAACACCGAGTAGTGCAATCCATAACTGTACACCGTAGTATTTAAAATATGGCACTGTACCTGATTTAAAGCATGTACGTGTTTTTGGACGTAAAGCTAATATGCTAGTTCCTTCTGTTCATCGTAAGAAGCTTGATGATAAATCTAAAAGAATGATCGTTATAGGCTACATTTAGTGGGATATCGACTATTAATTCCTGAAACTAAGCGTACAACTATATCAAAAAATGTCAAATTTGATGAAGAGAGAAATGAAAACACAATGAAAAGATGTGTCGAACAATGCCAATAATTGCCTGAGTATGAAATTGAACAAGAAGCTCAGTATATTACTTATGAGGACTCAGTTCAGGAAAATAAAATTAGGATTCTGATATTATTGATGAAAGAAAGTACGATAAGAGAAAATCTAACGGATTAAGAGAACAACCTATTCGATATCCAGATCCAGATCCTGAAGCTTTACTTAGTCAACAAGAAACTTTGTCGTATGATGATATCAAATCTCTCTCTGATGATGAACAGAGTTTGTGGAAGAAAGCAATGGATGTAGAGATTGAAAGCATGAAGATCAACAAGGTCTGGGATCTAGAAAAACTACCACTGGGGAAGCAAGCTAGCTCCTGTAAATGGGTGCTAACTAAAAAAAGAAACGGACGACGTAAAGCTTATCTTGTTGCGCGTGGATTTTTTCAAAAAGAAGGACTTGATTATAGAGAGACTTTTTCTCCAGTTATAAGTATGCCAACCTTACGTTTAGTGCTCATAATAATTTTGAACGATAACCTGCATGTTTTTGTACTGGATGTTAAAACGGCCTTCCTTAATGGTGATTTAAATAAAATTATTTATATGGATCAGTCTAAAGGTTATGATGACGGGAGAGGTGATAAAAAGTGTAGACTCAAAAAGAGTTTATACGGTTTAAAGCAAGCACCACGTCAATGGTTTAAGAAATTCAGTAGTTTTGTACTGGAACAACTTAAAGTGACAACTTAAATGCGAACCATTTTGTAGTGGAACAACTTGTAGGGAACAACTTAAATGCGAACCATGTATGTTCGTAAGACAAGTAAATTCGAAGAAAGTTATTATTATTCTCTATGTAGATGATTTGTTAATAGTGGGATCTGATATTAATGAAATTAAGATAATTATTGATATTTTATCCAAACAGTTTGAAATGTCAAAATCAGAAAAGGCTTCTGAATTTCTTAATATTAGATTGGAGTTTACTCCAAATAGTCTATTATTAGATCAAGAGTCCTACATTCTAAGACTGTTAAATGAATATGAAATATATCATTGTAAACCTAGTTCAATACCAATGGAGCCTAAATCAACTCTGAAAGATTTTCAAAGTGGTAATACATTTCTTGGGTCATAACGTGAACTTATTGGATCTTCATTGTATTTAGCATATATATCTAGATCCGGCATTCTCTATGCTGTTAACAGTTTGAGTCAACTTCAAGAGCATCCCACTGATATTGCCTGGTGTGCTTTAAAGAGAATATTACGATACTTAAAAGGAACTTTAAAGTTAAAAATCGAGTATAAAAAATGTACTTTTGATAATTCAGTATTATCCTTATATGTTGATGCGGACTGGTGAACAAATCCAAATGATAGAAAATCAATATCGGGATATGTAATTATTTTTTCTAATTTCCCTATAATGTGGTGTTGCAATAAACAAAAATGTGTTGCACTTTCCTCAACAGAAGCAGAAATTAATGCTCTTCGTAAAGGTATACAGGATATGTTGTGGATAAGAGCTATTGCAAAGGAATTAGCCAAGATCGAAAGTCTTATCGTGTTTGAGGATAACCAATCTTGTATAAAATGCATAACTAACGAAAATAATTTTGGTACATAAAGTTGAAGCTCTTACGAAATTCTGTTAAGAATGATAATATTAAATATAGTACATACCTTCCGAAATTCAGATTGCTGATATGTTAACAAAAGCTTTATGCAACTTTAAATTATCTAAACTGAGGAATCTATGCAACCTAAAAATTGAATGCAAATAAATTTTCTTAGTTTATCTATACAATTACAAGTTTATCTGTTAATCCTAGTAGCTTACTTACAGGTTCCCTACATATTGTTAAAATGCGTGTTTACCATTGGTTACCTCCAGATCCAACATATAAAATATTCGCATTTCATCGGATAATTCTGGATCCCATCAAAACCTGTGTATATATGTATTCTTTTCCTTTGTACATTGTGTTGTGAGCATCATGTGCTGTAATTACTTGTTAGTAAATTCCTTATTCGGTTCACGGATGTATCTCTTGTAGTATTGGGCAAATTTTCATTATTTCACAGAACAGTGAAATGAAAAGAAATAGTCTTAACTGAGCATGAAGAAATCTAAACAGTACGTAGTAGAAGTCCCAAAATCTGTTAGCCTCTGGACTCTCCAATCGGTACGAGGCGAAACGAGTCCTGATTGCTTAGTCGGCTAAAATAATAGTAGGGAAGAAAGGAGAGTTCTGCCCATGGGGATCCCATATTAATTGTGGGGATCCATGGGGATGGGGAGCGGATGCAGGAAGGATGCCGAGGGGGGATGTTGAGGGAGGATGCAGAGCGGATGCTGAGAGGATGTTGAGAGAGGAAATAGGCCGGAGGCCGGAAGTGGTGATAAGAATTTTTTCTTTTAAGTGGACTTGGATTAATTTTTTCAAATAAAGGGACTTGGGAAAATTAATGGGGTTGCATTTCTGAAAGTAGTAAATTTTTTACTGTGCTTTTCCACATCACGCTAGCCTCGCCTAATTGAAAGCAGGGCGTAACACAGAAGATGCGTTGTTGTATTTGTTTCTTTCAAAAATAAATGGGAACGGAATTTAAGATTATAGCGCATATTTAAAAGGTAACAGTTTACTAGAATATTAAAGTAGGGTTTAGGATACCAATACATTCCTTCTTCTGTTAGGGAACTTTAAAGAGAAAATTATACCATAGAAAAATTTTAGCACCTGTAGTTTTTACAAATAATGATTTAGATAGTGTATACACCTTTTTATCTAAACATTTTTTCTTGAGAGTATATAAGTTTATATTTTCTACTGTTAGTTTTTTATGGATCAATTAGAGAAAAAAAAAATACAATTTTAGTAATCCTACAAAACTTTTTTATTGTATATCACAAGTAGTGTAACTTGATTTATAGAGTTTCAATACGATATTATTTCTGTATTTTTTACTTTATGTGCAACACTAATTTCACTTTTTGGGTATATTTATGCTATGAAAGCATCCTTTTATACATGAATCAAACTTTTAAGTGGTATTTTATTTATGCACTTAACATATTTTATAGAAAGGTGGGTATAGGTTTAACTTGCACAACCCCTTAGAGTGGAAAAAATTGAAGATCCGTTTTAGCATACTAAGACAAATGCATGACCAGTTTTATACCACATTTACATAAATACCTTTCAACTACTTAGATAAAATTATAGTTTTAATCGCAAAACTTATTAAATTGCAAAGAGTTACAATAAATACAAATTAGTTGAACTAAAAAATACAAGGTTTTTACTTACGTGAAGCCAAGTCTTGCACCAGCAGCTTTATCTTTAAATCTAAGCTAGCAAGTCAGGAAAATAGAGTAATGATTTAAAATACATTAGCTCTACTCCCCCTCCCACCTAGCAAATTTCATGACATCTTGATTAATTACCCACATTGGCTAAAAATAGGGATATTACTTTGAGACTAAAAACAAAATACCAATAAAATAACAAATTTTAAGATATTAAACGCTATAAAAGTAATTTTTACTTTCCGAACATGTACCATGTAAGGAAAGTATTGTAATCATGAAAAAATTCGACTTCGAGATTTTGGTGTTTTTACACGTTTTGAGGGCTTCTGAATCCATTTATGCTATTTTTACGAGATGTATGTATGTATGTGTGTGTATGTGTGTGTGTGTGTGTATGTGTGTGTTGTGTGTGTATGTGAGTGAACACGATAGCTCCTGAACGGAGCATTCGATTGAGCTCAAATTGGATATATATGTCATAAACCACCGTCGCAAGACCGGTATTGGTTTTGGTGTGTATAGGACTTATAGTTTTTCTACAGGGCTACGACAAAGATTTCTTTTACATTATGGCCTATGGGGGGAATTTCTTGAAAATGCGCTAGCGTTTAAACGGTAGATTCGATTGAGCTCAAATTGGGTATACATGTTATAAACCACCGTTGCAAGACCGGTATTGATTTTGGTGTGTATAGGACTTATAGTTTTTCTACAGGGCTACGACAAATATTTCTTTTACATTATGGCCTATGGGGGGAATTTCTTGAAAGTGCGCTAGCGTTTAAACGATACATTCGATCGAGCTCAAATTCGGTATACATGTTATCAACCTGCATCCTAAGACCGGTATTGATTTTGGTGTGTATAGGACTTATAGTTCTCCTACAGGGCTACAACAAAACTTTCTTTTATGTTATGGCATAATGGCATATGGGGAGAAATTCTTGAAAGTGCGCAAGCGTTTAAACGGTGCATTCGATTGAGTTTCAATTTTTATATGTTTGAATTATTCATCGATTAAAATTTATTTAAGTGCTTGGTAATGATCTTAATCGTAAGTGTTCGGAAAGTCGAGTGGAGTCACTCGAGATTTTTTATATAACAATGAATAAATTTATCAGATTAACATTAAATTAATACCATTTTAATTTTTATGTATGATGAAAACATTAAATACTTTAGTTAGCAAGCGAAAATTTAATCTTATTTAGAATGTGCATATTTTAGGCCTATACAGATTTTATACATGCTTTATTTTCTATTAGGAGAAATCCCTTTAACCATATGTCCCTCAAACCCCAGTTTTTGTATACAAAATGTATAAATACTTAAAGTACTTCGGCTGATAATGCCTATTGCTATTAATAGAGCCTAGTTACACTAGTAGGGAAAATACACTCTTTGGAATATCAAATTACCTTCTTAAAAAGTTTGCAAACCGTTGACCTCCTATGCAATTTAAGCCCTGGGTATATATGGGAAAATGTTGTCATGCGTCTAAGAAGGAAAAAAAATCTCATGTCTCTTAGTTAAGTGGTGTAAGTTAAAAACGATGACTTACAATACTTAATTTGATGTGTTGCGCCTTTAGATTAGGGGGTCTAATTATGAGTTGAGAAAAAGTTTAACAGCAATAACTTTTTTTTTAAAGGTCAGTCAAATGAATTCAAGCTTTTAAATTTAACCGGTTTAGTTTAAACCGAACTGATGGGTATTGCAGTATGAAAATATCGATAGTTTAGTCTTTTAGGGGTCATGTAGTAATTGCGTCACATTTCCAGAGAGGGGGGTTTCACAGTGTAACAGAGAGTGAGGGAGGAAATGGTATGGGTTAACACGCTATAAAAACAATTTTAGAATAAGATCATAATTATACAGGCATATGGTTTACAGGTAGCAGATGAAATTAATTTTTTAAAAAAATGTGTTTTAATTCATATAGTATTTTTTTTCCAATGGCCGGCCGCTGCCTAGGAAGGCTTTGTCCACAACGGGCCGGAATTGTTGGCCACTTTATTATATTGGTACCTAGTAAGTGGACCAACGTCGCCCCTATGAAGGGACGGACAAATGACAACCCCGCCCAGTCGGGAATCGAACCCCGACCGCCCGGAGTTGAAGCCCAAACCGTAGTACGGTGCTTTACCCATCATACAATCCGGTCGGCAATTCATATAGTATCAGGCACACATTTCTTTTCATCTCTTTGATGTTCAAAGTAAAAGTACGCAAGATATTAAAGTTTAAGTCACTGGTAAGCGCTATGAGGGAGAATGAGTGTCTTTTGCGCAACTACGTCATTCCAGCTCTTCAACAGCGTGGATGTGTGGATAGGATCATTTTTATGCTAGATGGCGTTTCTCCACACATTGCAAATCCAGTGAAGCAGCTGCTGAAGCGGCATTTCGAAAATGCTAGAATTTTCAGCCATCATTTCCGTACAGCCTGGCCATCCCGATCACCTGATCTTAATCCGTGTGACTTCTATTGTGGAGCTATCTGAAAGATGTTGTGTTCGATGCTCCGATTGAAAACTTAGCTAAATTGAAGGCACGCATTGTGCCATACATTCTGAATGTGACCTCAGAGACACTTCGATCAGTTTAAGAAGTGATTCTGCTTCTGTGGATTTCAACTTGTTGCAGAAAATAGTGGATAGCAATTGAACATATTTTGCGCCAGCCTCACGAAATTTAAAACCCGATTTGATCGATGCTTTCTTGCTGTGTCTAGCCTCAGGACAGTTAAAAACAGATTTCACGTATGGTTTTCATGCAGTTTTTAGCCTAGAGACAATTAAAAACCGATTTTGCCCGTCCAATATGTGATATGACCTTGCCGTGGTGGATGGGCTTACGTAACAATAATACAGTCATGTACACTGAACAGTACAGATGGTTTAACGTGTAACTTACACCTTAGCCGTCGTTTTATGACACATTTGTCATTTGTAGTCGAACCCCTTTAAAATAGAAATAGCTACAGCGCCATCTGTTGCTAAAATTTGGAATTTTTATTTTCCTTATGCTGTACGCTTTCCTCCTTCCGTCTGTCCTGTCAACATTCCTTTCAAATTTGACATTCTGATCAGTGGTCCTTTTCTTTATAGAGTTTTGAAATTTAAACTTTAATGACAATCACCCAATATAGACGGCATCCTGTTAAAAGAAATCCCCACATGAAAGTTTTTATTCGTTTGAATAAATGTTGCAATCGGGAGTGTGTTTTATGACCCGCGGTTTAAGAGTTAATCACGTCCTTTTTTGAATCAAACGATATAGTAATGTCTGAGTGCATTGAAATAATAGTGCATTGAAATAGTGTATGAAGAATTTTTTAGAACATAGCATCACACACTAGAAGTGGTACAGCGTGGTTTTATACAGATTTACTGCATAAAAATACAGTTTAGATTTTATTTACACGTATTTTATTCTTTCTTATTCTCATTATTTTGTTTCAGATGGACATACCATTGTTCTCTTCAGCAATATAACAAACATTAGAAAATTCGATATTGAAACATCTGAATATGTATCTGTGGAACAGACAAGCCCCTATGGGAGGAGTTCAGGCACCATCACTGCTTTAGATTATGACTATCACACTGGTACAATATATTACTCAGATACTTCTGAAAAATCAATTAAAAGGTAAGAAGACACAATGTGATACATCGTTTAATAGTGTATTACATGTACATTATTTCATTTAATTTACCGTTTTAACCCTTTCCAATAAGGTTGAAAAGTGTTTATGATTTCCGTTTATCTGTCTGTTCGTGATTACTACGAAATTCATGTAAGTTCTTCCTACGTACAGTACAAAGAACCCTATTGAAAATAGTGTATGTAGCATTTACAGAACTTATATGACAGCATTTATAGATCTTTTATTGATATAGTATCTTTATATAGTATGTAGCATTAGATCTTTTATTGATACAGTACTCAAAAGAGCTCCAATACATTACGCTCTATGGGCAATCATTCTGTAAAGCTTAATTTAGAGGTGCTCGGATATTTTAAATGAAATAAAATTGATATATGATATTAAGGATTACAAGATAAAGCTCTCCATCAAAAATAGTGCGTTTATCAAATATAATTCTGCTACAGGAGCACTCAAAAGATTTCCAATAGATCATTCTCAATGGCAACTTTACACACATCTACCCATTTCAAGTACAATACCATCCTACTATACAGTTAGCTAATGATCCAACAAAGGGCGTGTGTCTCCCTCAAAACTTTCTCGAGAGGGTAAATAGCCAAGTATGACACCAAAAAAATGATCCCAAAAATGAACTCAGCTTCGCGATATTGTACCCAATTGTAAAAGGTGTATGAAGCATATATATATATATATATATATACATAATTCTTTTAAAGGAGCACCGAAAAGAATTCCTGTACATTACGTTCTATGATTAATCATTCTGTAAAGCATCTTTTAGAATTGTTCGCTTATTTCAAGCAAAGCATAATTCAGATATGTTATTAGGGATCACAAAGTAATTATCTCGATCGAATATAGTGTCTGCAGCGTTTATAGTTCTTCTACAGGAGAACTCAATAGAATTTCAATACATTACTCTCTATGGCAGTGTAGAGACAGTCACATTTTAAAGCACAATACAATAAGTATGTAAACGTTTATAACTGTTTACCCTCCAGTTAAAAGATAGAAATAATTTGTAGAGTTCTTTAACAGAGTCTCGCAAAATTAAGTAAACAGTGATAGACAGCTCTTTTTTAAAAATTATCTCTTTCCGAAGTATAAAGTTCCTAGGTTTTGGCCTACCCTAAGATTATCAATCCAACGGTCTGGAGTTTGGGGCGATTTTCTCTAGATGTAGCGTGAATACACGTCAGAAACCCTTGAAAATATTTTGCCCCCAACTAGTCCCCCCTTAGGTAAATGACGACAACCCCCGTGTCACTTTGCCCTAAGCAGTAAACTAAACTCGTCACCAGATTTAAATACATCGCTAAATTTGTCGCAAAAATATTGTCGTGTTGGAAAGCGTTTAATAACTGATGCGTTTTGACATGATTTATATATTTTTTTGCTGTTTTTCTTTTCTTTCTTTCCAATATTGTAAATAGAAAGTGGGTAGCAAGTGTACTAAGAAAATATTACACTTGTTGAATAACTGCTGCCGCAACTAAATTACAAATTTATTATATATATGTAATGTATAAAAAGGTAATTTGGGTTTTACTAGTTTTAGTATCGTTCAAGCGGTACTTTCACTGTAAGTTTTGCTTTTCTGTCTTACTTGCCACGCGCGCTCTGGATCTATGTTTTATTTATTTTGTTATTTGTCAGACAGGCATCAGGCCGTCAGACAGGCATCAGGCCGTCGATTCTGAGTTCTTTAGAGTGTACACGTGTCCCCACGCCTTTGTAGCCCCGGATGCAGGTCATGTTGGTAAATGTGTGTGGTTCGATTAGAGATAAGAGAGAGGCGGAGTTATGTCTTCGCAAACCACGTGGTGTGGTGGTGAGCGTAAATACACCCGCACATCGAAAATCGAGAGAGTTCTGCCACTGGAACTGCTTAATTAGTCCACGCTGATTTTTGTACCCGTCTCCCCTCTCCTCTTCTCTCTCTATACTGTAACTTAAAGATAATGTTTAATAAACCGTTTTACCTGCCTTAACTCTGGAACTTTACTGAAATATCTGACGTCTCAAATAGCCGGCAGGATGATTGCCTGTGTGCCAATTAAAAATTTTAAATTGTAAAAAATTAACGCTCTATAGTCGGGAGACGGGGTACACTGCTTACCCGAAGATGCGGAGTACGCCGGAAATGCGGCGTTTTGCCGACCGCCTGCCGATCAGAGATACCCGACTTGCCTCTTCGCCGACTGCAGATATCTGGACTTCCTCATTCCCTGCTTTGATGAAACTACAATCGCCTGACCTCCCATCGAATCCTCCCTTAAGCCCATCTAAAAAATTTGCGCTCCTGAGTTTTCCATAGACTAACGACGCTGATGCCGACACGTAAATTAAAGAAGTGCCTGCCCTCCGTTATCTGAGAACATCTTTCTGTACCGTGTTTACCATCCAAAAATCTGAGCCTCGTTTTTCATTTTTTTTTCTCGCACGTCCGCTGCTATTCTGAAAATCCGATGGAAATCAACGAAATTTCACTGACTTCATTGTACCCAAAACATGGCCTCCCCTTAGGAGAAGTGTGTGTCCAACTGGTGAATCATTTCCCTCTTTTCTCCGTGCCGAATATTTTTGTTTTTATGCGTACAACTTATGTTGACCGAAACTCATCCTGCCTGCATTTAACTTGGGAGAGAAGATATTTTTTTTTGTTTGTGTGTGTTTTGTTTATCGTTGAAGAATGACGATTTCAACTTACGGATATTGATTAAGTGAAGTAAGCGACTTACATTTTTGGAGTTGAAGTGAACATTACAGCATTATATTTAAATGGTTATTAATTGTGTGTGTTATTTTAAAAGTGCTATTTTAATGTTGATAAAAAAAAAAGAAAGAAAAAAAAATTGTATTGATATATCTGCGCTTGTTTTAATTAATATAGTATTTTCATTAAGGTAAGTTTACAATTGAATTGTGTTATTAAATATTTTATTTCAATTGAAGTTTTATACGGGTCTTACTATTATTAAATTGATGCTTAAATTACTACTGCATTACCTATATTTCCTGAAGATTTGAAATTTGAATTTTTGTTATTTGCATACTATGACGTAGTTTAGATTCATTTGGTTATTTACCTGAAATGACTTACTGATTGGGACTCTCAACTTGACACAAATTCTAATTTACTTGTGATTATGTCATTTTATTCACAGAAAAGTCACTTGAAAATTTATGACAAATTCATGCACCCGGGTACGATAACTTAAATGAAAACAACAAATACTTATTGTGTCAATGTAAATAAAAAAATTTCTTGCATTATATTAGGTTTGCTTAAATGTAGATGTTTTATTTTGAATATTTACTGTGTAAAATTTTTTTGTGCCAAAATGATCGTATATTATTTCCTTTATTGAATAATGATGCCAACCATTTTTTTTTCATGTAATAAAATTTAAATTTGCCTAGACGGTTAACTAGTAATAAAACCTCTGAGGAGAGTATTCGCCCTCAGATTGTTAAGAAGTACTATTAATAACCAATTAAGAAAGCACAATAAGCCATTGCTAGAAATAAAAAATTGTTAGGTCACATAAATGCAGTACCTCTTTCAGGTTATCATTTATATTGTATTACCTTGCCAAATCCTTCTAGCAGCTATGGTTTTCGAAATTTTCTACACACTATACACATAATTTACTCCATTTTGCCAACTTCATTTTTCCAAGTTATTTTCATTCCATTCACTTTATGCCATGCAAGCCAAAGCCATTAAGTATTTGCCAAAGAAAATAAATGTCAGCCATGTTTACCCATTTCGTTTAATTATATTACTATATTGTTGTACAGTATTATTGTATCCCACCTAGGTTGTAAATATTTTACTTGTGATATTTTGAAAAAAATTGTGCGCACTCATTGTTTTATTGCTTATTGTAAGATTTTCGTACTATTGCGTCATTATGTTTTGTCAAATTTTAGAAACTGCATCCTGCCCCTCAAGTGTTGTACAACATAACTCCAGAATTCTAGTCAGAAAAATTTAAGGTGTCTAAACTTGAAAATTAGATTAACTCGCAGTTTTAAGATTAGGTTGCAAGGACGTCTGACTCGCAAGTGAGAGACTGCCACCTCAATGATATTGCTCGTCAGACTTCTTTTGCCGGGGGGGATATTGTAATGTATAAAAAGGTAATTTCGGTTTTACTAGTTTTGGTATCGTTCAAGCGGTACTTTCACTGTAAGTTTTGCTTTTCTGTCTTACTTGCCACGCGCGCTCTGGAGCTATGTTTTATTTGTTATTTGTCAGACATCAGGCCGTCGATTCTGAGTTCTTTAGAGTGTACACGTGTCCCCACGCCTTTGTAGCCCCAGATGCGGGTCATGTTGGTAAATGTGTGTGGTTCGATTAGAGATAAGAGAGAGGCGGAGTTATGTCTTCGCAAACCACGTGGTGTGGTGAGCGTAAACACACCCGCACATCGAAAATCGAGAGATTTCTGCCACTGGAACTGCTTAATTAGTCCACGCTGATTTTTGTACCCGTCTCCCCTCTCCTCTTCTCACTCTATACTGTAACTTAAAGATAATGTTTAATAAACCGTTTTACCTGCCTTAACTCTGGAACTTTACTGAAATATCTGACGTCTCATATATATATATATATATATTTTAATTCTAGTGTTCTGATTGATACTGGTGCTCCTTTCACATATTTCATAACATCTGGGTTACTTTCTGTATATGGTATAGCATTTGATTGGATCTACGGGAATATCTACTGGACAGATAAAATGCAAAGAATTGGAATGAGTGACAGAACTGGGAAAATGAGAAAAACAATCATCAAAACTGATTTAGCTATGCCCAGAGCAATTGCTTTGAATCCCTTGGATGGGTAAGAATGATTTTATGTCCTTTTTACTTCCTCCTACGGAGTATAACGAAGTAATGTGATCCCAAAAAATTTCGGAGCGAAATTTCGACGAAAAAACCGATTTTGACTACCTCTAAATTTACATGTAAGAATTGCTTCGATGCATCTCATCGCAAACTACCATGCACAATCATATAAACGCGTATGCAACTCATTTTGACCAACGGCGAGTCTATTTCGGCCAGTTTTTCCATGCCGTCTGTACGTACGTACGTTTGTATGTAACTCGCATATCTCAAAAACATTTGGTCGTAGAATGAAGAAACTTTATATTTAGGATTGTTCTATCATCTAGTTGTGAACCTCTCCTTTCGGTTCTATTCGACTGGATAATTTATCTACGGGACCGCGCAAAAGATTCGAAATACATTACGCTCTATGGGCCGAAATTCTTTAAACTCCCATATCTCAAAAACTATTAGGCGTAGAATGTCGAAACTTTGCATATAGGATTGTTGTAACATCTAGCTGTGCAGCTCCCCTTTCGGTTCCATTCGACTGGATAGTTTATCTACAGGACCGCCCAAGAGATTATAAATACATTACGCTCTATGGGCCGAAATTCATTAAAGCGTATTTTAGAGGCATTGGGATATTTCAAATGACTCAGAAGTGATATATTCTGTTAAGAGTTACAGAATGCCTCCATTAAAAAAGTGTCTTTCTCATGTATAGTTCTTCCACAGGAACACTCAAAAGATTTCCAATACATTACGGTCAATGGCAGTTTTAGGGTCATTCATCCATTTCAAGCACAATGGTCCGACCACGGTCACGTCCTCCCTCAACAACTACGCTAATAGTCGTGAAGCTTGGCAACTTTTGGTGTACGTGTGTATGTATTTAACTCTCAAATCTCAAAAACTATTAGTGGTAGAATGCTGAAATTTCATACAAAATATTGTTGCAACATCTAGTTGTGCATCTCGATTTTTGGTTCTAATCTACTGGAGAGTTTATTTACAAGACCACCCAAAAGAATTTCAATACATTAACGCCTATGGACATCTTCAATATATTACGTCTGATGTCAGTCATTGTTTGGTTCATGCCCACAATCTCGCCGGCTGTCGTCGAGCTTGGCGAGTTTTGCGGAAACATCGCCAAATTTGGCGATAGTCAGTCATTTGTTTAATTCCCAAAATATCGCCATTTGTCATCGTTCTTGGCGGGTTTTGTCGAAATATCGCCACATTTGGCGATAGTCAGTCACTTGTTCCATGCCCAAAATACCGTCATTTGGATCTACGGGATCATCGTCCCGTAGTCCCCACCGTCCGATCATCGTCCTTGCCGAACTTGGCGAGCTTAGGCGAAATATCGCCAAATTTGGCGATAGTCAATCATTGTTTAGTCCATGCCTAAAACCTCGCCATTTGTCGTCGCCATTTCGAGTTTTGCCGAAATATCGCCAAATTGTGCGCTAAAAATTATTTCGTATTTTGCATAACTCTAAAACTTTAACCCGTAGAATTTTGAACTTTTGTATTTTGAACTATTGTAATATCTAACTGTTTTCACTATCCTGACCGCAATCGACTGGGTAATTTATTTACAAGATCAGCTAAATGACTTTAAATACATTAAGGTGTATGGATTCATTCAATTCATTGAAAGTCTGTGGTCGATTAGTACTTTGGCTATCCCCAAAAACTCGCAAACTATCTCAAGCTTGTCGGCTTTTGGTGAAATATCGCCCAATTAAGTGTCAGAAGGGAATCTTTCAAATTGAGCCCCAGCTTGGCGATATCAAAATATTTGGCTACAAATCGCTAAACCTTATTATTAATGATATTTTATATCTTTCAAACAAAATAAGTTTAGATGAAGTGCGCCGAAAATATTTTTAGTTTAATACTCGTGCGAGCAAGTCATGTGCTGTCCACGTCAGATTTTTTTTCAAGTACATACGAACGCGCACAAATAAATATTGATCATACTTTTGAGATTTATTATCAGTGTAAAATAGAGGGGGGGGGGACTGTTTATAACTTAAGTACTTTTGTATATTACAAGTTTAAGAGTGTACATTGTTGCATTTAATTCTTTCATTATTGACTTTATAAGCAAAACTGGTAAATAGAATATTTCTTCAAGAAGTAAAATGTTGTGGAATACCGGGCGATTCAAAATAGACGATTCAGCGATTATCTTTTAACACCGTGAATGATAGAAACATACTTTCAACTGGAAAATTTAGACAGCTTCCAGATATGGCATTTTTTTGCAAGAGACTGCATCCATATTGAAATACAAAATTTAATTTTTATAGGTCCTTCGTTTTCTATCAGTATATTTGGATAACGTTGCTCTGTGTATTATAAGATAAATAATAATTTTTTAAATTCTATGTATTTGAGTGGAATGGTTTTCGAGATATTTAAAATTAAAAATGATGACTTGCGCCACTTTCTTTGCTCTGCAGGCGACTGTTTTGTGGTGAAAAAAAATCTATACATTAGGGGACTAACTATGAGTTCATAACCGGAGAATGATGATCTCTTTGAGAACACATTCAAACTCGTTAAATTAATAGGTTGAGACTAGTTGTTTTTTAATATTTATAGGTTTAGACAAAATTTTACCTGAACTGATTGGTATTACATTGTAAAGCTGTCGATAATTTAGTGTTTTAAGGGTCATTTTCTAATTATGTAACACTTCCAGGGATGGCTTTTTGAAGCTGCAGAAAATGACAGAGAAAATGGTGTGGGTTAACTATTCCATTCATAGACATGGGATTTTGTATTTTTCTTATTTACCTTATAATACACGGTGCAATGTTTTTCTAGATATTAGTGATAGGAAGCGGAGGACCGTATAGAGATTTAATTTTGTATTTTAATACTAGCGGCTATCCGCGACTTCGTCTGCTTCGGCTTTAGAATCAGGTCCCGAGAGAAACGAAGCATGTGTGAATAACAAATATGTTTGCGACTAAAGAAACTGCATTTAAATATTATTTGTTTTTTACTTATTTTAAAGAAGTATAATGCATGGTAGTATACTTCATTTAAAATAACAGAGTATGTAAAATTACTAAATTTAGATTTTTTTTCAGGCATTTGGCGAATAGAGACAGTCACGACAGTATTTGCGAACTGTTTTGAGTGTTCTTGTAAAAGAAATATTTATGCTATATGCATGAATTTTAGCCTATGTTAATCAGGAATAGCGCAGCTTTCTATTAGCGAAAAAGTTTTAGAATCGGTTCTATAGTTACAGAGATACCCATAGAGCGTAATGTATTAAAATTATTTTGAGTGTTACTGTAAAGGAACTATTTGCGCTACATGCATTAATTTTAGCGTATAATACTCAAGAACAGTGTAGCTTACTATCAGTGAAAAAAGTTTTGGAATCGGTTCAGTACTTACAGAGATACACATAGAACGTAATGTAATTCTTATGAGTATCGCTGTAAAAGAACTATTTGTGATATATGCATAAAAGGTAGCCTATAACACTCAGGGTCCCAGTGTCTAAGAGGGTCTGCTCTCAAACCTGGAAGGCGGGAGGTGCCATGTTCAAACACCGGTCGCGCCTGTCGACCTAGCCGCACGCAGTTTTCTGTGTTTTTTTCAAAAACCTCGTGATAGTACGGGCTAGGATCCCTTAGAAAATTCCACACAGAGGAATTCTTCATATACGCCTAGGACTTTTAATCAGTGAAGAAAAATTTAAAATCGGTTTAGTTGCTACAAAATTTCCATAGAGCGCAGTGCATTAGCATTATTTTGAGTGTCTTTGTAAAAGAATTATTTATGCTATATGCTTGGAAGTTTGCCTGTATGTTAATCCAAGGCATAAGCTATCTTCATTACAAATTTTTCCAACCATTTTTGTGTGATTCAGTGAAAAACATCCAAACACATAAACGTACACATTTATATTATTGGTAGGATTTGGAAATTTACGAACTTTAAGAAACACATCTGGACTTTTCTTGGTACTTACCTATTTTCCCGGCGGTCATTCCCGCCAAACTGTTTTTTCGTCAAATGAGTTGCCAAACTGTTGCCAATCGTATTCAAAATGATTAATAATTTCATGTGCCCGGCATTTATCTCGGCAAAAAATCGCTCGTCTTGGCGGACCGCCGGGATAATACGTAAGTACACTTTTCTTTGTTTATGCTTTTTAATTTGGCGTAAAATCAACATAATTTCCATACTTATTTATGTTTTTCAAATGCATGTGATTTTGCAAATAGAATTTCTTCTTTATTACAAAAGCATAAATCATTTTGTGCGGGCGATAAAACGTTTTTTAATTAATAGTTAGAAAAGTTACTAAAATTTCCGAGCCTCAGGTACACTTTACCGAAGTCATGGGTCCAAGCATGCTCAAATATTCAAAGCTCTGCTTTCTGTAGATTTGTCTGGAGAACATTCATTTTTATTATTAGAGATAGATATATTTGGCATAAAACTGGAATAATTTGAGCATTATTTAATGTTTTTCCGATGCACGCGCTCCTTTATTGAAGTAATAGCATTCTTGTTAGCTCAAAACATGAATCATATGATACGGGCGAAACTCGCCAAGCATGGCAACGTAAAAACGGTTTTTAATTAATAATTAAAAAAGTAATTAAAAATCTAAAATTCTAAGTAGCTTATAACCAACTCCAGGGTCCCATCTATATCTAAACCCAAATGCATCCTAATCGATTCAGCGTAGGGATGGACGCAAGACGAAAAATTGGTGTCTCGCGTCTCGCAAAACAGCCGAAAAGCTTGTCTCGTCTCGCAAAAATCCCTATATCATAATGTGAAAAATGTTTGTCTCGTCTCGCAAAAAAGCTCTAAATCTCTGTCTCGTCTCGCAAAAAGTCGTCTCGTGTCCATCCCTAATTCAGCGGTTTAGGCGTGAAAGCGTCATAAACAAACAAACAAACAAACAAACTCACTTTCGCATTTATAATATTAGTTACGATATACTGTAAAAGCACTCATATTCGAGAGCCCTAATTTTCTCGAAAATCGCGAAAGGGATCGGTGATTTCGCGACCTCAAAATTTTGCGAATTTTATATGAATGGAACCGAAAGTTGAAAAATTCCATATATAGAAAGATGCCATATCTATATAAGTGCCCATATATAGGACCCTTTGTCACAAGGCATTTTAAGAAACTTCCTTTTGTCCAAAAAGTTTGTCACCCCGCCCCCTCAGCATTTCCAATGGCTTCTAAAAATGCTCGTACACATATTGTAAGTGAATGAGCTGCATTCTAATAGTTCTAGTATTGTTTTCTCTCTATTCTAAAAAAATCTGGAGTGACTCCACTAGACTTTCCGAACACTTACGATTAAGATCATTACCAAGCACTTAAATAAATTTTAATCGATGAATAATTCAAACGTATACCAAATTGAAACTCAATCGAATGCACCGTTTAAACGCTTGCGCACTTTCAAGAATTTCTCCCCATATGCCATTATGCCATAACATAAAAGAAAGTTTTGTCGTAGCCCTGTGGGAGAACTATAAGTCCTATACACACCAAAATCAATACCGGTCTTAGGATGGTGGTTTATAACATGTATACCGAATTTGAGCTCAATCGAATGTATCGTTTAAACGCTAGCGCACTTTCAAGAAGTTCCCCCCATAGGCCATACTGTAAAAGAAATCTTTGTCGTAGCCCTGTAGGAGAACTATAAGTCCTATACACACCAAAATCAATACCGGTCTTAGGATGGTGGTTTATAACATGTATACCGAATTTGAGCTCAATCGAATGTATCGTTTAAACGCTAGCGCACTTTCAAGAAATTCCCCCCATAGGCCATAATGTAAAAGAAATCTTTGTCGTAGCCCTGTAGAAAAACTATAAGTCCTATACACACCAAAATCAATACCGGTCTTGCAACGGTGGTTTATAACATATATACCCAATTTGAGCTCAATCGAGTCTACCGTTTAAACGCTAGCGCACCTTCAAGAAATTCCCCCATAGGCTATAATTTAAAAGAAATCTTTGTCGTAGCCCTGTAGAAAAACTATAAGTCCTATACACACCAAAATCAATACCGGTCTTGCGACGGTGGTTTATGACATATATATCCAATTTGAGCTCAATCGAATGCTCCGATCAGGAGCTATCGTGTTCACTCACATACACACAACACACATACACACACACACACACATACACACATACATACATACATCTCGTAAAAATAGCATAAATGGATTCAGAAGCCCTCAAAACGTGTAAAAACACCAAAATCTCGAAGTCGAATTTTTTCATGATTACAATACTTTCCTTACATGGTACATGTTCGGAAAGTAAAAAAAAGTAACCTACGCTGCCGCCGGCGCTGTCAAGAGCTTGTTCGGCTATCTCCTCCTAAACCGTGAGGATTTGTGTTTCGACTAAAGTGTATACGGATTTGGAAAATTCCGAGGAATCCGATAAACTGACTTAAATTTCGAAATTCGATTTATTTTAGAAGATATTAATAAAAAACTGAAGAAATAAACTTAATGGTTGCCGGATTTGGCAATTTTCGCCTGCATAGAATCATTCATGCTTTGCAAGAAAGCAAATCTAAGTATGTAGAATCGCGTGAAAGTAACAAACATGAAATAGAATTACGCCAATTTTACGCCAAATTAAAAATTATGTGAAAAAATAAATAGGTCAAAGTGTGTTACACAAACTAGACAATTTTCAAATATGTTTTCTTAGATAACAGGAGTTCAGAATTAGCGATTAATGGTTTTTCCAAAACAGAATAACTAATTGCAACTGATTTAAAAAGCGCCATTTTGACATCAGGTACAATCTGGCTAAAGGATATCTCTCCAAGCAGGGTGAATCTAAATCGCGTGTTCCAAATGTTAGCACCCAGTATCTTGAAAATGAAAAATAACTAAAATGGAGATTATAGTAAAGCCGGTTAGGTTTAGCTTGGGCATTTGCTACCAGTAGAAATACTTGGCGGCGTTAACTATGCCATTATACAAGTCATAGTACAACTTGGATATTTGTTTGCGTGACAAGATGATATATTTCGTGATGCCAATCTGCAAAGGATTATGTACATGAATACATTGGATAACGGTTACATGAGCAGTAATTATCGTTTATGACCATGTGTGAATCGCCAAATAATGAAAAGACGCTGGTACTTACGTATTATCCCAACGGTCCAGGAAGACGAGCGATTTTTCGCCAAGATAAATGCCAGGCTCATGAAATTAATAATGGTTTTGAATACGATTGGGAACTGTTTGATAACAGATTTGACGAAAAAATATTTTGGCGGGAATGATCGCCGGGATAATACATAAGTACCAAGTCGCCATTGGTAGCAAGCTATTCTAGCTGTTCCGTAGTTTTTATCAAAGGAAACATATGAAGTACTGTTATCTTAGAACTAATTACTAATCCACAGAGGCGTAGCCAAGGGGGGGATTAGGGGGGTCATAACCCCCCCCCATGAGGAATTTTTTTGCTGTACAAAATGTATATTCTTCACTCCCTTATCAAACTCATGTATGCATATATGTGAGTTGCAGTAGTCGTAACCCCCCCCCATGAAAAATTTCTGGCTACGCCCCTGCTAATACATATACATAAGTCACCAAATTATGAAAAATCGACATGCGCGGCACATACTCAAGGTGCTCCGTAGGTTTTACATAATTAAAAATAGTGTGAAGTTTAAAATTTTGTGTGAGAAGGTACATGCAAGAACCAAGCAATGTGTAGCTCGGTAATATTCTATCTGATCCAATCTTTGGGTTTTGTCTGTTAATATTATGCCTTTTTTACGAATAAGCCTCATTAGGAGCCGAATTCCTCATCGAAAAGCGAGCTTAGCGGGTCTAGGCGTCTTAGCCCCTAGTTCATTCAAGAAATAGTTCTAAGAAAGAAAGTTGTCAAGAAAGAGTTTGTAATTTTGCAGTACATCATTTTGAAAATTTTGATAAGTGAAAAATTTCTTAATTTTTATTTTCTTTAAAGCGAGAAAAAAAAAATATTTCGCGAGGCTTTAATATTCGCGATTACGACGGGTTCACGAAAATCACGAAAATTAAAGCCTCACGAAAATAAGTGCTTTTACAGTATACAGCCACCGGAAAAGGAATTGCTTTATCTGAAAGCTAACTCTTCATTTGACTAACTTTTCAAATTGAAAATATATTTCAACTACTCACGGTTTAAGATGCAATCACTGTAACATCTCTTTTTGAATGACTAGGTATAGCTGAATTTTGCAAATGTGTTTTCCAGCTTAAAAGCTGATTAACTTTTCATCATACGGTGCAGTCACGGTGCTTCTGTTACTTGCGCCCTCTGACAACCGCATGCGGTGCCAGATACCCCCCCCCCCAGCTAGGGAGGCGATGGGCAGAGGGGGGCGCCTTCCATTTTTAGGCCCCAGTGGGAGGAAGTCCGACTTTTGCCCGTGGTCCCCTAATTTTGAAACAATTTCCTAGGAGAGACCAATACCCCGAAATCGGCAGCCCCAGAGGTATCGTTTAACAACTTGGAGGACACTATAGCCACGACAGATTTTACGTGCACCAGCTCCCATTAGCGTACATGGTCCCACTGCCGTAAACCCGAGAGGGAGTTGACCCGCCAAAGCTCAGGCCGTACTTTGTGGGAACGGAGTTTTAGCGCCCTTCCATTGGGTGGGATGCGCCTTCCATTTTTAGGGCCCCAGTGGGAGGAAGTCCGACTTTTGCCCGTGGGGGAACCACTGCGTGGCTGTATTGTTGTAGACAGCTGAATAATCGTCCCCTGTATTTGCTAAGTTCCATTCGTCGTAGGTTTAATAATTGGGGAAGGCTTCTTTTGATATTCTGTTCTAGGAATAGATGCTCGACGAGACGAGAAAAAAAATGTACAGCTGTTATGCGAAACGAGAAGGGACTGCTTCCCATAGGGATTTTGCTAAACGAGACAAAGTTTTGGAGTTTTTATGCGAGAGGAGACAGCCCTTTTTTTCTCGACTCGCATTTCATTCTCTATTGTGGCTGTCTATGGATGATCTGTACGTAAGCACTATTTGTTTTGAATTTTGAGGTATCTCATACCTCAAACTGATTTTCAAATTCTTAACATTTTAGATGGGTTTACTGGACAGATATCGGTGAGCATGCCAAGATTGAAAGAGCTGGAATGGACGGTAGCCACAGAACCGTCATCGTTTCCACTGAGGTTGAATGGCCTAACGGACTTGCTCTTGGTACGTTTTAAGGCATTTATCTGAACTAGTGGTCGAAATTCGACCGTAATGTATTAAACCTCTGTATAAACATTGCTTATACCTCTATAATCATTAATTATAACGTCTTTTTATTTTGTTCCATTACGTCAGCTGCGAGTGTGTAGAAATACGTCATTATGCATTAATTTTCCAGTTATTTGAAAAGTGTGAACGATAGGAGAAACGATAGGAGGTATAATTTAACTAAGCCATATTTAAAAAGCGGCAATGCGTGTTTTGACGCATTTCCCTGTTTCGTTTATTTATTTTATTCCTTTACTGGCCAAGTTTCGTCAAGGCTACACTGTTATTTCGTCTATCTTTTTCAAAGTATATAAAATTTAAATAAAAAATTAATATAAAATGTCAAACCATGGAATGATTGAACACTAACTGTTCTGCGGCGCGCAATTGAAAAACTGGCTGCCTTAATAATATTCAATTTTTTCGAATGTTTGACCTTGAAACTTACTTATTGCCATCACAAATGCAGGTATAATTGGAAATTGGTTTCTTTGAGATAGGTGGAAGATAAAATAGCTTCGGAATATGTTATACGTGGGACATATTCCGAATTATCCGTTTATTTGGAATTCAAATTTTCCTACTGCATGCGATTCCAGTCAAAACTTCACAGTCAATAGCATTACTGCGCATAAACTTATGCGCATTCTTGTTCCATTGATTAATGTTTTCTTTATGGGGATGGGTGGGTTCCACCGGGCGAAAGGAGAAAAGAGCGAGTTGCACCGCTGATGAATTTAAATTTAATTCACGGCCGCGAAATGGAAGGGAAGGGGACAATCATAGAGGAACCCTGCGGTCTTGCAAAGGGACAGCGATAGCATATTTTCGAAGAGGCCCTACAGCGACGGCCGGATCCAGTGATGTTTTTTGGTGTGTCGCAAAGTGCCAGCAGAAGCACATTTTCGAGGGGAGCACGATATGGATTTCTGTGAAACCCGCCCTTCGGTTTGATTGATAACTGTTGGCGCGGATCCCCTGACCTGACCCTCGTCCCTTTGTATTACTTATGTTTCTGATCAGTATGCTATTAACTTTCAACACTAACATATGTCGTGGGAAACTATGGTACTTTTCGATTAGCCGGGCGTGAATACCACTAACAATTTTTTCTTGGCGACATTAAAAGACTACTTCTAAAACATAGTTGTTTTCCAATACAAAGCCGATAATATTAATCAGTATACAAAAAAGTACTTTTACACAAATTACAATGTATAAAAGTATCACTAAAAAGAAAATTGTTTATTAAATATGTTATGTATATTAAATATGTTATGTATATTCGTCTGTTTAAAATATGGAAATGGGAGAAACATATGAAATTAAATTAAAATTCCAAAATGCAGAAATGCGGATGAAAGAACTCTGTACTGGAAATGATGCTCAGTGATTCTCGTTAGGTTTGTTTGCTATTGGCGCATGTTTCAATTATTTTTGTTTTTATCGGCTGACTGAAAATTATCCAAACCATTAACAGTGAAAAAACTCTACTGGGTAATTATTGATTTTACTGTCATTGTGGCAAATTATATTATCGTAGGTATGATATGTTGTCAGTTCACCATGTATTCGACAAAGTATAACAGTATTAACAAAAGTACAATCATAACTTTTAACCCATTTATGCCTAGTGTCCCTTTTTTGGGACGGCATTTTCGCTATTAGTCGAAAACGTTATTTATTTTTCCTAGCTTTTATTCATGAGTATTGAGCCTCAAATCTACAAAATATTTTAACATGACCAAGTAGGATGTTGATATTTCGATTTTTATGCATAATGATTTTAAAAGAAATCATCCCTTGTTCAACAAGTTGACATCAGAAATTTATCTATTATTTCGGTTATCAGTAAAAATCGAAGAAATTCGCAAAAATATCCGGCCACAAATGGGTTAAGGGCTAAAATAACTGATTTCAATATGTTATCGGAGAGTATGTTTTGTCGGAAATTTTTCATACACCTCATCAACAATGTGATTATTTTATTTTCATCTCCTATTTATTGCTGATGTATTTCGACAATATTTTCACTTAACTGGCGAATAATTTCATTTTTTGCAAATTTTGTTGGAATATTACAACTCTATTGTACTGTTAAGACTTAATGCTGTTATTTCAAAAGGGACACAATAATGGAACCATCATCTGACCTGGAGCAAAATATTGATCGCCAATTTACTTCTCTAATTTTTTTTACAGTGAATGAACATATTACACAAAAATTTTATCATTCACACAGTCACCTCCATGCAAACTTTAATTGTACCGAATTTCGCTCTCATCCGCGCTCAATGTGCTGCAAAAGGGGCACAAAGAGTTTCCTTAGCCTATTTATATATAGTACGTAGATTTCATAGAAACATTTTACAATTGAGCAACACAAGCAACTAAAAATAATGTTGTTACAGTAAACATTCGATTATCAGTGGGCAGAGTATCCGTTTGCGGATTACCCGCGGTTTTCCGCGAATTTTTTTTTTTAAATTATTATTTTTTCGACGATCATTTACGGAATGTACAGCAATAAACACACGTCTTCCATGACCAAAAAAATTCAAAATCTACTTTTAAAGTAAAATGCAGTTGCTATTTTTTTTCTCCCCCCCCCCCTCCCAAGGTTACTGAAACCTATATGATGGACGAATATGACGTTTGTCAGGTTTCGGTGACCATATTAGAGCTGCACTGTTATAAAAATTTCCTGAAATAAACGGCCATTGTCTCTGCAGAAATGCTGCCGGAAAATAACCGTTATCGTCGGAGAAAACGGTTAATTTCCGTTCGCATGTCATCCTTCGAAACGATTTCTGTCCGTTATTTTCAGTCCCAGAATCAGGTTTTTTTTCCGTTATTTTCAGGCAGGGAATTCTTTTTTTTTTCTTATTAGAGAAAGGTATTTTTCTTTTTTCCCTATATCACAAAGAAGGATTTTAAGCATTATTTAAAATTATGGAACTAGGTTTTGTATCACAATTGAAATATATTATGCTTTTTTTTCTAATAAGCGACTTATTGGATAAAACTGGGTACCTACATACTTCCAAAATATTATTTACCCAAGAGCCTAGACTATAGTTGTTATACATTAAAAAATAGTAATATTTCAAACCAACTTTCTAATTCATTCAAATACATTGTAATACATTCAAATAGAAAATGAATCACTTTATTCATGTAGTTATTTTAAACTGAGTATAAAAGCTGTCTTAGTCCAACTTTTCCATATATATATATGTGTAGGTAGATGGATACACAACGTTAACAAAGCTTTTACGCATTCTTAGTTGTTAAAATAAGGAATTAATTTTTTGTAACTGCACCACCATCTTCAATAATAATATTTTTTTGGGGGGGGGAGTGTAGGTAGTCTGGTGGTAAATCACCAGAGCTGTTTTAAAAAAGTGTATATACATGTACATTGTACATATAATGTTATAAATAGTGCACAGTTAAAAATACGTTTGAGTTATTCGTTTTCTTCATTTTTTATTATCAGAGCTGTAATCTATGATTATAAGCCCGAGAAAATAAATTTTAAATCAAGGCAAATACACTCATGTCCATAAATTAAGGATAATTCAGAATCACGCAGAAATTGATCTCTAAAATAAAAATTTCACCTGTGGAATGATCACACACATCTTGAAGAAGAATATGCAAATTAGAGGAAACCACCAGATGGCGTGGATGGTACGTCACAATGACGAGAGTGTAAGAGAGGGGTATATAAGGAATGGTGGCAAAGAAGTAAAATTGTTCACAAGCGCTGTGAAAGCCTTTCAGTGCAAAAACCGCATAGTTATGGCACAAAGGAGGCATTTGGATGATGTTTTACGTGGCAGAATTATCGGACGACTGGAATGTGGACGTACCCAGCTGTAAGTATCCGAGGAACTTGGAATCGCCCAGAGTGTCATCTCCAGGCTTTGGCAACGATTCCAAGATGATGGTAATGTGAGTAGACGTTACAGCACAGGTCAGCCCCGAGTTACAACGCCGAATGAGGACCGCTATTTGGCAGTTACTGCCAAAAGAAACAGACGGAGTACAGCATCAGACCTGTCTCGTCAGCTCTCTTGAGCTACCGGTACGACAGTTTCAAGGCAGACCGTGTACAGACGCTTAGGGCACAATGGTCTATATGCTCGTAGGCCTGTCAGATGTGTTCCACTTACCGCAACTCACTGTCGCCTGCGATTAACCTGGAGTAGAGAGCATGCATTGTGGACACCGCAACAGTGGTCTTGTGTGATGTTTTCCGACGAGTCCAGGTTTAGTTTGGAGTCTGATTCTCGCCGGACATTCATCTGGAGAGCGCCAGGTACCCGTTACCACCAAGAGAACACCATTGAAAGACACCGTTACGGTGGTGCAGGATCGCTCGTTTGGGGAGGAATTATTCTTGGTTCCAGAACTGACCTGCATGTTCAGAGTGTAACGATGACAGGCCATTTCTATCGGGATGTCATTCTGGAACAACATGTACGTTTGTTTCGGGGCGCCATGGGTGCTGAATTTGTGTTTATGGATGACAACGCCCGTCCTCACCGTGCAAACATTGTAGACGAATGCCTTCAATCGGAGGATATCACCCGTATGCATTGGCCAGCATACGGGTGATATCCGGTACTCACCGGACTTGAATCCAATAGAGCATGTGTGGGATATGCTTGGCCGACGAATTGCAGCCCATCAACCCCCTCCCCCCTGTCTACCGGAACTTCGGAGTGCTTTTCTTGATGAGTGGTGCAATATTCCCCAAGATCAGATTGATCATTTGATACTCAGCATGCCTAGGCGTTGTCAGGCCTGTATTGCATCGTCCGGGAGACATACTCCGTATTAACCATCCTACTAACCATGTTATACTGTTTTTTGTAAATAGGTTCTTTTTTGAAATTTGGTCAAGGGAGTAAAACTTGCAATTTTTATTTATTATGTCAAACATATAGCATCTTTTTTGCTCTTTACTTTTTGTTTAATAAATAGACTTTACAAATAAGTCAAATTTGTTTTGCTTCTTTCTCTTTCTTTGCCTGAACTTCATTATCCTTAATTTATGGACATGAGTGTACATTACATATATCTTAATACAATATACAAAAAATATTTTTTTAATAAATAGAATATAATTTCACTATAGTCTCTAGTTATAAAACGAATTCACAGTACACTCAGAATACAGAAATGCAATCATGGTTAAACCACTTGTGAGATATAATTAAAGCAGCAACCAAATTTATTTACATGAAAAAAGTAAAATAGTACTTACTCACTTCGACTGGGTGTATCATAACTTCATTCGTTTTACAACAGCTACGAGATATTTATAATCCAATCGTAAGAAACAATGTCCATTAAAGCAAAATCTTTACTGAAAGCATCCCCTCCATATTAAGGTTGAATTTATTTCACAACTCTGAATATGAAAAAGATGCATTTAGTATTCGGATATAAAACAAAATTATCACAAGGGAATACAGCGAGAAGTAAGCACTCACAGCAAAAGGACTTAGCATTAAGTAAAATACTATACTCCAGTTATATGCAGTCGTCTGTTACAAGCGTAATGCGACGATATTTTTGTACGTTTAAGGGATCTTAACTGCAACTTGAACTGTAGTCAGAATGAGCAACGAACATCTTGCATTCAAAATTGCTAAAATCAGCTTTGTGGATATTATTTTTATTATGAGCAGAAGTGACTCCGAGACAGTTCATTAGTTCAAGGTCGCAGGTGCCAGAAAGAGAACGGAAAATGTCCTTTTAGAACTAGACTTTCAGAAGAATCACAGATAATTTTCGTCTTTTAACAGAACTTCCGGTAAAAACAGCAAAAAATCCTTTATTCACAAATAAGGGAGATTCTCCCGTGGAAACCAGTTTGATATATTCTGTGAAATTCAGATTTTTTTATTACAGTGTGGCCATTGATTGGCCGAGGTCATTTACGGTACCTCACAGTGCCGGATTAACAATATAGCAAATGTAGCAAATGCTACGGGCCCCGCGCTTTTGGGGGCCCCGCGCCTTTACCTTGAAAGTTTTCGTCTTTCCCCTTCAAGATCTAGCTTTTTTGACACTTTCCAACAAGTTAGAAAAGTTTTTAAGATTTCGATTTGTCTGTCTGTCCGTCCTTGATATAACTCGCGTCAATAGGCATAGATTTCTACGAAATTTATATATGTTATTCTTCTGCAGTACCATGTACCCTATTGTAAAGGATCTATGTAGCATTTATAGATTTTTTCTACAGGAGCACTGAAAATAGTCCCAATACATTGCGCTCTATGGGACGTTATTCTTTAAAGCGTATCATCCTACTAACTACAAGGGGTGATCAAATGAAAAGGTACGAAACGACATGGTGGGTACAAATGTAGACTTTATTCAAAATACACACCATAGGACTGAGCACAACAATCCCACTGATGAACAAGCCGCAGGATTCCTTGTTCCCAGAATTCATGTGGCCGTGACGAGACCCAGTACATCGTCCGATTTGAAGTGCTTCCCTTTCAGTTGTTTTCTTCGGTGGACCCAACATATGGAAATCGCAGGGCGACATGTCCGGACTGTAGGGCGGATGGTCCAACGTCTCCCACTTGAACTTGGCCAGTTCCTTGGCGAAAACGGACATTCCATTTTCTCATTGACTTGTGGGACACACAGACTTCCCAGTATACGGTCCTCATCCTGCGATGAATAGTAGTCGGTTTAACACCTTCCGCTGTCAGGAATCGGATAACGCCTCGCTGCCCCTAAATCGTCGAATTTTGCAATGTGAACGCCATCCTGTCCTCACACACACTGCCGCGTCATTTGGACGTAGGAGGGTGCTTTTTACAGGAGTTCTGCTCTCTCCTGCGGGGCCCCCGCATGTTCATATCCACACAAAAGGCTCCAATTGCATTCCTAGATGTCTCGCTACGTGCTCTCATAGCTGCATGGACAAATATGATAACGGTTAGGTTGTTGCGACGTTTCGTACCTTTTCATTTGATCAACCCTTGTAGTTGCGCTGAACCCTGACTTCAAGATAAAACTTTTTCCTCAATGACTGCAAAAAGATTACAATGTCAAGGACAAAAAGCCTAACAACTTCTACATCGTTTGTACAATCCGCTTGAAAATTTTCATAACTTTGTAAAAAAATATAGATAACAATCTGTCAATTTTGAAAATCTGAAAATCCAACCGTTCCCTCATTTTTAAGCGATTTTTCGCTATTTTCAGCACCATTTCGTGTCCGAGAGTCAAAAAAAGTGGATCATTTGCGTGACAAAATGACCTATTTTAAGTGAAAATTACGTCATACAATTGGGGGATTCCAATACGTTTAAAATAATTTCTCCCGATTACACAGTTTATTATTTTTTTTCCCCACAAATAAATCGTCTGCTGGATATGCGAATGTTTATGTATACAAAACGAAAGCTTTCGACTGCGAAAAGATTCCGCGCGTTTCCAGATGAGCATGACATTCGATTTGGGTATGTAATAAAAATTGAATATGAGCTTATTTATTTTAGGTGGATGAAAATTAAATATATTGAATGAAAGACAAATTTCCTTAAACTGTTTTTTCTTGCTCCCGTTGTATAATTGCCTCCGCAAAAGGCTTCTAGTTTTAGAGATACTCTGCTCTTCGAAATGAAACAAAATTGGATGTTATTAAGGATTACAAAATGAAGCTTGCATCGAAAATAGTGTCTGTATAGTTAAAAGTTTTTCTACACGGGAGCACTCATAATTTCAATACTATACGGTCAATGGCAGTTTAGAGACAGGTATCTATTTTAAGCATATAATACTATCCTACAATATGATTAGCTAATAATCCGACGACGATCGTGTGCCTCCTTCAAAATTTGCACCAAAAGCCGGCAATGTTGGCGACTTTTGCTATAAATTGCCAAATAGGGTGCGAAAAAAATGCTTTGAAAAATGAACCGAACTCGGGGATATTTTTATTATTTTACGATAAATCGTAAAAGGTATTTACGTATTATCCCGGTGGTCATTAACGCCAAACTATTTTTTCCTCAAATTTGCTGGCAAACTGTCGCCAATAGCATTCCGAACCATCAATAATTTCATGTGTCTGGCATTTATCTTGGCAAAAAGTTGCTCGTCTTGGCGGATAGCCGGGATAATATGTAAGTACCTCGAAAAATGTCTAATGTGATTATATTAAGCAATGACGATTTCTTTGGGAATTTTGAAAATTCGTTACTCGCACTGTAAATAACTGATTTATTGTACTGTGTTTTGTTAAGGGCTATTTGCCTAGGAGTAGGAGGGGGTCTCCGACCGACGAAAATCTGTTAATGCATTAGAACCCGAAACGGGTTAACGGATTTACACGAAACAAAATTGCAAACTTTGATTCTTTAGCGCTTGGAAAATTAATTTGAGACTATTAACCCTTAAAAGAATAAATTTCTCGCTCTCTGTGCTCGTCCGATACCATTATGTTGTATAAAAGGATTATTTATACATTTTTAACCTACCAGCAAGTTTGAGTTCCTTATGATTTCGGTTATTTGTATGCTCTGATGTCCACCCATCCAGTGTTCTAACTGCTGTGGATATAGATCGATTTGTTCGAAATTTATGTTTTTTCTATGTACAGTACCATGTACCATATTGAAAATGGTGTATGTAGCATTTATAGTTCTTTTACAGGAGAAAAAAATCCAATGTGTAGCACAGTCTAAAAATCTGTTGATACAGGAATGACTGAATCAACAGTCATTCTTGAAAACATATTTTAGAGATATTCGATTTTTGAAAGAAAACAAAGTTGGCATATATATTACCAAGGCTCTCAAAATGATGCTCTCCATTGAGAATAACGTCCGTATTATTAATAGTTCTACAGGAGCACTCAAAAAATTCCCATACATTGCAGTCTGTGGCATTTGAGAGGCACTAATACATTTCTAGCACAAGACAATGAGTATAAAATTTTTATATTCTTCAGTTAAACGCTAAAAATAATTAAAGGTCTTTTACAGGGTCTCATAAAATTGCATTTATAGTGATAATACAACATTTTTTTATCTACGAAATCTCGCCAGTTTTAACTAAAATACATCGCAGATTTGTCGCAATTTTTTTTTCTTTTGTATTGGAAAGTGTTTTATAATCTCTGAGCCTGGCATGATTTATCTTTCTTTATTTTTTAAGGCAACAGATAAATCTTATAATTCTTTTTTTCTTTCTTTCTTTTTTTCTTTCTTTCTTTTCTTTCTTTTTTTTTTTTTTTTTTTTTTTTTTTTTTTTTTTGGATAAGACAATTTCTGTAGCTCTATATAGTGGAACTGTAAATCAGTTGTAGACAACTCATTGAAAGAATATATGTATAACTCGGCTGTTCGAACCTCGTCAATGGGAGACGCCTACACAGTAAAAAAATTCAGAAACGTTACATACTTACAGCGGAAAGGTTTCCGAAAGTATAGCGTAACCTACCGATGCTCTACTCGAACTCACGATTTCGGAAACATAACCCATATTTCGGGGTAAAGTATTTACGGGGGAAATGAAATCTTTATTTGGGACTTCGTGCGCATGCGCCAAGTGCCAAGAGACAGAGGGATAACAGTGAACGCGTCTTCGCTAATAGCACAGATGGTCACAAAAGAGTCGCTGTGACGTCACAGAGGGTCACAATTGTCACAGGACTGTCACATTGTAACTTCTTGCACAGCCCGATTATGACCAACAGGGGCCCCGGGCATTGATGAATTTGGGGGTCCCCATCTATAATTTTTTTTTCTTTTCATAATATTTTGACATATAAAAGAATATTTCAGAACAACATTTGAAACTGGGGGCCTTGGGCAAAGTCCCAATTTGCCCATGCGATAATAAGGGTCTGGTAACTTGTGAGTGATGTAACTTCACTGTGTGGTTACTGTGAAGTTTATTTGTGACCAGTCACCAGGTGACGTCGCCGGATGAATACTTAAATAAAACGGATGAATACTTAAATAAAACAGCACATTATCTCCTGAAAATAATTTATGTGGAAGAAAAAAGATTTAAGTTTTTTAATTTATATTTATTAATTATGGTATTTTCTCTCCATTTACAAAATACTTCAAAAAAATTTTATGTTTCCAAAACAAGCCGTACCACAAATAACTTTTGCAGCAGTCAGTTTACTTTTAAAGCAAAATTCGACAAGAAAACCGCAGCGTCGTGGTACCGTGCTCTCCCCCGATTGCAAAGGTCCAGCGTTCGATTCTGGGCGCTAGTCTTGACCGCTCCTTCCGATAGAGTTTGGTGCTGCCATCTAGTTTAAGATACTCGAAACGCTTCATCTAGTGCACGTTACTTTTTTCTGAAAAACTCGAAAAGGTTACTCATCAATTCGAAAACCTTTCCGAAAAACTTGGAAACCTTTCCGAAACATACGGAAAGGTTACTCAATATTTTACCAAAATATACAGAAACGTTACCCATCTTTTCCAGAAACCTTACCTAAAATGCAGGAAAATAGGTAAATATGTTTCCGACAAATGCAGAAACGTTTCTAAATACTCTACTCACATGGTTCGGAAACGTTTCCACAATTTTAAACTACAAGAGCTGCCCCATTTCTTGGAGTAACGTTTCCGAATTTTTTTTTTACCGTGTAGGTAATAAGTTGAAACCCTGAACCCCCCTAATTTTTTAGTTTTATGATTGCCATATTAAAACGATATTTATGGACTATGTCGTTTTATCTCTCATCTATCGTGTATTTCACCTGGTAACCCTATGTTGAAATTTTTAGGATTGTAACCTATTGATAGAAAAATACATGTGATGCACATTCTACAGCTTAGTAAATATTGTAACAATAGATTAAATCTGTTGTGAACTAATAGTATTTAAATAAACGGATGAAATTTTTAAACAATCATTTTATCAAATAAATGCAACTTTACGGAGCTTACAGAAATCGGTGGTTTACGTAACACATACTAACATTTTCAGCGGACATTTATTCTTACTTTTATGTCGCGTTTTCGTCGTAACGCATTTTCGTGTCTCATTTTTATGTCACATTTTCAAAAGGGGGTGAGAGATAAAATGACATAGTCATTAATATATTTAATGAGGCTGTTGCATGCCTGCATTATTTAGTCAACTCATTACCAAGGCGAAACTGAATGAGTATTTTAAAGTCAGCAATAAGACACACACAAGAGTATATTTAACAATACTGTGGAACAAAAAACACAGTTCTGAGAAAAAAATTTCAGGGAGCATCCAAAAGGGCGGAAATAAAAGAAAGACAGAAAGAAAGGCTGTATCATTATCTTTTTGTTGACTAAAAGCGAAACTTGGAAAAACGGAGGAGGGGTTATCCAGATCCTTGCACCACCCACCTATGGCCTTTAGAAAATGGAGTACTTTCCAATAATGTTACATTTTTTTCTTTATTTGAAGAAGGATTCCAGAAATAAACAAAATATAGAAAGAAAACTAAGTGCTGAAACAAAAGAACAGACTCAGGGTCTGATCAAGGGCGGATTAAAGGGGGGGGGTCGGAGGAGGCGACTGCCCCTCCTGAGAAAAATGAAATTAATGTAAATAATTCCAACTTACTTCCATAAAATTTATATATATGTATGTGAATCTTCCATCCAAGCCTTCGCCCATAAAATTGTATTAATCCGTCAGTGGGCCGGATTATTCATTAGGTTGTAGTCTATCTGTCCCGATCATTTCAGGGACTTTTCAGTAACAAGTCGAATAACTTTTTTAATAAAGTTGTAATCAAACTTTTCAAAATGACTCAATAGAACGGAAATATTTGTGGCTATTTCTGAAGATGTTCTCTGGAACGCGAGTTGACCTTCTGCATTTCCCCGAGAGCTGAGATCCATAGGATTAAGATTGTAGGAAAAACGCGCCCCATAATCAATAATACTCCCCCACGAAACAATAATTTTTATTTAAATATTGCACAGAAAGTTATTTTGTTTTGCAGTAAATATGAGGATGGTATTTTAAACGGATGTTGGGAAACCCCCAAAGTTCTTTTGTTTTAGAGTAAAGGCGGGTGGCTTTGGCGAAATTCGAAAGTGTACTAGGGTGTAAACCATCCTTGGCTTTTGGTAGGCTTTTGGTAGTTGGCTTGCTTTGTTTTTACTTAATTATTTCTTTTACATTTTACAATATTTAAACAAAGGCGAATTATTTTTTGAAACAATAATAATATATAGAATGTAAGTCATTTTTTTTATAGTTGGGGAATCCACTATTACGATAAATTATCTTATTAATCTCTGAAATTAACCACGTTAAAAGAATTGATTTTTGGCCGGTCGAAACCACAGGTCAAGAGCACGAATGCCAGTACGTTCGTTCAAATAAAATAATTAGAACCGAGAGGATCTTCGCACAAAGACAAGACGGTCGGGGTATCCTAGAAGCCATAACCCCAGGCAAACTGAAAACAAAAAGAATTTTCGGATACTCTTGATCCACAAAGAAACTCACAAATTACTTGTCACATTTAGGATTATTATGTCTTGCAAAAACATTTGAACGTAATACGATAATGAATGTTTTATCCGAATCTTTTATTATTTATTATATAGATTATTCTATTTAGAAAAGATACAATCCTCTTATAAAGATTTTTTTGAACAAAATATTTTATATCATTTTAACAAGGATAAGTTGAAAAGTAATGCACATATGCTTGTAGAACACTACCGAAATGACCTTTAGAAGTATTTCAAGTGGTATGTGGAAGTAACAGCCCCCCTGTACAAGCATGTACAGTTTAAATGCCTTCCGTGCATGCAGTATATTTTGAATGGCGGAGGTATTATTGTGCTAGATCTATCTATCCCCAGTTCGATTTCTTATGAATTAACCCATTAAATAAATTAAGAGAAGTTAAAAATATGTAACCTATTATTAGTAAAGACCGTCCAGATAATGAAATAATTTTACAAGCATGCATTTTTATAGAGGAAAAAATAGTGTTTAAAGGCACAGTTTAAAATACATATTGATTTCGAAGGTTCTAAAAATTTTACAGAAACAATTATTATTTTATGTGTGTAAACTTGTCTAGTTATATGTTTGCATATGGGAAAGGTGGGAAGTGTTAGAAATTCTAAATATATATCCATGAACATTAACATTCATTAAAAAAACCTGAGTTGTACGAATAAATAACTTTAAGCATCGCCAGTCTCACTATGTATTTAGCCAACCCCCCAACTTTATTTTGACGGGCATTTTTTCCGCACACCAATTTACTTGGAGAAATTAATTGGTCTAGTGCCAACTCAAATTTGTTCATTTTGAATCAAGGAAATTCGTAAAAGTTCTGTTTTATTTTATTATCGCACAAAACCTACAGATTAGCACACCCAAGGTGGAGGAAGGACTGGGATAAACCTCTCGCGAATATAACACGTGGGACCTTTTCGTTTTCTTTACATCTAATTAGCATTTGTAACACCATTAATTAGCACTAAACATAAATTGTAATATAATTAGCACTATTTATTTTCTCATTTAATTTAGCTCTACTACTTTAATGTGAAGGTGAACTCTTCCCCCTTTAAAAAAAAAAAAAAAAAAAAAAAAAACATATATATATATATACAGTGGACTCTCTCTATCTGAACACTCTCTAATGTGAACACCCCGGTAATATGAACACATTACGACAGTCCCGGCGAAGCTCCATAGACTTAACATTAGATTAACTCTCTGTATTCTGAACACCCTCTAATCTGAACACCCCGCTATTATGAACGCTACTTTTGATCCTCATTCAACCTTTACCTCTCCGTAAACTGAACATGTGTTGGCAACTGGAATTCGAGGAATTCCCCTGGCATGGAAATTCAGAGAAAACTCATCCCCTCATGACTGGAGGGTACAGCGTTTCAAGTTTTGAGTCAAGTTCTTTTGTATTCCCTCATTCACAGAGCTCGCACCCCCCTCCCTCCCCCTTCGGCTTTTTCATATGATACAGTCTAGAAACCAGCCGATGAATCTGAAATTGCCAGCCTTTGATGCAACTGCAATCTTGACCAATGAAATGGAAGTGTTTAGGCAGGTGTTTATTTAGGCGTGTATTTGAAGTCATGTATCGTATGGCTTGTAGAGAGGTGAGGTAGCATAATCTATTTGGTTTTGTTCCTTTTGCTCAGAAAAGAATAAAGTTTTCATCATTTCACTGTCCTTGCAGAATAAGAATCACTGTAGTTACACAGATATGTCGGAAATAAGTGCTAAAACGAAAAAAAGGAAAGAACTGAAACTTCGGGAAAAATACGAAGTTGTTAAAAAATTAAAGTTGAATGTTAGTCAAAGAAAAATTGCATCAGAGTTTGGAATTTCTGTAGGCCAAGTCAACGGAATCAGCAAGAAAGAGAAAGAAATTATAGCTGCTTTTGAAGCAAATGAACCGTCTACAAAGTGTAGAATTTTTGAAAAGAAAACTGGAAACGAGAGCATAAACAATCACGTCTGGAAGTTTTTTACGCAAATGAGAACAAAGAATCTTCCTGTCACTGGACCTTTGCTAAAACAGATTGCTTTGGATTTTGCAGAAAAGGAAAATATCAAAGAATTCAAAGCATCGGAAGGATGGTTGACTCGCTTCAAAAGTCGGCATAATATTGAATTTAAAATTATGAATGGTGAAGCTGCAGACGTAAATATGGACACTGCAGAAGAGTGGAAAACTAAACTTCCGGACTTAACAAAGGATTTCAACGCAGCTGATATTTTTAATGCCGACGAAACCGGCCTGTTTTTCAGAGCTCTTCCAAATAAAACTTTAGCAGAAAGAAGTGAGAAATGTGTGGGCGGGAAGATGTCGAAAGAAAGACTTACCGTCATGCTCTGTGCCAGTTCCACAGGAGAGAAGCTCAAACCACTGGTAATCGGAAAAAGTGAAAAACCAAGATGCTTCAAAAATGTGAATATCGCATCATTGCCTGTTCACTATAAATCAAATCGAAAAGCCTGGATGTCATTCTCAATTTTCTCGCAGTGGTTGGAGGACGTCAACGAGATGATGAGGAGAGAAAGAAGAAAAATTCTTCTTCTTGTGGATAATGCAGCATCACACAAAAACATGCAACTCAGCAATGTGAGCCTGAAGTTTCTACCACCGAACTGTACTCCTATTATCCAACCATTGGATCAAGGAGTAATCAAGACCTTTAAAGCTCACTACCGAATCCATTTTCTGAGGAAAATGTCCCTGGTGATGGAGGAGGCAAATTCTGCAGCTGAACTAACAAAGAAAGTCACTGTTATGGATGCTGTCCACTGGATATCAATGGCTTGGAATGAAGTAACCCCTCACACTATCAAGAGATGCTTTTATAAAGCAGGATTCCCGTGTGATGATGACCATTTAGGAATAGAGGACCAAGTATCAAAAGCTGTGAATGACTTGGGGTCAATTCTTCAGGAGCTTCATACTGAAACTGAACCTGACTCTTATCTCGAAGTCGATGGAAGCCTTCCGATTTGCGACAACAACATCGTTGAAGAGGAAGAGGATAGTGAAGATGAAGAAGCAGAACCTCAAGACACTAATGAAACAAAAAGAACACTTACATTCAAGCAATATGGCCAAGGGATTCAAGACCTGATGGACTATGCGGTTGAGCATCATCCGGAAGCCTTTCCACTTCTTAAACAATTAGACAATATGTATGCTGCACGAGCATATACATTGCAAAAGCAGACTAAAATTACTAACTTTTTCAAGTAATTAACCATTTATGTATTATATATAATTATGTATTATTATATATTTTGTAAAACTTTTTTAATAATATTAAATTTAAAAAATGAGATGGTAGGATACAGGTCCGACTGAATTTTATTTGACATTGCACTAGCTGCCAAATCTAAACTAAGCACCTCCATCTCGGTAACTAGCGTGGCTAACTAGGCTTAGCATTCTATAAAATTTCATTGCGTACTCACATTTCTCAATCTCCCTCTATACTGAACACCCCCGTAATCTGAACACTTTTCCCTGGTCCCTTTAGTGTTCAGAATAGAGAGAGTCCACTGTATATATATATATATATATATGAGTGCGTCACTGAGCAGGGGGCCCCTTGGTAACATTTGCTACGGGCCCAGCGCTGTCTTAATCCGGCACTGGTACCTCAGCATTGTTTATGCTTGGCATTTCAAGTAAGAATTGAGACTACATCATCTAGCCATGCGATTAATCACTTTGCGTAAAGATGTTGCTGAAAAACTTAAATCGCCAATAAAGAAAAGGAGCTTTGAAACGGGAAAATAAAAACAATTAACTAACATTTTTGGACGGATAACCGAATTTTCGGGATTATCCACGAAATTCGCTTATCCGTGGTTATTGCGCCACGCTATTCCGCAGATAATCGGGAGTTTGCTGTATTGTTTTTTCCCTAAATGAATAAAAGACTTAATCATTTGAATTATATTAAATATTTATTTGTGATTAATCATACTTCAATGTTTATAAGCCCACTTCTATCAACACTAAACATTACAATAGAAATAAACATATAATTTTCTTTTACTCATTCTGTAATTTTTAGCTCCAGTTCTCCTACATGGTGTGCAACTAATCTACTTATATAATACGTATGCGGTACCAATATTGACGATATTTCCACGTTGAGAACGGCAACAGCTAGATGTGAACATTAGTGCAATAACAATAACGCGGGTGCAAAAATCCAAATTAACAGTTCAGTGACATCAAATGGAGCATCTAATGATATAGGTCAAATGGAAATCTAATGATATAGGTCAAAATTTAGATTTTCAGATGGTAGCAAATGGCTACCAAGAGCAATTTCAAATGGTAGCCATATTTCAAAAAATGGTAGCCATTTGCTAATATCGTAAAATTACGTAATTACTCTACCAAAAATGATAAAATCATGATCAGTACTTATATTTACATGCATATCCTTACTTTCAGAAACTAGCATATATGAATCGAAAACGTAAGACTAAAGACTAAACATTAAGAAATACCAAAAAAACTTTAATACATGAAAACAATTGAAAACATTACAGTCAAAAATATTGCCGCTTGGAACTTCCAGAGTGGCATGGGGGCCACCTGTGATGGGGTCCCCAAGTACGTGGTAAAAGATAGTATTTTCACGAAGTTACGAAGATTTATTGCGCAATCTATCGGGATTATGAGAAAATATCCCCACAATTTTAAGTTTTGAGAATACATTGAAAATTTTTGGTAGCCACAGTTACGATCGCCGCAAGAAATAACGGTCACCAAAAAGTTTTCAATGGTCGCATTTGGCGACTGGCGACCGCTAAATTTGGGGTAGAAATGACAAAGACTGTAAAAACAAAGAGACATGATTTTCACATAAATGAGTTCAGGTATTGGGTGGCGAAGCTGGCGGCCTTGGCGGCTAGTAATATGTAAAAAACTGTTAATTAAAAAAAAATACTTGGCGTGAATTTGAATCGTTAGAAGCAGAAGTTCTGAGACCCGTTTTACTAAACTTTTACTGGAATTAATCATCTTAATGTAACGAATACAGAAATATTGCTTTGAGTACTACGCTACATCGTCTGTGCATGGAATCGATGAGCCTTTCTAAGGTGGACCTAGGGAGTTTTGCCCACTCTGATAGAAGATTCTGAAAGAACTTTGCCTTTTAAGAATGTTTCCGAGTTGCGACTTTTCTTCCTATGCTTTCCCACAGGTGTCCAATAAGATTTAGGTTAAATGACTGATTCGGCCAGTCCAACATTCTAATTTTCTTACTTGTAAACCAATTTTTTTATCATTCCGGATATGTGCTTTGGATGATTATCCTGCTGAAAAATGCATCCACGGGGCATCACTTTTGCGAGCATAAAGCGGCATGTGATCTTCTAAAATGTTTTTATAACATTTTCGATCCTTAATTTCATCGATGTGTACCAGGGGGATGACGCCATCATGATGGAAAGCTTCCCAGCATCGCTCTCGAGTCGGGAAAGATGACGACATTTGTAAATTTGTCAAGAAAGCGGAAAAAAATTAAAATCTGAAACATTTTCTTATTGTAAATACACACTAAAGTGTAATTATTAAAAGCGTAGCATAACCCATGTTTCGTCCATATTTTTCTTCCTTATTCCATTAAGCTGGAAAGTGTACCAGAATTTATAAGTTGCCATATTTTTCTTCCTTGTTCTATAGAACACATCTTTTGAATCGAAATATATCTTAAAATCGCCTACTAAAACTTTTTTACAATCTTCAAGCATATTCCAACTATACTTCACCATTTTAAATACTCTTTGGAATGGGCATCATAATCCACGAGTGTGCCGTGTTTGTCTTTCTTGCTCCACAGACACTTCTTCAGAATTGAAATCTATATTAAAATCGCCTACCAGAACTGTTGAACAATCTTCGTCAGGCATATTCTTACTATACTTTAGAGACTATACCTAACTTTTATAAATACTATTTGGTAAAATGCATTGTAATTGTTAATTTAAAAAAAAAAATACTTGGCGTGAATTTGAATAGTTGAAAGCAAAAGTTTTGAGACGAATCATCAGATTCATTGAGATGATTTATAGTATCATCGTCTACGAGTGTACCATATTTGTGTTCCCTGTTCCATAAAACGCCTCGGAATTGAAATCTATATTAAATCTCTAACTAAAATTTTTTTTAAATCTTCGCCAGGAATATTCTAACTATACTTTTCCTTCTAATAACTGTCGCTTTTGCCAGTTTCTAGCCAAATTCGGAGGATATCACCAAGCTTGATTCGGTTTTGAAGACATCTTTTGACACAAAACTTCGTGATCATTTATCAGAAATTGCAAACCTTGTGCGACTTTCAACATTTTATTCTCCCCTCCCCCTCCCTGCTTCTGCTTTATCAGTCAAACGCGTTTAAAAAATGGTCCACAGTGACAATCGTGTAGACAAGTTATGTCGACGGTTTACAAAAAAAAAAAACTTACTTGATTTTAATAGCACTGTAGTTAGTGCTAAATGAAAAGTTTGGAAAAATAAAGAATTAGGAAATTGTTAATATTAAAAGGACACGATTTTGTTTAAGCCAAAGCTATATGAACTAACGTAAGTAACGTAACGTTTTATTATTTTTAAGGTGCTTTATTCTGAGTTGTTGTGATTGTTTTAGGGCGAGATTCAAGTGAAACGCGTGCGATCGAGTTCGAATCGTGCGTTTTTCAGTGCAAAGTTCTAACGTTTTGGCAGAATGCTTCCGATGGTTATTCAAGCTGAAGCAAAATACACGATCGCACTTTCAGGGTTGCGGAGACGAAACTTCATCGCCGAAATGTGAAAATGTCACTTCCGGTCACGTACGAAGATTTTATGAACCAATCAAAATACTGCATTTTTCTCTTGTGTAGGGATGGACGCGAGACACGCGAGACGAGAAACAGGGCTGTCTCGTCTCGTCTCGCATTGCTAAACCTCTGTCTCGTCTCGCGTCTCGTCTCGTCGCGCAAACACTTTGTCTCGTCTCGCGTCTCGCAGGGAAATTGCCTGTCTCGTCTCGCGTCTCGTGCGTCTCAGAGATTTATTTGCTATTCTCCTCAAAACCTGTGATGTGGGTAGCCCTTCAGAATTATGGGACAAATATAAAGATGATTTAGCAGAGGATTTTAAGCACCAATATCAACTCGCTAACCCAGACTTGGAAGTAACTTACAGATGAAATATACAACCAAGCTTTAATTGCGATAGAAAACAAAATTGCTTCACTGGATGGACCACCAATTACTTCATATGGTCTCCCACAGACGACTAGAGTAGAACTTTCAGGTTTACCTTCTGAGTTAATGAGAGAGACATCATATGACATCAACTCCTTAACACAATATGTTAATGAAAATGAGCCGAAATTGTTACCTGATCAAAAAATAGCTTACGTTACAATTCTTAAAAGTATATCTCAGAAGAATGCAGGTATTTACTTTTTAGATGCACCTGGTGGTACAGGAAAAACATTTTTGTTGAATTTATTACTAGGCAATGTACGTAAACAAAATAAAATTGCTATAGCAGTTGCTTCTTCTGGGATAGCTGCCTGGAGGTCGAACAGCTCATTCTGCATTCAAACTTCCTTTGGACTTAGCACTGAATGATGAACCAATTTGTAAAATTAGTAAAAATTGTGGCATGGGAGAGGTTTTAAAAAGATGTCAACTGATAGTCTGGGATGAATGTACAATGGCCCATAAAAAAGCATTGGAAGCCCTTAATAGAACTCTACAAGATTTGCGGAACACCACAAATTTGATGGGTGGTATAACTGTTGTGTTATCCGGCGATTTTCGACAGACTCTGCCAGTTATACCAAAAGGAACTAAAGCAGATGAAATTCGGGCATGCCTTAAGTCCTCCTATTTGTGGAAAAATATCAAAACATTTCAGTTAAGAACTAGCATGAGAGCAAGAATTTATGGCGATGGAATTTCAGGAATGTTTGCTGATAACTTATTACATCTTGGCGAAGGAAAAATATCTGTAGATTCAAATAAAAAGGTGAATATGTCTTCAATTGGCGCTGTAGTTCATAGTGTTAGTGATTTAATAGAAAAAGTATTTCCTAATTTTAGTTGTCACTACACAGAAATTTCCTGGCTGTATGAAAGATCAATACTAGCACCAAAAAATGTTACCGTTAATACGATCAACGAACAGCTTCTCCAGAATATTCCAGGAAATTCTACAATTTACAAATCCATAGATACAGTTATGAATATAAATGAAGTCGTGCACTACCCAACAGAGTTTCTCAATTCTTTAGAAGTTCCAAGTCTGCCTTCTCACAGACTGCAGTTAAAAGTTGGAGCCCCAATAATCCTACTCCGAAATTTGGATCAGCCAAAGCTCTGTAATGGAACTAGATTGATAATAAAATCATTGCGTCCTCATGTCATTGAAGCACAATTACAAACTGGTTGTGGGAAAGGTGAAGATATTTTTATTCCTAGAATGCCATTAATTACTTCAGAGGAGCCGTTTCAGTTTAAACGCTTGCAATTTCCAATTAGATTAAGTTTTGCAATGTCGATAAACACGTCACAGGGGCAAATTTTGAAAGTTGTAGGCCTTCAGTTAGAAGAAGACTCTTTTTCTCATGGTCAATTATATGTCGGGTGCTCGCGAGTAGGAACTGCCAACAACTTATATCTATACTCTTCTTCTGGAACAACAAGAAATATTGTGTATCAAGAAGTATTATAAAATTTCATAGTACACCTTGCATGCCTTAGTGATGTCTCGGGTGGGATTGCAGACAGATTTACATTTCTGTCTATACTATTTCAGATTTATTTTTTTCATTTTTCATAGTATAGGTATACATGCAATCAGTGCGTGTAGCCTGTTGCATGTGTCTCTGTCTATACTTTCTAATTTCTGATTTATTTTTTTCATTTTTATGGTATAGGTATTCATGCAATCAGTGCGTGTAGCCTGTTACATGTGTCTCTGTCTATACCTTCTAATTTCTGATTTATTTTTATAGTTTAGGTATTCAAGCAATCAGTGCGTGTAGCCTCTTGCATGTGTATCTGTACTTTATATTTTATGAATTTATTATTTATTTATTTTTGCAGTGTAAGGGTGGATGTTACAAACCATTTTTATAGTTTGGGACATAGTTTGTATAGTTTGGGAAACCGTTTCACTGCATTCTGTGGAGTGATTTGTGAAGCAGGGTCCACGTCCCTCACTCTGGTAACTGTGCAATTCATACTAATTGATTTCACTGGCTAATAGCTTCACTTTTTTTTATATTTCGGTCCTTTAAATTGTCAAACTTTATTCATCTTGCATTTGCGGATTTTCGCATTCACGCTGTTTTATTAAACTTTAAATTAGGTACCTTAAAGTAAGATTTTACGCTTTTATTTATTTTGTTATTTTTTAAAGCCAATGTTTTGCACATGTGTGCCATTGTTTACATTCGGCAAAGCTCTGTGCTCTAGAGTCGGGACATTTTTTCTGATCAGCAAAGGCGAGGGTGAAAGAGAGCGAGGTGGGAAAGCAACCCTGCTAAATTCCCTTCCTTCGCTTCTGTGTTCGCGTTGCTGCAGGAAGACTTGCTATTATACCGACGACTGGACTCTTATTTGTTTTTAGTAACTGCATAGGTATTAGCGATAAATGACTGTTAGAACACAGACGTGTACAAGGGGAGAAGCCTAGCCACGTCCAATTCCCGGTAACCTCTGTACGCTATCAGATCAGATGCCGTTTTCATTTTTTTTTATCATTGCAGTGGGAGGATTCACATTCCTTCCCTTTAGAATCTATATTTAATGTCAATGCACATCTCTCTTTCATTGCACGGGCAACGCCGGGCCATGCTGCTAGTTAGTTACATATTACCATATTAGTACGTATATTAGTAACCATATTAACTCATATGTGCATTTGAAGTGACAAAAATTGAGATTTAATCCGTATGTGTAATGTGACATGGCACCGAAAAAACATTTGTTTTTATTTATTTATTTCCGGAACTGCGTAAATGTAATATGTGTGGTTGATGGGAGTTACATTTGCTTTTGAAATTATAAAAAGCTTTGAATTTTATTAGAAATGATGCAGAACTCGGGACATGTTGCGCAAATAAAATTTTAATCTAACTAAGCGGCCCCATTGTACGGAATAGTGAATTCATAAAAGTTTCAATTGGGGACGGGATAACTATAGTGAAGCCTGTTTATCCCTCTTCTCGTTTTATTGTATCAGATATGGGTTTCATATTTAATCGGGAACCCGTGTTTAACCTGTTCATTCACACTAGGAAAAAGAAGAGACAACAGAGAAGACTTGTGACCAGGGTTGTTTTTCAACATGGATCTTTGAATTTCCGCTGAGTCCAGCGTTGTATTTGCGCAATCGCTCCAGTAGATCATTCATTTGCGTTCGCCTAGCTTGGCTTATGATGGTGAAAGAAGCATTCTTAATAACTGATGAAACATTGTATTTATAAATATTAATTTATTTGAGAAAAATAGGAAATATCTATAAGATTTAATTAAGATAAATACGATAAAGATACGTATTCATCCATTTTGACGAAATGTAGTCAATATTACAAGTAAACAAAAGATCACAATTATTAAGTACACAATTAGAGCATAAAATATCAAAGTAAGCATACTTGCATCAACTATTATTAAAAATGTAACAATTATAGCCAGACATACTAAATAAATTTGAAATTTTTTCCATAAGAAAATAGTATACTTGATACTTGAGCATACTTGAATAATTTATTCATAATTCTGGATTATTAAATGTGAATTAGACTAAAACTCACTTGCAATTCAAACCTCATTTTTAAGCTATCTAAATATTTACAAAAAAAAAAAAAAAAACAGTTATCAGAACTATGAAACCGAATATATGTGTTGACATCAGTGATTAGTTGGGGAGGAGGGGGGGGGAGGCCAATTAAAAGAATAATCTAAAAAATGTTTAACAAAATGATTGAATTCCATTGATTTTTATTTGCATGCAACTATTACTCTGCGCAAATTAATAATTGCATGGTTTCTCTCTATTCCAAAAAAAAAAGTAAAGGTCGCTGTCGCCGCTGGCGCTGTCAATAGCTTGTGGGCCTATCTCCTCCTAAACCGTGGGGATTTGGGTTTCGACTGAGGTGCCCACAGATTCGAAAAATTCCGAGGAACTGCTAAGCTGACTTAAATTTCGAAAATCGAATTATTTTAGAAAATATTAATAAAAAACTGAAAAAATAAACAGAATGCTCGCCAGATTTGGCATAAAATCATTCATTCCTTTGCAACAAAGCGTTTCCAAGTATCTAGAATCGCGTGAAATTTACAAAGTTAACACAAAAAGCCTAATAACTTCTTCACCGTTTGCACGATCCGCTTGAAAATTTTCATGATCATGTATAAAAATATAGAAAACAATCTGCGCTTCTTTAAAAATCTGAAAATCCACCCGTTCCCTCCTTTTTAAGCGATTATTCGCTATTTTCAGCACCATTTTATTTCCGAGAGTCAAAAAAGTAAATCATTTGCGTGACAAAATTACCCTTTTCAAGTGAATATGACGTCATACAATTGGGATTCAAATTCGTTTAAAAAAGCTTTTCCAGATTACACAGTTTATTATCATTTTTTTTTTCACAAATAAATCGGTTGCATGCACATGAGAATAGCTGTGTACACGCGAGTTTCCAGAACAGCATGAAATTTAATTTGGGTATCTCTCTATTCTAAAAAAAAGTAAAGGCCGCTGTCGCCGTCAAAGCTTGTTGGCCTATCTCCTCCTAAACCGTGGGGATTTAAGTTTCGACTAAGGTGCCCACAGATTCGAAAAATTCCGAGGAACCTGATAAGCTGACTTAAATTTCGAAAATCAAATTATTTAGAAGATATTAACCCATTTGTGCCTGGATATTTTTGCGACTTTCTTCGATTTTTACTGATAAAAGAAATAATAGATAAATTTCTGATGTCAACTTCTTGAAGAAGGGATGATTTCTTTTAAAATCATTATGCATAAAAATTAAAATATCAACATCCTACTTGGTCATGTTAAAATATTTTTTAGAGTTGAGGCTCAATACTCATGAATAAAGGCTAGGAAAAATAAATAACGTTTTCGACTAATAGCGAAAATGCCGTCCCAAAAAAGGGACACTAGGCATAAATGGGTTAATAAAAAACTGAAAAAATAAACAGATTGGTTGCCAGATTTGGCATAAAATCATTCATTCCTTTGCAACAAAGCGTTTCCAAGTATGTAGTATCACGTGAAATTGTCAAACATGCAGTAGAAATACACCCATTTTACGCCAAAATAAACACTGTATGAAATAACTAACTCAAAATGTGTTACACAAAGTTGACAATTTTCAAATAGTAAGTTCGCTTAGACAACAGGAGTTTAGAATAATCAATTATTCGTTTTTCCAAAACAGAATAACTAATATCTTGAAAATGAAAAATAATTAAAATGCAGATTATTGTGTACAATCTATATGTTTTTGCAAAAAATGTGCACTTTTTCTAGCTGAGTAGGTGTTGTAATTTTTGATTATTTATGTATTATTTTGATTATTGTTGTAATTTTTGATTATTTTAAAGCCGGTTCGGTCCAGCTGGATTATTTGCTACCAGTAGAAATATTTGGCGGCGTTAACTATGCCATTATAGCAGTTGGCAATCTATCTTATCAAATATGTAGTTCTTATCAAAGAAAACATATGAAGTACGGTTTTCTTAAAACAAATTATTAAGTATACATTAGTCGCCAAATTATGAAAAATTGCCATGGGTGGCAAATACACAATGTGTCCAATAGGTTTTACATAATTAAAAATACAGCTGAAACAGATGTTCTGATTTTATTACGCATTAGCTCCTAATTAATATAACTTTTGAATGGCAACATTAAATATCATTGTGTTTCTGAGGAGTGCAAATAATTTTTCCAGCTATTGTACGCAGAGTCTGCACTTAAGGTGGAGTATAGCTCAGGACACGTACAACACGGAATCCTATAACACGGAAAGTATCTACTGTGTTATAGGGGCTCTACTGTAGTGTGAAAATTTTTATATTCCAATGAACATGCAAGAACCAAGCGATGTGTAGCTCAGTAGCATTCTATCTGATCCAATCTTTGAGTTTTGTCTGTTGAAATTATGCCTTTTTTACGAATAAGCCTTATTAGGGGCCGAATGCCTCATACGAAAAGCGAGCGTAGCAAGTCTATGGGTCTTGGCCCCTAGTACTTTCAAAATATCCACTTTTTATGCACACATTGTGTACAATCTATATGTTTTTGCAAAAAAATGTGCACTTTTTTTAGCTGAGTAAGTATTGTAATTTTTGATTATTTATTTAAAAAAACGTACTGAGTTTGGATAGCTATATAGTTATTGTGCAATAAAGTTAATTTGATAATGTGGAGAGTGTTAATAATTATGTATTGTAAATTATTTTAATTATAAGTGTTATGCTACAGAGCATTTGAATTTGAATTATAAATCCATCATTCATTACAAATAAACAGGATTACTGTTCATTACAACGTAAGTACATAATTATTGATAATTAATAAATTTACGTACATACACTGCTGGCCACCCAAATTGCAACACCAAGAAAAACAAGAGATATCACAACAAAATTTATTGTGTAGATAACATGTTGACCAAGTAACAAATGATTAAATTTACAGCATTCTATGAAGCGTGGTTCCTGCCAAAATCAGTACCCAGAGTAGCCGCCGTTGTTGGAGATCACAGCTGCCACACGCCTCGGCATTGATTCAAAGAGACTTTGAATGTGTTCTTGGGGTACAGCAGACCAAGCAGCTTCCACACGTTGCCAAAGTTGATCTGGTGTGACAGCTGGGGATGAACTCTGGGTCAGTCGTTGAGCAACCATGGACCACATGTTTTCTATCGGCGAAAGATCCGGAGAGCGCGCCGGCCAGGGAAGCAATTCAATCTGGTGATTGACGAAGAACCCTTGGACAATGCGTGCCACGTGTGGCCGTGCATTATCCTGCTGAAATATGGCTGTTGGCAAGCCCTGAAGGTAAGAAAGGACAACTGGCTCCAACACCTCGGAGATGTAGCGCTGGCTGGTTAAAGTACCGGCAATGCGTACTAGAGGAGTGCGAGAGAGATATCCGATACCGCCCCATACCATAATACCCGGTGCAGGACCAGTGTGACGGTGCATAATGCAGCTGTTCAGCATCCTCTCTCCACGGTGTCTCCAGACTCGAATCCGACCGTCGTGGTGTTGCATACAGAAGCGTGACTCGTCAGTAAAGAGAATTTCATTCCATTCTGTCGTCCACATCCTTCTTTCATCGCACCATTGGCGGCGGAGACGTCTGTGGTTCCGCGTCAGAGGTAGACAAAGCAACGGACGTCTTGCGGACAGACCATTCTGCTGTAAACGACGTCGAATGGTACGCGCAGACACTGGATGATGCGTTACAGACTGAATCTGCTGTGATATGATTCGTGATGTGACTGAGCGGTCCGTCACTGCCATGCGTACAATCTGCCTGTCATCACGTGACGTGGTGCACTGAGGTCGATGCGGTCGATCACGTCTGTCCGTCGTACCCTCCTGCACCCAACGATCACATATCCGCATCACAGTTGTTTGGTTTCGTCCAATACGACGACCGATTTCCCTGAAAGATAACCCACAATCTCGGTATGCCACTATCCTTCCTCTGTCAAACTCGGATACTTGATCAAAAGATGATCGTTGTTTCCTACGAGGCATAATTTATCGTTTTTTTGAAAAAAAAGCAAGAAAAACACAATTGCTGTACTTGAAACCGTCGAAATCTCCAAGCCTTAAATAGCGCTTTGAGGTGGCGCCACAGGCGCGCTTGATGTGCGTCTGCGCTGAAATTCTAATCATTTGCATATCTCACCTCAGCTAATGCATGTTGTAAATTTCATATTATTTGCATGCTTCCTTCAGGGTGTTGCATTTACGATGGCCAGCAGTGTAATTATTTATTAAATCGAACAAAATCCGACACGTGGATAAAAATGTATATCGTTGATGTATACCGTACGCATATACCAGCTGTGTAACAACGTAGCGGTCTGTGCGCGCACTCCCTCTCTCTTTTTAAATTTTAAATGTGCACACTAATCAAGCGCGAAATTTGAAATTAAATTAAATTAAAAAATCAAAAATTTACAATGCTAACTGAGTGAAAATTGCGTTTAAATGTGTACAAACGTACAAAAAATATGTGAAATTGTGATAATTTCATAAATAAATGTGTGCCCTTACAGCCTTAAAAAAAACATTTAAAAAAATTTTTACTAAGAATTTCAAATGTAAAAAAAAGTGAATAAACTTTCATAAATGTTTATTTTTTGTTAATATAAATACAATAATGTGTGAAAACCTGTTTAACTGCGTTAATTTTAGAAAGCTTGACAAGAAGTTTTCGCTTCTGACGCGCAGTCCTACGATTGATTGATTTTTTTTTTCTGTAAAATTATTATCTAGGTAGACGTATAACAATATATATACACTGGAACCCATTTATACAATCGACGATACACACACACACGTGTGAGTGTGTGTGTTATAAGAACTTTTCCCAGATTTGATCGAACATTTTAAGTGGAAAACGTCTTAAACGGAAAAGAAATAAGCATAAATGATAAAAAATACAAACATATTTATTTGATAAAGGATAACTGAAGTATTATATTATAGTTTTATCGTTTCTTAAAATGAAGTTTCAAAAGTACGAACAGGAGTATCATATAATAACCATCCCTGGACACGTGTGTCATATAATACCCCTCCCCTTGGCTACGCCCCTGGGCATCCCTGACTTAGCGTCCATATGAGCTAATGATACAAAAATGGGTTACAAATATTAAAATAGAAATAATCTCTAAATGTAGCTTGCTCAAATAGATGTAAGTAATTTTAAAATTCAATTTAGGAAATCTTAAAAAAGCTTTGTATTGCTAAACTCAACAGCGATCAAAAATGAGTTAAAATGCTTGTGATAGTAAAAAAAGGCCCCAAAATTAGTGCCCCTGATCCTCATCTAAATATGGTCAGGCTTTCGACTTTCCGTACCGTCTTTCCTCTGTTTACTTATTATTTTTCTGTCTTCTACTGTTCTGTGTTTTCTTCTTTTTTCCAGTTCCTTTCTCTTTTGAGTGTTTTGTATGTCCCTCCTGCTGTCCTACTTTTAAATGCCACGTGTTTGTGTGTATTGTAGAGTGCTGATAGTATGATTCCGGGAACTATAACAATGGAGGCGCTGACCAGTAATTCAAATGTTTTCGGCAAGAACTATACTTCGTGTTAGATAAGAAATCTCTTTACACGAAGACAGGATGAAGATTTTTGTTCAGCAGAAAAGCTTGATTTTTTGTCCCCAAGGCACCCCGCTGTGCGTGGCGTGCACAGCTGATAGCCCCTCTTGCAGAACAGCTTCAGCTAATTGCTGGTCTTTTGTGCATCAGCGGAATGTTTTTCTTAGAAAAAGACAAATCATCCCCTCTTGCCCTTTTAAAGAATTTCGGGCACTGGTTTAGGCCGCTTTCGTCTAAACGTGGGGAAAAGAACTGAGTGATTAATTACGCATCTGGTCAGGAAAAGGGGTGCAAAATAGGGGTCCTGTAAAAAATGCACTTCCTTTTTTCCAGGTCAGCCACTTAGTCTAAAAACGGGGAAAAGTCTCCCCGGTTTGAAATAACAAGCAGACAGGGGTGAGCGCCATTATCACCCACACACGAAATAGAAGCAGGCGTATGCCGGATTGAACGGTAGAACTGTGCGTGTTTTTACAGTATCAAATCCCATATAGAATTTTTCATTTACAAAAAAGCTGTCTTCATTTTCTTCGTTTTTACTTAAATTAATTGGAAACCAATATGATAACATATTTCATATGTTTCTAAATAAGACTTTGATTGAAGTAACCCTTTAAGGGGGTCCGGGGCACAAAAATCTCGAAAAAAACACATTTTTATTTTATTTTTTTTGCTTTAAAAAATACTACAGAATGTTTAGAATCAAATACTGCAAACCGCATGTTTCTGCAATGATTACATCTGTAGATATAACAACTTTTACGTTGCAACAGCTGTGCTTATCACGCCACCTGTCTGGAATTAAAGGGCCCTTTCTGGGTGGCAGAATGTAAACAAACCGTTATGATCGCTCTATTTTTACTATATCTTTTTTTCTTCTACTTTCTTCGAAGTGAAGTGAGTGGATATTTGTTTATTAGATATTTCTAGCGATCCATGCTTGTTTTAGCGGTTCCACAGTGCTGTATTATCTTTCTAAAAGCCTTATTTATTTTGTTGTGTTAGGTTCTTGTGTTGAGTTAGTTGTTGGTGAATGTTGTTAAGTTTTCTGTTTATTTTACAAAAGTTTGTTAGTGTAAATAGTTTACAAATTGCTAGTAATTTAATGTTTCGGTTTGAACGTGTGTTTTGAATAAACATTCATATCTACGATAACAATGGGACGAAAAAGAAAATCGATTGCTAAAAAGTCGAACTTGATGAAAGCTAAGCGTCAAAAAGTGTTATCAACTACTTCTGATCCTGGTAAAAGTGATTTTTGCCGAACACAAGAACTTATAAATAATATAAGTGTGCCTGCAGTTCAAAGTGATGAGCCATCTCAATTTGATGCTTCCTTGTTTTCATGCAACATTATTTTAAGTCTGGGAGTGTTGCAGAATATCCTTCAAAATTGCTGTTGTGAAAAATGTAAAAGTTCAAGTCTGAATTTATGCTTGGGAAAAAAATATGGCTTGGCACATGCATTGGTTTTATCCTGCAATAACTGTGACTTTCAATTTATTACGTTCTCGTCACAACGTCTGTCAACGAAGACAACTAAATCTCCATTTAGTATCAACAGAAGAGCTGTTCAAGCAGCTACAGCATTAGGAAAGAGACATGCTTAATTTAATTTTTTTAATATTATTTTGGTTTTTATTAAAGTGCTATTTGCATTGTATTTGATAATTTACATTAATGAATGAAGACGAAATGTATTGAGTAAGAATTTGTGGAAATCTTAGCTTTTACGTCTACCTAAATCTTTAAGTCCATTTATCTCGGAATCAGTTTTTTTGCGATTCCTCAACTTTAAAAGGATATATCTCAAGTTCCTTATATAGTACATGTATGAAATTTTGTACAGACTTTCTCTATTATTATATTTTTAATAATTTGTCTTCAGGAATTTTGATTTTGTACAAAAGGTTTGAAAATTCATGCCCTAGAGCTAAAAAACTCTTCAAAAAGAGTGATTTTTTAACTTTTATATTTATTAAAAAATATATAAACAATATTTTAAAAAATCCCGAAGACAAATTAAAACGCCAACTTTTCTGTGTCCAAAAGTGAAAGAAATATGCAAATCGAGCTATTGGTTCTGCAGTTATATCAAAAATAAAATATGTTTAAATTTTAAACTTTTTAATTTTAAAAAATTAAATCTCAATCTTTTCAAGAGTTTTTTATATGGAAAGGTATCTTGACATAGGTATATATTTCAGAAAAAAAATCATTATAAAGTAGCTATAAATAAAAAAAATAAAATTTTGTGTCCCGGACCCCCTTAAGAATTAATTCACAGTAAGTTTTACATTAAGTAAAGTAACTATATACCTTTGCAAAAATGGGCAAAACTTCATAAAACTTCTACCAAGTTCTATATATTAATTCGTTCTTGTCAATGCCGATGTCACGCTTTCAAAAAAGTAATAATAATAATAATAATAATAATCTTTATTTAACGGCTTAGAGAAGGTAAGCAATTCTAAATAATAGTTGGGCAAAATTTTCCAAAATTATGTCATTTAGATATCACAACTCATATCGCCCATGTTGTATATTTCTTTTAAGGTCTCAGCTCTGCATTAGCTTAGGGGAATTTTTAAAAATTATTATTACTATTATTAATAACTTTACAAAACTAGATCAAAATAAATAATTACTGGGGAAAACTTATACATAAAAATATTTGTTTTAATTTGTGTTTGGGGGTGTGAACTTATACATATATAAATATTTATCTATATATAATTTACCCAAAATATTATTTACTGTTATTTACTTTCTTGAACAAATTTTAGCAAGTTTTGACCCGTTTTACCCACTTTTTGCAAAGTATAATGTATACACAATTACAGCATATTTTTGCTTCCAGTAACTGTTTAGATAGTAGGTTTAAAATGATTTAAAACTCATTTCTTAAAATGTAAAATGTAAATGTCTTAAAATGTTATTCTACTTAATGGTTAATTAGTTTTATTATAATAATTTTAATAATTGTATTTATACTATTATTGATATTGCAAAGATTATTGTCCCTCACCAACTGTGACTGAAACATATTTGTAAACCTTTAGTAAGAAAATCTGAAAGTTTCTACATCATCTCATTAATATGTGGGGTATATTTAACTTATTGGGAATTTTTGTAAGAGGGCTGTATAAAAAATAAAAGTTTGTATTTATTTACATCTTATTTCCTGAAAATTTTATTCGATATCATAAAATAACTACGTAATTCATTCCATATGTCTTAGATCAACATTTAAAGACGGAAACCATAGGCCACTGTTTTTAAGACACCCCCGATTATAGGGATTGGGAGTAATTATGATTTTTATTTAATATTAAAAATATTAAACTTTTTACTTTCTTTGTAAATGATCATAAAAGTTAAGTAGGTTTTGCGGTTAAGGCAGATCTACACAAGGGTTGTCTGCTTAATTAAGGCATGCCTTGGGCGGTGGACTTTTTGAGGGGTTCTAACCCGAATTCACGTTACAGCTGGAGAAAACGGACGCGCGGTAGGCCAGAACCCTAGACCTATGTACTTCAGCCGTTTACTAATTGTCATGAAATTAGTAAAAATTGTCTATACTACAATGTAAAAGGTACTTGATTATTTTTTTTTCTTATTTTTTATTAGATAAATTTATATCTTATAAAGCTCTCTTCTTTATAAAACTTATAGCTTATTAACCGTTTAAGATAAACTGAAAAAAACTTGCTGAAATACGCAAGAATGATGAATTATAAATATTTAGAAGGATAACTTTATCAAATATTGTACTTCATATATGAATAAAATACAGCAAGATAAAAAAGGATGCAAAAAATCTATTATAACGATTAATATAACTTGATGTAAAACTTTTAGAGTATTATTAAGAAAAGGGAAAATCCTATTCACTTTCGCTCAACAAATAAAACATTTTTGCATAAAATACTTCGTATTGCACTAAAAAATAAAATGAAAAATGAATAAATATTTCAAAGAAACACTAATGTTTAGAAAGCATTTAAAACCCCAACCTGTTGGGAATGAGAAAAATTGTTTAAACGAAGTGCTTAAAAAATAACCTTGTTTAAATTAAGCTAATCTGACAGTGAATAGTTTCTTTTAAATAATATTTTCACAAGATGTAGATTGGAGGGTTTTTTTTAATGGAACACTTAAAATGACCCGTCAAATAAATGTTTAAAATAAAAGTTTTGGGGACAGAGAGGGGACACGTGCCCCCTCGATTGCTACTCTTAATATACTTAGGAAAAGTTTAGCTTTCTAAAGAAGAATTATCACCGCTCCCATACCAAATGAAAATTTGGAGGGGCACATGAAAGATTTGAGGGGGTCACATATCAAAATAACAGCAGAAAAGGTTAATTTCTCTTAAATTTTAAAACAAATGTTCGTTTAAAATAAAGATAACGTGTTCTTCTAATAATTCCCAAACAAAGTCATCCGTATTCGAATTCCTGTATTCGTATTCGAGAAAGAAATGATTCGTTTTATTTTTGTATTCTCGGATATGAGAAAGAAATGATCCGTTTAATATCCGCATCCACGGATATAAAAAAAAACTATTCGTTTTCATATCCGTATCCGCCGATCTACCTTTTATGACGATACAGCACACCGCTGTTCACACAATTTAGCACTTTTAACGGCATTTAAAGGTGTTCCAAAACCTTTGCGGTCAAATATGGGCACTCTTTCCTTTCTGACAAAATACCTGGGTAACAGGTGTCAAGAACATTTTTCCCCCCACTCCCTGTTGTCCCTGACCAACGCGGCGATCCTGCAGAAACCTAATTTTTAACTGATCCCCCAGCTCCCGTCGAGGAGGGTAGAGGGTAGACTCCCCTTCAAGATGGGGGTAGAAACTTTTTAGACCAAATGGCATATACACCCGGGCACTTGAGAATAATACCATCTTTTTTTTTCCCACGGATAAAAACGGAAACTGTACTCTTTGCGTGAAGTTAGGATGACCATTTTTTCAGCACATGTAAAAATGTGTGGATTTAATAATTATATATACGTATACAGGGATACACTAATCTGTGTATATATGAAATTGTAAACTGGAGTTAGATCCTAACGGTGCAGTATTTTAGGTTTTGATCTGTCTATAGACCGTAGTAGAATCGCCAATGGATAAGCCACTAAACATCAGGGCCCTATTTAGGAAATTCTTGACTATAGGCACAGCTCGGGATGGGGTTACCCCTAACACTGATGTATTCACCGTGCAATTTCCAAAGGTAAATTACAGCCTGACTGTGACACGCTATCAAGTTTGCACCCCCCCCCTCCTATGGCGCTCGTCTATTATTTTTCATGATGAATTTAACAAATTCAAGCTGTATAAAATACCATGAAGAATTTACAACTTTTTTCAATCCCTGGTTATAAATGTCATCCAGTTATCAAGCAGATTGACAACTTGTTTAAAATATTGTTTGAAAAAAAAATGGAAAATACATATAAAAGTCTACTATTAAAAAAAGATAAAAGTAAGAAAATTTGAATTGGGATTTTGTTTGTGGGGCCCCCGCAATCGGGGACAATAGGCTCGGACCTACTGCGCCTAGTGGAAAATCGGGGCCTCTCAAAGATTGGTAGATAGCGGAAGTGTGAAAGCCTGAAGTTCTGGCATACCGCGCGTTTATGTTCAAACGATCTAGAGTTTTGTGCTGCTTTCTTCGGACGTAACGTGAATATGCATTAGAGCCCCCTTAAAAAGTCTTTACCTCACGCAACCTCCCCTTAAAGCCTACAGTCCTCATGTTAGTTTTACCGTAATAAAACAACACAGACATCAATAAACCAGCCAGGTGCAACAATTTCTGAATTAATTGCTTAACCCATTTGTGCCTAGAAATTTTTGCGACTTTCTTCGATTTTCGCCAATATCAGCAGTAATAGATACATTTCTGATGTCATCTTCTTGAACAAGGGATGATTTCTTTTAAAATCTTTATGTATAAAAATTGAAGTGTCAACATCCTACTAGGTCATGTTAAAATATTTTGTGGAATTGAGGTTCAATACTCGTGAATAAAGGCTAGGAAAAATAAATAACGTTTTCGACTGATAGCGATAATGCCGTCCCAAAAAAGGGACGCTAGTGTTACGATGCGTGGCATATTAAAACATGTAATAAATGGATGAAATAATTTAAACCTTAGTTTGGCCGTGAAATAAGATATGAAATAATTGGATTCATTGTTATAAAGACCCATCGGTAATTTATTTTAACTCATAAAGTTATTTAAACTATTCTAAATAAGTATAAAATAAAATGTGATAATTGCGTTGTGATTTCTGAGGAAAGAAATAAATGGATTTAAAATATTAACTATAACAAACATTTATTAAATATAAAAATCTTATGTACATTTACAAACTATTTAAACTGATCTCGAAAATGGCTTAATTTAGAACAATTAAATTATTATTGTTTATCAAAACACATTCTAACTACTTTAGCAATCATAAACAATATTATTAATTATTAAAAATAAGTCACTCAAGATGGAAAGGATGGCAATTGGAAATTTACCTGTAATCCGGTGCAGAGAAGGGATGGTCATCTTTTAGTTTTATTTTTTTTTAACACACTTATTTAAATATCCACTAATGGTGATCACATATGTAAACTTTTGAAAATTCTTAATACACTCTGAAAAATCTAAAAAAATCTCTGAAAATCTAATAAAATCTACGGAAATCTGCTGAAAAAATCTCCTGAAAATCTGCTGAAAGTTGCCTTCTCTGGCTGTGCAGTCCAGTTTTGCTCAAATCTTCGTCCCCCATTTTCTTCCCTAAACTCGTAAATAATTAGTTTAGCCACTCTGTGGCTCCTAATTCTCCTAAACCGACCAGTTACTAACTCTTTTGCCCGAAATTTACCTCTCTCTAACTTGCCATTGGTCATTCCTCAAATCTCACACTTTCTCATTGGATTTTACAGCCTTATCGTCAACACCTCCATGTTTTTCTTAAATTTTATTTTCAATTTTTCTCCCCTTGATGTTTATTATATGTTTTCCTTTTCTGAAGCTTTGCCTACGAATTCTCACCGACCAACATCAAAAGCTTCCCGCAAATTGGCCGCTGACGTCTTGACCACAAAGGTTCCATTCAATGGCTCCCGCTTCTGTCGCGGTTGCTCTTTTGTAAAACTGCAAGGCGTCCCGCGATACACAAAAATGATTTCTAGCTAGCAGACATTCGTTTTCCCCACTCTTTTCAAAGAACGCCAAAAGATGAAATTTATATGTTCGACTTTCACCAAGATTTCTTTTAACTCTTCCGAGCGCAACGCTTAGAATTATTAATAAATTTCCTGTCCTGACATTTAGCTGAAGTACACTTTTCTATGATATCAATGACTTTTGCACGTGCATGAATTCCATTCCTTCCAACATTATCCCTTATTCTGTTCAATTCCGTATATTTTTGAGACTTGCTTTTATTAAGCTCCTGACGCAACTTTTGTGCTAAATTCTTTTGAGAATACCGCATGTTTTAGTCGGCCTTCAGGTGGTCACTAATGAACGGTTTTTAACACCTGCAGATTTTTCTGGAATCGCACTTTCTTAATAAAGGCTTTTTATCTGCATTGGGGCTGTATACAAATTTCTGCACATTACCTACAGGCTCAACCTAACAATCCTACCAAAAATCCCGTAAAAGAAAAAAAAGAAAAAAAGAAAAATTACTGAAGTCCCACTAAATCCAATTGCCATTTGAGCGCTTACCATTGAATAGCTAATTACCTTTAGCTAACACAAGAGACACAAATATAGAAAAGATATGTGATACTGCACAATACACAAATAATAATAATAATAATAATAATAATAATATAAAGGGAAAAAATTAAAATAAACACTTTACATATAATAATGAACTCACAATAAATAGACAAAGTAAAATTATCCGATAGGGATGTTGCAAAAACACACTATTAGTGTGTACCAACGAAGAAAAAGAAAAATAATAGTAATGATAATAATAAACTGAAAACTTATAATAAAATGATAAAAAAAAATTCCAGAAAGGAGAAAAAAGCGAAAAGAAAAAAAAAGATTGAACCATAACGTTCGATTTTGACTACATGATAACGGATATTTTTACTTCGTACGTATAATAAACAAAGTTAAATGAAATTACAGTGTTATCTGGATCTACAACAACACGTGACTGCTGATGAGATGAGTGTAATTAGCAGACAAGCAATTAATAGTGATGACCCTATTAATTTTAAATAATATATAGGAGATGCTAAAGTAGGCATCTTAAGCCAATCAGGCCATGAATATGGAGTAGTAGACGTAGCAGATTTTGTGTAATTTAAATTTAAATTTAGCAAGTCTACCGAAGGCTCATCCAAACAAAATTGAACAGGTTTACATTGTATCAACGTTTTGGACTTTAAACACACTTTTTCATCATAACATTGCTTATCTGCTAAAAATTTAATCAATAAGTTAGTCGAATCTAAATTTAAATGAACAGCTTTGGTATACACAGTTAATTGCTGGAAATGAATGTCCACTATTCCTGGTTCACACGTGGATTTAGCAATAATGTTCATTCGTGCCAAAAGTCCACAACGGTAACAGCCTGTAATTTGAATCGGCCCATCACTAAAGGATGGACAGACTGTGATCGTCTGCAGCTTGATTTTGTAATTTGTGAAATGCAGTTGCAGTCTAACTGCTGCAGAAAAAAGCATTGTAGATGTTAATTGTCCGTTTTTTATGTGAAACAAATGTAAGTTCCGCTCTAGAGGTAACGCTCTGTCCTTTGAAGCTCGGAGATTCTCTAGAGCATCAGGAGAATTAATACATCTAAGGGTGTCTTCAAAAAAATCACAGGTGGAAAGATTGGGGTCGAAGATGAAGTCTGTGGGAATGGAGGAGTTCGATTGTGTTGCCCCAATCTCTCCCGCTTTTGGGAAGTTTCGTGCACTTGCAGGGGAAAGATAGGCCTCAGAGGATTTTCCTACCCTTTGAATCAGCGAGTCGGTGATATGCAATTGGGGCTGATCATAAGCCCCTAGAATGGAGATCTTTATACCAGTGTCCGTATACGTGTGATCTGTCACAGAAAGTCTCGTTAAGGTATTATTCCCGGTGTGAGTCACCGAGATATGATACCTACAAGTGTGTCCTGTAATTCTGGAGACTTCGTAGCTATGAAGCAAATCGGGGATATACCATGTTCGATGAAAGTTGCATGCTGCCCTGGTTAAAATGGCACATCCTACTCCGAGTCCACCCGCCGTACACGTGGAAACTCCCGGATATTCCCGGCTTTCGGGAGTCTCGGCTTCAAACCGTAGGCCACCTTTCCCTATGGATTTCGGAACACAGTGAATTCCACGTCCACAAAATTCATTGAAAATGCAGCTAATCTGAGATAAGTGCCGTGCTTTGACAGGGAAAGTGAAATATTCTCGTTCTGTGTGAAAATCGCAAGTTACCTCCTCTAATTTCAATTTCAGTGAGAAGAGGTGATTATTATCCTTATCTGTGAACCATAGGCAGGATTCTGATGAAATAGACGGTAAGGATATTTCCGCGGTAGTGTAAACTTCACATGATCGTGTGTTGTCCTGCAAAGTCTCACATGCACGTAATTCAGATTGTACAATTGCTTGGGTATTACACTCCGCTAACGTAAATGGCACTAAACAAAGAAGAGTAATTAATACTATCTGATTTTGAAGAAGAGGAGCACCTCGAGCTGCTTGTCTTTCAAGGAATTCATATGTTCCTTGGGTAGTATCTTTGCCAACATTGCCTATAAAAGCGCCTAAGAGTAGTGAGCAACGTGCAAAAAGTTTCAGTGCTCTGCCGCAGAAATTGGCGACAAATGCTAACGTTGTGAAAATGAAGATCACCGATTTTAATATTTGTTTAACAAATAAGAGAATAAACATAGCTATAAAAAGAGCTGCTGAATAAATAAAGTATCGTAAAAATAAAGGCAGGCATTGAACATGTCGAAAGACCCCTGTGCAAAAAAAACAAAATCGTAGCTGACAAACAGATTTTCCTGCCACATGAATACTGCCTGTAATGGTATGTCCATTGGTGTGAATGTAAATAATGTGTATTGTCGAATTGTACGACAGCATCTCAAATGGAAGTATTATCAAGTTGTCGTCTGAGACATGAATTATTTGTTCAAAGTCTTCGTTTCGCAAAATAACACGTCCGCGTCCCGGCAAATGAAGAATTGGGTCCGTAAAATTCATCGTCAAATCGGAGTTCTGAAACACAGCTGCTTCTCCTTCCAACAACCTGCGACGGAGTTTAGAACGTTCCTGAAAGTTTTTGTCCAGCAGGCATACTTTCAATGTCAGTATCTGGGGATTGTAAATAAGCTTGTCAGTAGTAATTGCTACTAATTGCGTGGATAGATGCGTGAACTGGCACCGACAAGGAGCATTTGCTGTACAATTTCGCACTGCACAAAAATCGTCCGGTCCGTCAATTACATTATGCTCACAACTTGCCCCTTCTACCGAAGTGCATTTGTAAGTTGTAGAGGTGAGTGAAGTGATGTTGTTACACTTTAGGAGAAACTGAGATGGCTCCACAAGATCGCCACTTGGCGAAATTATAAACGACTGTTGCCCCGTAATGCAGCTATGGCAGGATCTAAATGCACATGCATTGTCCGGCAGAGTAAACTTTGCGAGGGAATGCCGAGGATAATTTTTACAATGAAATTTTTTTCTTTAAATTCACATAATTCTCCCGCGTGTTTGGCCTTTGCTGCCACTGCACATACCAACAGGAACAAAACTGGAACAAGTAAACTCCAATTACCATCACTGAGTGACAATGACATATGTTATTAATATTAAGTAATAAATTACTAAAATCTCTTTCTCTTTTTTTTTTTTTTTTTTTTTTTGTGTGTGTGTGTGTGTGTGTGTGTATGTTATAAACGTAAAATCCAAACTTTCATTTTCTAATATCAAAAGTTTTTTTTTTTTTTTTTTTTTTTTTTTTTTTTTTTTAACTAGCATTAAATTCATAATCTTGCTTTTGTTTACCTCACTTAACCATGCTCATGTTAATGTAAGAGACATAACACATAATAAAATTGAACACATCGATGACACCTCCAATGCTAATGTCCAATTCGAGAAAAAAAAAAATCTTAGAATCTTTAATATTTTGAAATTCATTCAATATGAATCAAAATGCTATGTTATATATAATAATGATAATAATAATAGTTTAAAGTAATAGTTCAATTCATAGAGTAAAAGAAAAAAAAAATAACAGCAATAACTAAAAGAAGTGAATGTATATAAATTCAAAGGCATGTAAGTATACTAAAAGAAATCTTGTATCTAAGTAAGCTTAATTATCCTAATGTATTACTAATTTGAGTTGTTCCTTATACTCCAATAATATTAAATAAAAATTGACTAAATGAAAAATATGCAAATGAAAGAAGAAAAAAAAATTTCACAGAAAATTGAAAAGTAATCACCTAATTTAGATATTAGCGTTTCAAACAACTCATTATAGCTGGCCAGGTCTATAACTAACAACAAAACACTAATAAACTCTAAGTGAAAACTTATCAATAACAAATTAAAGAAACCGAAAATAAACTTATTAAATTAATAAAGTAAGTACCTAGAATGCAATGACTATTACACGAGGAAAAGAGGAGAGGGAAAAGAAGAAAGGAGAAAAAAAAAATATAACAAGAAGAGAAAAAAGAAATCGCAGGAAAATATATTGAACGTAATGTTGGACGTATTGAATCTATCTTGTAAGACACATTAATTAATTAATTTATTTTACAAATTTTGAAGGATGTACTGCAAGAGAAAAAAAAAAAAATTATGAACAAACTATTACTACGAAGGAAAAAAAATCAAACATTATTCAGTGAGTGATAAAGACCAGTCAAACAATTTATCCGCGAAATTTCTTTCATGCGATACCCCTTGGTGAGATCGTGACCTCAAATTGTATGAATGCGTTTGTGACTGTGCAGAGTTACTAACCAAAGCATTGTAAAGGAACCCACTATCTGCAAAGAATCTCCCGAAATAGAGTTAATATTAACGTCAACCGTATTTTCTTTGATTGACCTGTCGTGTTTAATTCTGTCAAAAATAGATTTCTCTAACAGGCTTACAGAAGCTCCGGTGTCTAACAAAGCTGTCACTGAAGAACCCGCAATTTTGATGTCAATGACCGGCAAATAATAGTTTAAGGTGTCAGCGCGGCTAGAATATACCTGGGTATTTACAACATGAAACCTTGATGCCTGCGGCCCTGTGTAATGTTCTGTAGAGGGGGGAATACATGCGTGGGCCAATAAATCATTCGACTGAGAATGTATCCCCCTTTTTAGTTTAAAGAACTCCGGGAAAATAATGTGTATCTCGTCTGCCCTGGAAACGTACTTTGCGAGGAGATGCATTATTATTTGGGCGATTTTCGTGAGAGGGTCTATCTAAATTTTGCCTGGTGAATACCCGACTTCTATTCCTACTGTCTCCATAATAACAATCCTTTGTGAAGTGGTTTCTTTTGGAACAAATTTCACAGAAGGGGTAGTTTTTATTATTTTGAGAATTCCCTCTAAAAGGAGACTGCCTATTCTGTCTATTTACGAAAGACCCCTGGTTATGACGGAAAGATCTTTCTCTCTGTCTGGATCTGTCAGACCAATTGTTATTGTAAGACCTATCACTATTGGAAGGCCTGTTTTTTCTGGCTGTAACAGTAAAATCATCCAGTTTTTGAGATAAAGCGGCTACAGTTTCATCAGTCTTTTGAGCATGTAGTTCTAATAGCGCCCGCAAATCGGAATTGGAAATTTCTTTCTGTACATTATTAATTGTGGTATAAGTATTAGATGAAGAGGCACTGGGAAAAAATTCCTCATTGGCCTGTAATAATTCTACAAATTTAACCGCATCCGAGAAATTTTGAGGATCTTTAAGAAGTGTGTCTTTTTTATACTTTGGCAATAATCCTTCTAGAAATTTGGACAATTTTGTATGCTCAAACAGTGCCTTAGTATCTTGGTTAGTCAAATCGATATCCCCGAAAAAATTTTGTGTAGCAGTTGCTACGCGTGTCGCATAGATTTTTGCACTCTCTCCTTCATTCATTTTACAATTTGAGTATTGTTTTTGCCTTGTGGCTAAGCTAGGTTTGTTATCGAAAAATGCAAGAAATTTTGTTTTAAATGTGTCATAATTGTGCTCGTCTGCGAAATCCGGTGAATTAATAATGTGTGAAAGTGCATCACCCCGAATTCGACTCTTAAGAATTAATAATTTTTCCTCATTCGTACATTGAGCGAGAGTAGTAATCTTATCAAAGTTATCAAGAAAGTATTTTGGTGTCACCGCCGACAAATTGTCAAACTGCGGGATAATAGCTTGAAATCCCTCTAACTTAGAAATGAGGGAAGTGGATTGTGAAATTTCAGCATTAGGTTGTGCCATATTGAGAGAGAAACTAATTACCAAGGGTAGTAACTTAATCAACAAAACAAAACAAAACAAAGTATCGAGATAAAGGTAAATGGGTGAAAATTGAAATCATTAATTAAATCCTCCATAATTAAATCCATCCATTAAATAAATATGTTATTACACTGACTACTAAATATTACCACATATGTATGCAATAGAATACAATTTTAGCACATTATCAATAAAGGAATAATTCTAAAATGTCAACGCAAAATTATAAAATGGTTTTAGATTAAAATGCTATACACACAAAAATAATAAAATGCACTAAAGTAAACTAAATATGATATATGAATAAAATATTAACAAAATACTCATGAAATAATTAATGTAACATTAATGAAATAAAGTACGAGGTAGGTTTATATGTTTAAAAGATAGTTGTTGATAGACCATAAAATCTGACATTTTTTTGAACATAAATAAAGAAATAAGAAAAACATTATTAATACATATACATAAATATATATATATATTTTTCCTATCCGCCAATCCTAATTATAAACGCATGCATGCAAATGCATTCCTAACATGATTTAACTGCATACTCACAAGTACACAAGAAATAATCCTATTCAGTTTTGTAACTTAACGTACAGTAAACACTCTAAATAAATTCGTTTCAGCATTCAATAAAATAGATATATAATATTGAACTAGTTCTCTTATAAAGTAATATATGATAAAAATACATATAAGGTATCATAATAATTTGTCTCCCAACACTTTGCATAGCAATGTAACTGGACAAGAAAATTGAAGGTGACTCAACCTTGCAGTTTTTAATAGTCAACGATATAATTTACTGGTAATCTTTGTTTCTTTTATTATTATTTTTTTCCGTTAGTATTATTTCAATACTGTCTTTAATCTTTTTAATTTTAAGTTTTAAGAAAACGCGTGTAAGCATGTTAACTTTTATTTTATTTTATTTTTACATAGTGCTATTGCTAAAGTAGTATAGATAGTTCTTATAAATTTTGATAACATTGTTAAAACCGTGTGGTAACGGTATAATTATTAAACCGTTTGGTCACGGCACCATTGTTACGATGCGTGGCATATTAAAACATGTAATAAATGGATGAAATAATTTAAACCTTAGTTTGGCCGTGAAATAAGATATGAAATAATTGGATTCATTGTTATAAAGACCCATCGGTAATTTATTTTAACTCATAAAGTTATTTAAACTATTCTAAATAAGTATAAAATAAAATGTGATAATTGCGTTGTGATTTCTGAGGAAAGAAATAAATGGATTTAAAATATTAACTATAACAAACATTTATTAAATATAAAAATCTTATGTACATTTACAAACTATTTAAACTGATCTCGAAAATGGCTTAATTTAGAACAATTAAATTATTATTGTTTATCAAAACACATTCTAACTACTTTAGCAATCATAAACAATATTATTAATTATTAAAAATAAGTCACTCAAGATGGAAAGGATGGCTATTGGAAATTTACCTGTAATCCGGTGCAGAGAAGGGATGGTCATCTTTTAGTTTTATTTTTTTTTTAACACACTTATTTAAATATCCACTAATGGTGATCACATATGTAAACTTTTGAAAATTCTTAATACACTCTGAAAAATCTAAAAAAATCTCTGAAAATCTAATAAAATCTACGGAAATCTGCTGAAAAAATCTCCTGAAATCTGCTGAAAGTTGCCTTCTCTGGCTGTGCAGTCCAGTTTTGCTCAAATCTTCGTCCCCCATTTTCTTCCCTAAACTCGTAAATAATTAGTTTAGCCACTCTGTGGCTCCTAATTCTCCTAAACCGACCAGTTACTAACTCTTTTGCCCGAAATTTACCTCTCTCTAACTTGCCATTGGTCATTCCTCAAATCTCACACTTTCTCATTGGATTTTACAGCCTTATCGTCAACACCTCCATGTTTTTCTTAAATTTTATTTTCAATTTTTCTCCCCTTGATGTTTATTATATGTTTTCCTTTTCTGAAGCTTTGCCTACGAATTCTCACCGACCAACATCAAAAGCTTCCCGCAAATTGGCCGCTGACGTCTTGACCACAAAGGTTCCATTCAATGGCTCCCGCTTCTGTCGCGGTTGCTCTTTTGTAAAACTGCAAGGCGTCCCGCGATACACAAAAATGATTTCTAGCTAGCAGACATTCGTTTTCCCCACTCTTTTCAAAGAACGCCAAAAGATGAAATTTATATGTTCGACTTTCACCAAGATTTCTTTTAACTCTTCCGAGCGCAACGCTTAGAATTATTAATAAATTTCCTGTCCTGACATTTAGCTGAAGTACACTTTTCTATGATATCAATGACTTTTGCACGTGCATGAATTCCATTCCTTCCAACATTATCCCTTATTCTGTTCAATTCCGTATATTTTTGAGACTTGCTTTTATTAAGCTCCTGACGCAACTTTTGTGCTAAATTCTTTTGAGAATACCGCATGTTTTAGTCGGCCTTCAGGTGGTCACTAATGAACGGTTTTTAACACCTGCAGATTTTTCTGGAATCGCACTTTCTTAATAAAGGCTTTTTATCTGCATTGGGGCTGTATACAAATTTCTGCACATTACCTACAGGCTCAACCTAACACTAGGCATAAATGGGTTAAAAAAATATTTTTGATCATGTTAGTTTAAATTTAAATTGTTCGCATTTTTCTTCTAATTATTTGCCGAAACACAGTTGAAGATAGTATGTTGTAAGCAGGAGCGTAGGAATTCAATGTTTGAATGATGGAGGAAGGGGGTGGGGGTGGCTTTCAGTATGTTTCTATAGATTTTAACCAAAACAGATACCATGATTGTGCTGATTTGTGGTTACTTTATCCCTTCAACCAAGGGCATGGGATGGAAGGGTTCGAACCCTCTGAGCCCTCCTCCTTTCCTACGCCACTGGTTGTAAACTAAAACTCCTAGAATTAGTACAAGGAACATTACTAATTTAGACAGTAAGACATGTTTGCTAAATGTGGTCTTTTTCAATTTTTTCTTGGAGTACAAATGCTGAAAAAAAAAAAAAAAAAAAAAAGTCGTATAAAATTACTATTAGATTCCGGCAATTACTGATTGGAAAACTCCCTTTGCACGCTGAAAGTTATTTCAATAATATTCCCATGAGGTCGGTCAGAAAATTTTCCCCTCCCAGTATCAATCACTAATAAGTAACTTTTGAAATTTTAGGATGAAATTATTAGAGGTTTTATGAGCCCTTAAAAAATGCTGCAGGGGCTAAAGACTCCTCAACCCCTATAGAGTCGGAGTTTATGTCCAGAGTAGTTGCTAAATATCAGATATTTAAGCCAGAAGAACGGGATATAGGTCACAAGGTTGTACAATCTAGATGTTCTTTTATATATTCAAAAGAGTATTTTTCGTAAAACCTGCATTGCTGCAGTGTCAAATTTGAAGCGCAATAAAGACCGGATTGTATAGTGGGTAAAGCACCGTACTACGGTTTTGGGTTCAACTCCCGGCGGTCGGGGATCGAACCCCGACCGGCCGTGTTTGTCACTGTGTACGTCCCTTCATAGGGGGCGACGTTGGCCCACCTACTAGGTGCCCCCATAATAAAGAGACCAAAAATTCCGGCCTTTGTAGTGGCCAAAACCGTCAAGGCAGAAGCCGGCCACTAGGCAAAAAAAAAAAAAAAAAAGATTTTAAGATATTTTCGCAGCTAATTTCAGGTATTTTAGTAAGGTCTAATATAAATGATTTTTTTTTCTGTTGACAATATTTATTAATTTTATATTGTTTGAAAGATATTGTTGTTGTGTGGGATTATGGCAACGCTACACTAGGGCGATCTGCCAAGGGGGATGTGCCTTGGTAGCAGGACTTTCTAAGGGGTTCTAACGCGCATTCACTTGAAATATATTAATTAACACACCGAAAATTAAATATTTACTGCCCGTAGACCATAATACATTGAAATTCTTTTGTACGTTCTTGTAAAACTATAAATGCAGTATATCCCATTTTCAATAGTGAATATGGCAAGTGTATAACATCGATAAAAATTTCCTGTAAACCTATAACTGCATATTCATAGCAGTTAGGGCACAGACTGGCAAATAAACCCGAACCACACACAATTTAAAGTCAACTTTGTAAGAACAGGTTAAAAATGGATTAACAAAGCAATTTAATGTTTTAATAGTGCAGTCTACGTCATTTTTGTAAAAATATTCTTAAGCCATTCCTCAATAATATTTTCTGCCGGAGTTTGTCGCAACCTTTAAAATTTCGAAAAGGCAAAAAAAAAATTTGCATTTTTCTAAATCGTATGCTTAACCACATGAAAATATCCCTATTAGAACGCCAGTAGTTGCAACAAAAAATGCGGATGCAATGGAATTTAAAAGGGGGATTTAAAACTTTAAGCGCGTTTTCCTCAAAACTGCATTTTTGCAACTTGCGCGCATGATTGCAGAAAAACTTATGCAGGTATTATCTTGAAACTTGTTGGGTAAGTACGCAGTATTAATGTCTATAACGTACACCTGTTTATGTACTTATAAAAATGTTTTTTCAAAATAATAAATGTTATGAAAAGAGATTTTTTCCCTTTTTACTGAACCTTAAAAAAAAAAAAATAAATAAATAAATAAAAGATCTCTTCTTGTGAATTTAAAATCTTGTAAATTAAAATATATATATATATATATTTAGGTATTGTGCTTACAAAAATGTAAATATTTTAACTGTACATTAATATTTCGTTCTGTAAGTTTGGGCGCAGTAGCTCAGTATCAAATTTTGAAATAGAAAAAAAAAAGCTATAAAATATCTATGTCATAAATAATTTTCCTATTTTCTGATAAATATGGTAATGCATATCCATTTATGAACACTTAAAGAATCACGTATAAAATTTTTAGGCAGATTGATCAATAAATAAAGATGTAGCAAAGCTATGAAAATAGGTCAAAATACACCTCTTTCAGTTACTCAAAGGTTGCAACTCCCCTCTTAAATGTGTCTTAAATGGAGCTATAAAATTCTCTTTTTATGTGTCTTTCTGTAGTTAAATTATCACAATAAAATGAAAATTTTTAGTAGAAAAGTAATTCGTATCGTAAATTTATGCGAGACGAGAAATTCTCGCGAGAAATCTCGCGCGAGACAAGACTCTGTCTCGTCTCGTGTCTCGTCTCGCGAGACGAGACGAGAACGCGAGACAATGCGAGATTTCTCGCGTCTCGCGTCCATCCCTACTCTTGTGAATATTGCTTTTAACGGCAACTGTGAAATTCTGCTTGTTTGTTTACAAGTTCGCACGTGTGAATAGCCACACCATGGCACAGTGGTTAAGTCACTGGAAATGGTAGACGGCGAAGTGTGAAGGTCCCGGTTCCCATAGCGATTCCGTCGACCTAACCGTTCGGAATTTTAAGTGGTTTTCTCCGAAACTTAGCGTATACGGGTTAGGACCCCTTAGAAAGACCCCCATGGAGGACAATCCCCTTGTGTTGTTTTACTGACGAGGATTTATATGCGGATTTCGAGCCAAGCACACAATTCCGATATATACGTGTTCACCAGTGCCGTAAAAATAGGGAGGCATGGCGGGGCGAATGCCCGGGGCCCCCACACGTAGGGGCCTCAAAATCCATACAGTTATTTTCCCAACGTTTCTTTCTTTATTTATTTATTTTTAATAACTTTTCAAATTTGCGCATCTAATATTCTAAACGGATCACCTAGAACTGTTTAAGCAGAAAACAAATAAGCTGCTGACTGCTTACAAAACAGCTAACAGCTCACCAACTGATCCGCTGTATTACGATATGTACAGCTGATTTGCAACAGTTAAATTTATATGCCAGTATTGTAGAGTTCAATTAAGTTCCTTAACTATTGACCTTGTGTTCCCCTTATTTGTATTCTAGAAAAACATGATCTGGGCCTCAAAAAGCCACTCTGAAGCAATCATCCCTTTTGGGGGGGGGCTCTTATTTCTTAAAATTATCATATCACTTAGGTAATTTCAAGCAAAAGGCCTGTTTTTCCTTTTTTTGTAATTATTACTTACAGACATTTTATGCACTTAAAAGAATGTGAAGATGCATAATCAGTGGTGTACACTGACTTCCTGTAAGAGAAGGGAGTATGGAAGTAATGTTATGTTAAAAGTGTTCGGACTTTATGTTAAAAATGCATGGACAAAGGTCGGGGGAAGTTGAATCCCCCACACACTATTTGTGTACGCCACTGCGCATAGTACAGACATGGAGTTGAAGTTTTCTTCCACCCTTTTCTAGAAAAGGGTACTGGACTAAGTTTAGAGTAAGTCAATGCTCTCGACTAAGGGTACTAGAGTAAGTCAATGCTCGAAAAAAAAAATGTTCCCTTTAATGAGGATCTAAATTAGGAATGACATGGCATGACATACAAAACGCCAAATGGCATGAGCTGCTTTTTCTCGCGTATCTTAAAACTCAAAATTAAACTACTTAAACTGACACTATGTCCTTTAAACTGACACTATGTCCATCTAAAAGAAAGTTTTCTGACCTTACGAAATTGGTCATTCATTATGTGGTGACAACCCCTTCCGCTGCCTGTGTACTGATCAACAGTTGAGCACCCACGGTGCTTTTGCTAATCGACAGCCTCGCAAAAGCTGCTGCCGACAATGTTCATGTCTTTGGATACTGGTTAGGGGATAACAGTTTAGAAACATGTGTTTACCAGTGTCTTCCATGGTGAAACGGGAGCGACTCCCGACTCCCCCTTCCACTTCCACAAATCATTAGTGGACAGCAATTATCGTTTGTTGTTTAACATTGAAATCCGGTTGTCCCCCACCCAAGGCTTTTGTGGCTTTTTAAAATGGATGCTTTTCGACAATGCAAATAATCTGTCTTGCGACTTCAGATTAAAATGTTGTAAATGATTCGGAAGTAAAATCCAGCGACAATATTAATTTAGCTGAATGCTTGACTCGGTGCATAATACAGAAAATTCAACGTCAGGAAATACATCAGAAGATGAAAACACTTTGCAACAAAATATGGAATTCTTAAAAGGTTAATTCATATTTTATTACTTTTAATCATATCATTTCATATATCATGGCATTGTATGTACAAAAGAAAATATATAATTAATTGTATCAATAAAAATCATGTCTTAACCCCTTAACCGTCGTATTATTTTCAAGAAAACGGTCATAAAAGTGCTTATTTCTTTTATTCCAGAAAATTGTATAAAACAAGTGCATATATAGTATATTTATTCATTTTAAGGTTTTGGGCATTTTAAGCACTAGAGAAAAAAAAATAATTTTTAGGAAAAGCCAACATTCAGGGTCATTGTGACTGAATGTGTGTTTTGTAGTAAGCAGAAAATCATTAAAAATACATGTTTTAAACACTAGAAAGTTTTATTAAACTTACTACGTAAAATAAGTAAACATTTCTAAAATTTTCTTTGAACATAAATTAAAAAAAAAAAAAAAAGTAAGCTAAGATTGCATAATGCATATCACAAGTACACGTGTATTTGAGTACTGCTACCATGTATTTAAAAATAAACTATCTCCGAATTAAGTTAAAAATACTCTGGTATTGTCATCTGTTGTGTAAAATTATATATTACAAAAAGATCCGTGCATCAGAATTGGAACGCTCTTATCTTTCTGGCGCATTTTTTTGAACAGTATTGCCCGGAAATTTGACAGGCACGAGAAATAGAGGGAGAAAGCTTAGCCCGTGATTTTGACGGGAACGAATATTAAGGGGTTAATTTTTCAATATTTCTACATTTTTCTATCTCGTACTTTATTTTTCGAATTATTAGTTTCGAATAAACAAATATAAATAGTATTAAAATTTTCAGATTTCAACTCAAAGCTTATTTATTAAAAAATTTATCCAAGCCTAGCCTTGAGATATCTATTTATGAAATTGATATTCGTTTAAAATTATTTAAAAATTATTTCTGAATCTTTCTAACTCATGCTTTTATTTTAAGTAATAGTAATGTGTTTATTTACTGTTATAATTTATTGAATTTTACAGTTTTGATTAAACAAATATACATTGTGGTCCATCCTTTTTAACCATTTACTTTTGTGGTCAAATATGAAAATTTAATACTAAACTTATTTATTAAAAAATATTCTTTAATATCTCGGAAAATGAACTACGCTTTTAATATTTTACAACCCAAAAAGCAAAATCTTTTAGAGTTTAATTATTGTTTTAATCTTCGATACGACTACAACTTATAATAATAATATTAATTACGTAATAAAATTGATATTGATAACTTAAAAATATTTCAATACGAAAGTATGAAAATAAAATGTATATTTACTTTTACATGCAAAGCCATGGAAGATTAGAATGTTACAAGGTTTATAGTTTAGTAAACTTTTTACGCTGAATATATTATTATTGATAAATAGCGAATTTTAATATTTATGAATTTATGAAATTTGCAACATATAAATATTGCTGTCATCCGATTACAATTTTTTAAAGGCAGGTGCGTTATTTCTTTTGTGTTTTCCTCTTTTCTTAGCTGAGTAAATTAATGAAAAATTCAGTAGTATAATCTTGATAAAAGGCAACCGGTCTATAATCGCAAAATTATAGTCTAGCCTTGTAATAACTATTTATGAAATTGATTTTAGATTAAAACATCACCAAGAACTTTAAAACCTTGTTGATAAACTTAATGTAGTTAACTAGTTTTTTTAAATTCATGAAATTAAGATGAGCGTTTTTATTATTCAATTTCTCTTTATTCGTGATTTTTTATTATATATATATATATATATAATAGTTTACTTACGTAAAGTGAAATCCCAAGATAATCCATTGATAAAGTAAAAAAGATATAAAAATAAAAAAGTAGATTGCACATGGTGCCAATTAACGAGCTTATACCGGATAAGTGTTTAAATATAGCCTTTTAAGGCAATGAAAGAGTGGATAAATTGGATATAAAGCGCCAAATTAGAACTGGTGGGCTTTTTAAGCCTAATCACATGTATCCACAAATAGACGGAAAATGGAATGGAAAAATTGAAATAGTGTGCTCTATCATCAGGCGCCACCGCACACACATTTCAATTTAATCGGAAAAAAAAAAATAATAGCTAGGTTTCTGCAAGTTACCTGACCAAAATTAGGGTCCTTTTGTAACTTGGGGGCGCGACCGTAGCTATTAGAAATAAACAACGAGGAAGTGGACCGACAAGAAGATCAAAGCTCAGTATTGGAGGCAGTATTAGTGCATGTTGCCATCAGAGAAGACTTAATGCCATCAATAGACAAGTAATGCCATGGAGTGGGGAAAAAAATGATATATTAATACTTTGGAAGTATGGAAAGGAAAGGAAAAAATAAAAAGTAATAATTAAATGAATAAATAAAAAGAATAAAAATGGTAATAATTAAATGAATAAATAGTAAAATAAATATAACACTAGTATAGCTAGCCTATGTTTAACGTAGTATTAGCTGCAGTAGCTAAGAAATACTTAGTTGAAGTTGTGGAAAAGGAGAAAAACTGTAGAAATAATTACAACAGTAATGATATTGATAATAATTATGCACATTTATTAATACACACACACACACACACACACATATATATATATATATATATACATAAAAGACAAAGAGAGAAGTATACACATAATTTATTTTGGGGTGTGTCTTTAAATGAAAAATTTTTGAAACAGATTCCAAAACCGCACTTTTCTTTCATATTGGAGATACATACGGTTAACTATTAAAAAAGAAATATATATATATATATATATGAAACTTTGAGCAGCAACTGAGTTTTCTGAAATTAAAAAGGAAAAACTTTTTTCAAAACTTCAAAAGGTAGACAAATCAAGGACTTACAATTAACAAGGTAAAGAAATTTATTGTAATAAGTGCAGTGGCGTAGACAGAAATTTTTAATGGGTGTGTGTGTGTGTACGAACTCACATATATGCATACTTGGGTGTGGTAAGGGAGTGAAGAACATACATTTTGTATGACTTTAACCAAACTTCAATAGGAAACTGTTTAAAATTGATAAATATATTATTTGTCTATATTTATTTTTTCGTACATATTTTATTTTGGATCTTGTCTATTTTTTATATTGATGATGTGTGCTAAATATTGCTAAATTATTTGTTTTAATTTTAGGGCTTTAATTTTATTATATATATAATTTTATATTGTCAAGAGAAATAAAATGAAAAAAAGGAAGTATCGAATCAGATTAATGTTATTAGATGTTATATTTTAATTAAAATATTTTTGCTCACAAATTACTTTTTAACTATTGCAAAGAAGACTGTATTTAATTTCTTACTTATTTATCTATTTATATATACTTTTTTTTTCTTTTTAAATGAAATAATAAATTACTCTTTTTCTTTGGAGTATGTACATAAGTTGAAAATTTGATAAGTGATATTTATACTTTAGAAACTTTAGAAACTAACTACTATACTTTAGAAACAAGATTTCTGAACCATTTACTTTTTAGTAATTATTTCCACTTGACTCTGAAGCGTCCAACGTATTATATAGCAATAGCTTTGAAAATAATTACGAAACGTAATTCCAATAGGCATGACGATTCTTTTTTATAGCTTTTCTTTGTGTGCGTGTCTACACTCAAATGTAGTTTAATACATTACTTCTATTATAAAATTTGTAAATATAATCAATATTCTTAAAGGTATTTTTATGGAAATTTAGGACGAATAGATAAGCGTTTGGTGTTGCTGCTGTAATTTTTAGTAATTTAAATTATATTAAAAGAATAATTTTCAGACTAATAGAATATTACTAGTATTTTCTGTTTGTTTCTTCGTTAGATTTTAGCAAATGTACTGAACCATTATAATTCTTATTTCTCCCAATGTCATACCCAGGTAAAGTAGCGCCCATGGCAGATACCAAAATTGCAATTTCTTTTCTTAGTAAGAACGACACCGATCTCTTCGTTTGTATATGACCATTCTTTGTTCCATGGTTTGTGTTGCGGTAGTTGATTAAGCAAATGAAAAAGCCATCACAAAGTTAGGTCACAATAAGTAGTGTCTTCTTGACTTTAACCTGTTCGCTCCCATCGTTACAAGGAGACGATAGTAGCGATTCTCTCTTCTGTTCTCATCGTTGCTTCCAGAACTGGTTGTTATAATGCCCTTTATTCTAGCAAACGTTTGCGTTGCGCTACATCATAAGCTTTCAAATACCCATACGGGAAGCAAGATGGGTACAGAAGGGTTGTTGCCTCAATCTAGCAATAGAAATCTGCACCCCTTTTCAAGTATCACACATGACACACGCCTATCTTGTTATATCTTAGATATACGCCTCTTTTTATATCTTATATATAATCTCTTTAGTGTTGTATGCTGCCTGTTGTAAATTGTGTTCTTAAAGTGAATTTTTCAAAAATAGAAAATTTATTTATTTAAAATAGAGGTCCGATTTTTTTTAAATACTTATATTATGCCATATCTACTTATATTATGGCTAACCCATTTTCGTTTTTATCAAATATAAGATTAAAAGGGCCCCCATATTCACTCTCGCCCTTGAGCCTCGTAAACCCAAGTTACGGCACTGGTGTTCACAATAACAATAACGTGTGAGGTGTGTGTATTTTTTTCTATTACTAGCAAGGACGTATTTAGGGGGATCCAGGGGTCCGGACCCCCCGAAATTTTCATTTTTGTTACTAAAATGATAATGATATAGTATTGTGAAAAATTCGGCCTTTTTTACCGTTTGGACCCCCCCCCCCCAAATTGTTTTTCTGGATACGTGCCGGATTTACTAGTTATAACTTCGCGAATTTATTAGTAAGTAATGTCCCTATCTTTTTAAAAATAGTTTTATATGTATTAGCTTATATTTATTCACTCATTCAGTTTACACAATTATTTTGAAAGATATTTATATTTGTATTAGATTATGGCACAATCAAACAAATGTTTGTGTGTGTGTGTTTTTTTTAAGTTTATATGTATATGTATGTATGTATGTATCTGTATGTGTATAATAATAATAATAATTTAGCTAAAGCTAAAAATAGAGCATCTAAAAATAGAAATAGAGTAGCTAAAGTTCGATCGAATATCTCAAAAACGTTCGAAACAAACCTATCGCGCTTTCACTTGATCAAAACACGACTGACTTGTTTCAGTTGAATAAGAAACATTGATGTCTTTCGAAGTTTCCCCTGCTCGATGCGGAAAACGTTCGAATTGTGTTTCACTTGAATTTCGACCTTAAACTGTGTTGTGTTAGATTTCTCTAATCTTATTTACATTCAAATATTTTTCAGACTTGGTTACCCAAAAAATCTGCTGGGCTGATGCTATACTTCATTCTATAAGTTGTGCAAACTATGACGGTGATCATCGACGAGTCATACTATCATCCTCTACTGCTAAACATCCATATTTAGTTCACAGTTTTGATGTGAGTAGTTTAAATAATTTTGTCCCTTGTTCTTTGATACTTTTATGATACCATTAAATGTTTTCTAGGATTGTCTTTCAAAAAAATCTCAGCTTATTCCACTCCCACCAAGCATCACTCCTTTTTCTCTACTGTATAGTTCTGATACTATAAAAAACAGTTTCTTAATAACTTAGGTATTTGAAGGGGATAAAGTCTCTGCAAAATAATATTATTACCAAGCCCGCACAAGAAAATGTGCGCTCAACATGGGAATATGTATTAGCTAATTTAGTTTACGTACTACAGTAATCATAAATGTAATTATGAAATATTCTAGACTGTAGTAATTCATTCGAAGTAATATTTTTATTTATAATTTCATTCAAAAATGTATAAGATGTTGTTCAAAAATGTATAAGTACCTATGTATGTTCTAAAAAACCTAAGTTAAAATTTCCTCTAAGAGAGAATTTTTATAGTATCAAAATTTTACTTTTTCCTGAAAATTTCACTTTATTGCGAAAACTTTGTAGAAGTGTAATCTTTATCTGCTTTTAGAATTGGATATATTCTTCACATATGGAAACACAATCTAGTGAAATCGAATACAAAAATAGAGAAGAAACACATCCATATTCACTTGACGTTTTTGAGGTAAGTTGTTGTGCTAATTTTATAAACTTTTTTTTTAAGTTTTACAAATTCTAGATGTGTGGGTCGTACCACAGTGAACTGTGTGAAACTGTAGTAATGGGCTCCAGTTAAGAGAAACAGCCTACAAATTTATAATTACAGCTTAAAACAAAGAAAAAGGCAATGTGCCATAGTTCATGCAAAACAAGGCTAATTTTCTTCAAAGTTTTAAAGAAAAATATCAATGACGAAGTATTAAAAAGGTATATAATTTTTCTAAAATTATTCTGAGATTGATTGTACACACTCAAGAAAATTGAAGAAAACCCATTAAACTGGCATAAAGAAATAAATAAAATAGCACCAGAACATATTGTATGTGTTCATTAATACTAAACTGGAACGGATGCGTTGTGTACAGGCGCACGGAAAAATAAAAAACTAAAATTTTAAAAATCTCTGGGAACTTATACGAAAAACGTGCTTTTATAGTAACTTGTACTAATAACAATTACTTATGGGTTAACATTTTTATAAAAATTGAAAAACAGTTATTTTTATGAGTATGATCAGTCACAAAAATGATCGGTTGTCATTTTTATGAGCATGTAAATGATTACTCCTTTAAAAAACACCATTCTCTGGCACGCCAAAATGATGCTCATAGCATTTGCGATAAGGGAAAAAGTAAGCTGTGAGTAGAAGTCTGCGCCGCTCGGAAATTCGCGGCGGCGGCGGCGGCGCGCCACGGTGTGGGAAAGTTTTTGAAAAAGCGCATAGTGAACATGGATGCATGCATAAACACGCACACATATCTATGTATAGGGTAATTCCAGGACTTACGCCGCACATTTTTTTGAAATTGTGTAAAAAATTCCAGACTGCACATACAGTAAAATAAATAATGCTGTGCTATTTACAATAGAATATAGAACATGTATTCTGCGACAAAAAAAAAATCTAAAAAAATAATTAATATTTTTTAACAATTTTTTTTTCTAAAACATTGCACTGCGGGTAAGGCGTCGCTGTTGTGCGGGAGTTACCACAAGAGAATGAAATAATAATAAAATGAATACTTGAAAAAATATTGATATCTGGACTATAATTACCTATTTAATAACAAAAAGATGCTAAATTAGTATAAAGAGGCATACTGGTAGGTTTAAATCAATAATAGTCTGCCTACTTAGCTCACTACTAAAATCAAATTCTTATATTTTTTAATTGAATTTTAATGGTTGTTTCAGGAAAAATGTAAAACCAGTGTATTTCAGAGGGGGGGGAGTAAAATAGTGCTTACATTGTTTTGTTTGTTTTAACATTGTTTTCTTTTTGTAATGAGGGCGTTTCTAACAAAATCTGTAAGCAAATTAACAATTTATCCGGTTTTTAAAAACAATATTCCAATTAAACCCGAATGTTAAAATGCAGAAATATTATAATTACAATTAACGACTAATAACATGTACAACTTAGTCAGTTTGTGTAAAATGAAAAGAAAAATAAAGTTAATAACACTTAATGAAATGCAGCAAATATACTCCAGTAACATAAATTCAGTAATATAAAGAATAAGACATGTAGAGATATTAAACTTTGTTAAATACGGCGTCCTGTACAAGAGAAACTGCGGCATGTATACCGAAATGGCACTGCCGCATCTATCCCCCTTTTGTACGGTACCGATTTGACACATCACAGTTGCTTGTCCTCGCAGCAGAAAATAGCGTAACCATATGCACAGTACTCTATACAGGTTCTAAACTAAGTTTTGACTTTGAAATCATACCTGTATTCAATAATTAGTGTAAAAAAGTACTTAAGTTTTATAACGTTTTTATAGTGAAATCATGCGCTTATCTCAAAATAAAAATTGTATAATTACAGGTAAAACTTTAAAAAGGATTCAAGCTATATACTGGTAAGGAAATCTTACTCCACATCTCTATTGTGCGTTTAACTGCTATCTATCGACAATTACAAGAAATACAAGGGATGCGGCAACTCTACCGGAATTACCCTATATAAATACGCTAAGGAAAACATTTGTTCCCTTTTGCAGTATATTGCGCGAACGGATGAGCGCGGAATTCGACACAGTTAAAGTTCATAAAGAGGTGGTTGTGCGAATGTTAAAATTTTTATGTAATATGCTATTGCCCCGTAAAAAATTAGAAAAGTAATTTGGCACGCAGTATTTTGTGCCAAGTCGAGCAATGGTTCCATTGTTGTGTCAATCTATATATATAAAATTAGACTTTTGTCTGTATATTTCTTGGAATCCAAAAATTTTGCGATTTCTATCCGTTTCAAGCACCCGGGAATCCGATGCCACCCTCAAAAAAAAGTTTGTCTGTCTGTCATTCTGTCATTCTGTCCGTGACGCTTTTTTTGTTTAAGCATCACGTAAAAACGACTGAAGCGAATGATATGAAATTTGGTGTCATGATAGGTGGTCACTCAACTTAAAACATAGGCGTCGAATTTTTAAAAAATCTTGATTAGATTTTCAGGTTTTTCGAAAATCGTTTCAAACTGCGTAAATTTGTGTTCAAGCATCACGTAAAAACGACTGAAGCGAATGATATGAAATTGGGTGTCGTGATAGGTGGTCACTCAACTTAAAACATAGGCGTCCAATTTTTAAAAAATCCTGATTGGATTTTGAGATTTTGCGAAAATCCTTTCAAACTGCGTAAATTTGTGTTCAAGCATCACGTAAAAACGACTGAAGCGAATGATATGAAATTGAGTGACATGATAGGTGGTCACTCAACTTAAAACATAGGTGTCGAATTTTTAAAAAAATCTTGATTAGATTTTCAGATTTTGCGAAAATCATTTCAAACTGCGTAAATTTGTGTTCAAGCACCACGCAAAAACGACTGAAGCAAATGATATGAAATTGGGTGTCATGATAGGTAGTCACTCAACTTAAAACATAGGCGTCGAATTTTTAAAAAATCTTGACTAGATTTTGAGATTTTGCGAAAATCATTTCAAACTGCGTAAATTTGTGTTCAAGCATCACGCAAAAACGACTGAAGCAAATGATATGAAATTGGGTGTCACGATAGGTGGTCACTCAACTTAAAACATAGGCGTCTAATTTTTAAAAAATCTTGATTGGATTTTGAGATTTTGCGAAAATCCATTCAAACTGCGTAAATTTGTGTTCGAACATCACGTAAAAACGACTGAAGCGAATGATATGAAATTGGGTGTCATGATAGGTGCTCACTCAACGTAAAACATAGGCGTCGAATTAAAAAAAAATCTTGACTAGATTTTGAGATTTTGCGAAAATCATTTCAAACTGCGTAAATTTGTGTTCGCACATCACGTAATAACTGCAAAGGTGAAAAAATGATATTTATTGAAATGATAGGTGGTGACTCACCTTAAACTATAAGCATCTAATTAAAAAAAATTGATCAGATTTCGAGATTTTGCGAAAATCGTTTAAATCTGGGTGAATCTTTGTTCCCGCATTAAGTAATCTATATAAATAAAATTAGACTTTTGTCTGTACATTTCTTGGAATTCAAAAATTTTGCGATATCTATCCGTTTCAAGCACCCGGGAATCCGATGCGACCCTCAAAAAAAAGTTTGTCTGTCTGTCATTCTGTCATTCTGTCATTCTGTCCGTGACGCTTTTTTTGTTTAAGCATCACGTAAAAACGACTGAAGAGAATGATATGAAATTGGGTGTCATGATAGGTGGTCACTCAACTTAAAACATAGGCGTCGAATTTTTAAAAAATCTTGATTAGATTTTCAGATTTTGCGAAAATCGTTTCAAACTGCGTAAATTTGTGTTCAAGCATCACGCAAAAACGACAGAAGCGAATGATATGAAATTGGGTGTCATGATAGGTGGTCACTCAACTTAAAACATAGGCGTCCAATTTTTAAAAAATCCTGATTGGATTTTCAGATTTTGCGAAAATCCTTTCAAAACGTAAATTTGTCTTCAAGCATCACGTAAAAACGACTGAAGCGAATGATATGAAATTGGGTGTCATGATAGTGGGTCACTGAACTTAAAACATAGGCGTCGAATTTTCAAAAAATCTTGATTGGATTTTGAGATTTTGCGAAAATCCTTTCAAACTGCGTAAATTTGTGTTCGAGCATCACGTAAACACGACTGAAGTGAATGATATGAAATTGGGTGTGATGATAGGTGCTCACTCAACGTAAAACACAGGCGTCGAATTAAAAAAAAAATCTTGACTAGATTTTGAGATTTTGCGAAAATCATTTCAAACTGCGTAAATTTGTGTTCGCACATCACGTAATAACTGCAAAGGGGAAAAAATGATATTTGGTGAAATGATAGGTGCTCACTCACCTTAAACTATAAGCATCTAATTAAAAAAAAAATGATCAGATTTCGAGATTTTGCGAAAATCGTTTAAAACTGAGTGAATCTTTGTTCCCGCATTAAGTAATAATGACTAAAGCGAATGATATGAAATTTGGTCACATGATAGATGGTTGCTCAACATAAACTATAGGTGTCCAATTTTTTAAACATTTTTATTAGATTTTGAGATTTTGTGAAAATTCTCTCAAAATACGCTTATATTTCTTTAAACATCACGTAATAACGACTAATACGAATGATACGAAATTTAGTGATAGGATAGGTAGTTGCTAATCTTAATTTATAGGCGTTGAAATTTTAAAATATATTGATTACATTTTGAGATTTTGCGAAAATCGTTTTAAAATGCTGAAATTTTGTTCCAGCATCACGAAATAAAGACTGCAGGGAATGGAACGAAATTGGGTGAGATAGGTTGTCACTCAACTTAAATTCTAGCCTTCAAAATGTTTCAAATATGTTGATTAGATTTTGAGATTTTGCGAAAATTATTTCAATATGCGTCAATATTCGTTCGCGCATCACATAATTACGACCAAAGCGAATGAAATGATATTACTTAGTTACTCTCTAACGTGTAATATTTTAACAATATATAAAAATTATAACTTCGCTTTCTTTACTTTGGCAACATACTGCATACATTCTGTGTACACCTACAATGCTGACGAAAGTTCTTGCTTTTTGGAAATTTGCATTCACTAACCCGTCAAGGACGGGTACTTCAGCTAGTAATGATTAAAGCGAATGATATGAAATTTGGTCACATGATAGATGGTTGCTCAACATAAACTATAGGAGTCCAATTTTTTAAACATTTTTATTAGATTTTGAGATTTTGTGAAAATTCTCTCAAAATACGTTCAATGATGATTTCTTCAAATTTCTCGAAATAACGACTAATACGAATGATACGAAAATTAGTGATATGATAGGTAGTTGCTAATCTTAATTTATAGGCGTTGAATTTAAAAATATTTTGATTACATTTTAAGATTTTGCGAAAATCGTTTTAAAATGCTGAAAATTGTTCCAGCATCACGAAATAAAGACTGCAGGGAATGAAACGAATTTGGGTGACATGATAGGTTGTCACTCAACTTAAATTCTAGGCTTCCAATTTTTCAAAATGTTGATTAAATTTTGAGATTTTCCGAAAATTATTTCAGTATGTGTAAATATTCATTCGCGCATCCCATAATTACGACTAAAGCGAATCAAATGGTATTACTTAGTTACTCTCTAACCTGTAATATTTTAACAATACATAAAAATTATAAGTTCGCTTTCTTTACTTTGGCAACATACTACATTCATTCTGTGTACTCCTACAATGCTGACGAAAGTTCTTGCTTTTTGGAAATTTGCATTCACTAACCCATCGAGGACGGGTACTTCAGCTAGTTTTGAAATAAAAACACTGTTTCAACAGTACTATAGGGTTATAGTATTACAACAAAATTTAGCAAAAGTGAAATTATTCCCCAGTTTGGTGAAACGCCGATGACTGAAATGTGCTTTAGCCCTGTGCTTGGCGACTTTTTTTATATGGTCGATAAGTACGCGAAGTGTTGTAAATTCCATGATTTAAAGCTGTGGAAAAAGCGAACCGAGCAGGCCATGTTGCAATTCAAGAGGCACTTCACCGAAACGCGCCAATTCGACAATTTCTTCACAAACTCCCGCCACGCAGTATGCTAAAGCAAATTTTCTCCGAAAATATTATTGAAGAAATACCTCAGAAATTAATAGGGAATGAAGATATTATTATAAATGAAGTGGACGGAAATATTTCTGAAAGCATAAATGTTTAAACTTATATGAGCAGTAATTATAGGTTGTGAGCATCTGTAAATCGCCAAATAATGGAGAGTCGCCATTGGTAGCAAGGTATCCTCGCTGTTACGTAGTTTTTATCAAAGAAAATATATGAAGTACTGTTTTCTTAGAGCTAAATAATAACTATACATATACGCAAATCGCCAAATTAGGAAAATTAAGCCATAATTGGCTAATACGCAAGGTGCTCCATGAGTTTCACTTAGATAAAATGGTGCGAAGTTTAAATTTTCATGTTCCAAGCAATATCAAAGAACCAAGCAGTGTGTAGCTCAGTAACATTCTATCTGATCCAACCTCTGGGTTTTGTTTGTTGAAATTACGCCTTTTTTTTTACGAATAAGCCTTATTAATGGCCGAATGCCTCATACGAAAAGCGAGATAAGCGAGTCTGGGGGCCTTCGCCCTTAGTTACAACAAAATTTGAAAAAAGTGAAATTATTCCCCAGTTTGGTAAACGCTAATGACTAATATGTGCTTTAGCCCTGTGCTTAGTTACTTTTTACTTTCCGATCATGTACCATGTAAGGAAAGTATTGTAATCATGAAAAAGTTCGACTTCGAGATTTTGGTGTATTTACACGTTTTGGGGTCTTCTGAATTCATTTATGCTATTTTTATGAGATGTATGTATGTATGTATATGTATGTGAGTGAACACGATAGCTTCTAAGCGGTGCATTCGATTGAACTCAAATTGGGTATATATGTTATAAACCACCGTCACAAGACCGGTATTGATTTTGGTGTGTATAGAACTTATAGTTTTTCTACAGGGCTACGACAAAGATTTTTTTTACATTATGGCCTATGGGAGGAAATTCTTGAAAGTGCTCCAGCTTTCAAACGGTACATTCTATTCAGCTCAAATTGGGTATACATGTTATAAACTACCATCGTATGACCGGTATTCATTTTGATGTGTATAGGACGTATAGTTTTTCTACAGGGCTACTACAAAGATTTATTTTACATTATGGAGTATGGGGAGAAATTCTTGAAAGTGCGCTAGTGTTTAAATGGCGCATTCGATTGAGCTTCAATTTGGTATATATGTTTGAATGATTCATCGATTAAAATTGATTTAAATGCTTGGTAATAATCTTAATCGTAAGTGTTTTTTTAGATTGTCGATAACTGCGCGAAATGTTGTCAATTCCATGTTTTAAAGCTATGGAAAAATGAACCGAACAAGGCAGGTTGCAATCTAAGAGACGCTCCACAGAAACGTGGCAATTCGGCAATTTTTTCGCAAACTCCCGCCTCGCAATATCCTAAAGCAAATCTTCTCCGAAAATCTTATTGAAGAAATACCTCACCAATTAATAGGGAATGAAAATAGTATTATTAATGAAGTGGACGGAAAATATTTCAGAAAACATACTCTCAGATAACATATTGGAGTCAGTTATAAAAGAACCTAAAAATGATGATTGAACTTTTATTAATGCTTATGTGACGTACGTAAGCTTAAGCCAAGATTAAATTGTCCGGGTTCAATAAAAATAAGAACAGATTTCCTAAAAATTATATTTAATGAATTATATACAGGCTATGTAAGCTGCGGGGAAAAAAAGGCCCACTTGCTCTTTATTTTGCCGTTGTTCGTCGTACAGCAAAGTTATATATACCATTCGTTTGCAAATAACGCGTACTTTAATTTACAATTAATTTAATTTGCATAAGGGGCCGTCTTCATATTTAATTCTGCATCAACTTCGTTTTTCTCAATGGCAACGCCATATTTTGACTTTATTACACGAAAGAAAACCTTCAAATTACCCTAAATATAAATTTTCACCAATTTTCTACGATAATTTCCGGAGATATTGCGAATTCATTTTTGCGTGTTTTTAAGGGACTTTCTGCAAATTGAAAAACGCTATTTGTAGGTTCCGAACTTTTCGCCTTTCATTAATTTCGCTCGCGAGAATTAAAAGAAATTAATATTATTTTCAAGGAAAATATTGTTCCCATCTCTCTTAAAGTTTTTTGTACTGGGAATATCAAGGGTAGAATAGAATATTTAGTCTGTGGTCCAAATGACCCTTGAGTTCATAACTTCCTTGGTTCGTTCACATGATTTAAGGAGAAAATGCAAAATGACTGCACACGATTTTGAAAATCTTTGTAATTTTGAAATTGTTATTTAGTATTTCCCTTGATGGTTCTCTTAGACAGCTGATATGTTGGCAGGAGTGAGAGGCTGCTTTCTGCTCTTCTGACTACAAGCTTGAATATTACTCAGCTATGGTCGAACTTGAAGAATGATTTCCTGGTAGAAAATTTATTTCTTTGAATTTCATGTAAAAAACGCAATTACTTTTTTGCCGACCAAATATTATCACCGTGTTTGTTATTTCACTTTCTTCATTTAATACTATCGTCTGCAATGTGCAATATTCTTATAAGACTTTTGGCGGTATTTTAATTTATAGTCAGATGAAAATTTAAACAGAAAAACGTGATTTTGAATGTTTGATAAAGTAGGGAAGTCCAAAGACCTAATGTTTCCGATATTAAAAAAGGTCACATTCATACCTGGAAAGTTGAAGATGTTAATTTTTCAGAAATAGGACGTTGTATTAGAAGACATACATATACTGCATCTAATTCTATAGCTGGAAAATATTTTATTTGGGGTATATGAAAGCGGACGCAACAATACACGCTTTATAGAATCCCCATCAAACTGTAAAATCTCCTTTCAAAGTTTGATATTTTTAATACTGGTATCTTTTACTGTGTTTTTGCACAAAATAAATCTAATTTACGTTTATTTTATGCAATTTTCAAAAAACTTTCACTTTATAAATTTATATATGGTCCCTTAACTCATGAAAATAACACATTTTATTTAATATAAATTAAACTACTGAACGTAAAAGTTTGAAATTTTGCACAGCCATGTAATATTAATTTCTGCATCTATTTTCATCGAAATTTGGATAGGTCGCTATTCATAATTTTTTTGAATATTAATTTAATAATTCATAATTCATATAAATAATTTATTAAAAATCATAATAAAATTAAATTATGTTTGGGTCGTTTAGTTCTAATAGTACGAATAAAAATCAGCTTCTTACTACCAATATTATATGAGATATGAAGTGAAGTATGAAAAAATATTTTAACATAGGGGGAGGGGGATTTTGGGTGCTCATAACTCACTCATTTTCTGTCTAAATTTATTGAAAATTGGTGTCCGGGGTTAAAATGAGCTAAATTTTTGAACTATGAAGTGAAATATAGGGGTTGCTATTGAGAAAAAAAAAGTTGGTGCGAATTTTAATATGTAGATGTCCCCTTATGCAATTTTCATGCATAGCAAATTAAAGTGTGCGTCAATCGTAAACGATTGGTATCTGTAACTTTGCTGTACGACGAACGACGGCCGAAAAAAGTACAAGTGGGACTTTTTTTTCCGCAGCTGTACATGGATTAGGTATCGTAGGTATCGTATAATATAAATTCTCGTATAAAACTTGCGTATGAGATAGTAGAATACACCGTACAACAGCTTTTTTCTGTTCTAGCGCGTAAACCATGGCGTAAACACGGTGGGATTGAGGTTTAGCTCGCTGCTGAATCCAAGGTGGGAGAAACCATGGAGTCGGAAAGGGGGTGCAGCTGCCACATCCTTCCACCTTTTGAGTAACACTCAAAACCAATTAATACTTACTTATGTACAAAATACTTACTTACTTACATAAAATTCTTAGTTACACAGTTAAAGCTAAACATAAAAATTGAAAAAGGAGAAATTAAAAGTTCAACAGTTTAGTCATGAAAGGAATCATCAAGTTCCAGTTTATAAAGTTTCTGCACAGGTCGTAGAAGCTCAGCGTTGTCAGTCTTCAACAGAACAAGACGTACATGTCCGTCCCGGACCGGGAACAGTTTCAACACTCGACCCAAGCTCCATGCTGTCTTCCCGTTGCTCGTCCCCTCCAACAAGACCACCTCTCCAACGGATATTGGAGTGACTTTTCCAGCTTTCTTTGATGTTTGTCGTAACAGTCCCAGATATTCTGATCTAAATCTGCGTCTCAGGACATCACGAATTTTCTGTAAATGCTTGGCTCTTTTGCTTAATTTTTCTCAGTCTACAACATCCAGATCTGGAACACCTGATAAAGAAATTTCATGCAGGAACATAGCAGGAGTGAAAGGTGGTGGATCTTCAATGTCTTTTGAAGCATACGTTAGTGGCCTGGAATTAATTACTTGTTCGCAATCGCAAAGAATGGTTAGCAATTCCTCGTAGGTTAGGGAGGCGCGTCCCAAAACTTTTCTCAATATTCGCTTAACCTTTTGGACAAGACGCTCCCACCATCCTCCCCACCAGGCTGCGGATGGAAGATTTAGTTTCCATTGGATTCTTTGTTCTACGGCCTTCAATTGTACAATCTTCCAATCAATGTTACTCAGGACATTCTTCATACCAACGAAATTTGTTCCATTATCGGAGTAAACTTTCGAAGGTCGTCCCTGTCTAGATATGAATCTTCTAAGTGACTGGAAAAAAGATTCTGTTGTTAATTGCGTGATAAGTTCCAGGTGGACCGCTCGATACACTGCACACGTAAAAAGTGCAATGTACGCTTTCTGCTTATTCTTCAAATGGAGAGATCCAGCCAGATCCATACCAACTATTTCAAATACCTTAGCATCGCGAACTCTGTCTTCTGGCAATGTACCAGGTGTAACTTCGAAGTTTTTGGCGTTAAATCGTTGACACTTCATACAATGTCATATGTGATTGCGTATGGTCTTTCTGGATTTTAGTATCCGATAACCCTCTCTGAGTTGTCTCATCACTAGAGAGGTTCCAGCGTGTACCAGTTCACAATGCACTTTCATTATTAAAAGATGTACTACAGGATCATTTGATGGTAAAATGGCTGAATATTTGAAATATTCTGTGTCATCTCGGTAGATAACACTAGTCTGAGCTCTGATAATACCGTTTGTGTCAATTATTGGCCTTAAATTTCGAATTTTTTCCATCTGTTAAACCCTTAAAAGATTCCTTCTGTATCAGACGTATGAGAGCTATTTCTGCCTTTTCAAATTCTGGAACTGATATATTAAGTAAAGTTTCGGTATTGGTCATTTTCATTTTCCCGTGAAAGCGAAATATCCACGCAAGCATTCTAACAATTTTGTTATAAGAAGTAAAGTAATTGTAATACCATTTAGAGTCATCTTCAGGCTTATTAAGAGTAGTAACTACAGTTTTACGTTTCTCTGAATTTACTAGATCTTCATTTATTTTTCCTTCAGATTTAGGCCATGTCTTTTCTTTGTTATAGAGCCATGATAGTCCCTCCCACCACTGCAGACGTATTATCTGTTCAGCAGAACATCCCCTGCTAACTAAATCGACTGGATTGAATTTTCCAGGAATGTGTTGCCAATGTGTGCAAGGAGAAGTTAGTGTTCGTATTTCCTTGACACGATTATTTACAAACGTAGCCCAGTTTTGTTCGCGTTGTATCCAGCATAAAGCTGTTGTAGAATCAGTCCAACAATAAATCTTAAACGTAGAGAACTGTAAATCTTTAAGAATGGAAAACAATAATCTAGCTCCGATCAGACATGCAAGCAATTCTAATCTGGGAATAGTTACATTTTTCAAGGGTGCTACCTTACTTCTTGCACTTATTAAACTGACAGTTACTTCATCGTCATGTTCCATTCTCAAGTATATGCAACTACCGTAGGCTGCTTGACTAGAATCACAGAAAACATTAAAGCTAATCAGTTCATTGCTGTTCATAAACTTAAACCATCTAGGAATTTCAATTTTGGAAAGTAACGGTAACTGCTGGAGCCATGAAGTGAATTTTACCGTAATTTGATCGGGGAGTACATCATCCCATTTAAGTTTCAAACACCATGTTTCCTGTAAGACTAGTTTAGGTATTAACATGACAGGGCAAGTGTATCCTATCGGATCAAACACTTGGTGAGCTATTGCCAAAACACAGCGTTTCGTGACTTTGTCTACTTGAGAAGGTATTTTATCAAAATTACAAGGTAATGTGTCACATTGTGTATCCCAAATAAGTCCTAAAACAGAGACACATTTTTCCATAGATTGATCTTCTTCAATCATTCCATTAAGAAAATTTGATCGCCATCCACGCAAATTAAAGTGACCCGTCGATAAAATGACCGTGATTCTAGGATAAATTTTTCAACTTCTTCTACCGAACTTAGACTGGCCAAACAGTTATCTACGTAAAATGACTTCTTGAGAATTTCGGCTGTCTGTTTCAAATTTTCTGGCACCCTGCTTAAATGATAATCTAAAGTTGCAGCTAATGAAAATGGACTGGTTCTGATTCCAAATACAACCCTTCTATGGTATATAAGACATTGTACCAAATTATCTCTATGAACCCAAAAGAATCTTAGAAAGTTTCTACCCCTTTCCCTGACCGAAATCTGTAAAAATGCTTTCTCTATGTCTCAAGTAACCCCAACAGCATTTTTCCGAAATCTATTCAGAATGGATGGGATAATTTCGATCAAATTTGGCCCCGTTGCTAAACAGTCATTAAGTGATGGTGAATTGCCCGTACGTGCTGAAGCATTAAATACGGGTCGTATTTTTGTCGTGCTTTCTTCTTAAATACAGGCTGTGTGGTAAATAATATCCCTCTTTAATTTCTTCCTGATTCTAGATTTCTATTATTTTAAGAGAAAACCCGTTCATAAATACCTCATTATATGCACTGATGTTATTGGAAGCTGTTAATTTATCTTTAGTTTTCCTGAAACATCTTTCAGCTAATCTGTAATTATCTGGCAAAATAGAACTATCCTTAACCCAAGGAAGAGCTACCTCATATCTACCCTCTTGATCAATACATATGGTTTCATTAAAATAGTTCATCCTATCTGTCTCCAACTCTTTTCTAGAATTATTTTGCACAGGGTCAGTTATATTCAAAACATCTAATTTCCAGAGATCTGAAATGCAATTATTATTTACAAGCAACGACGAAATGCAAATAGATGCGCAAGATTCATCTGCTGTACTAACCGGAACTTTCCCCATTAGGGTCCATCCCAGGGACGTTTCAACCGCTACAGGTCCAGATTTTAACTTTATAATTTTGCCTGAAAGTAATTTGGCAGCTGTGCCAGCTCCAAGAAGTAATTTAATTGCTTTATCAACTTTTACAGAATTTCCCCCAAAATCACTTAATTCAATACAGTAATTTCTGAATTCTTTAATCCAGGCACCATGGGGTATTTGTTTGATATCAGAACAAATATTCGGTTGACTTAATAATTTTACACTGCACTTAAATCCATCATCAAAACTACGTAATTCAACATTATACTCGTTGTGAACACTTTCTTCAGTTTCAATGCCACCAAACAAATTTTGTTTTAAGTTAACTCGTCGTAAAACATCGTACTGCATTTCTTCAGCAACACTTTCACAGATATAACTTTTCATAGAACCGGTATCAATGATAGCTCGTACTAATTGTTCTCGATTGCCATTTCATAATCCTACAATCAAAGTTTGCAGTAACACATCCGGGAAATGCGTTTGGTTGTTCAATGTGCTGGTTTTCGTAGGTGAATCAGGACATAAAATAGCAAAATGCCTATTTCTGCATATTAAACACTTAATCCTAGATTTATACTGGGTAGCTCTATGACTGTTACGTTTTAAACAAACGAAGCAAATATTATGTTTCTTAAGTGCATCTTTTTCATCCAATAAGGACATATTATCTACTTGGTCGCAGTTCTCGGATGAATGCTTAAACTTTTTACAAAAAATACAATATCCTGATTTTTTATTACTTTGTGTATTTTCAGTACGAACATTTTTATGAGAAATAAACAATCCAGAAACAGTCGGAACAGAACTATCGTACTCAGGTTTCTTGTAGTGCTTCTTGTTTACCTTTTCAACACTGAATGTATTACGTGCAAGCTTTATTTTTTCTCACTTTCAACTTCTATTCTTAAAAAATCAATTAAAGAGTCTAGATCAGACTTACCTTCATTTTTCTCTTGCGTAAAATAGAGGTTTCTCTCCCACGTCATCAGCAGGTCAGGAGGCATACATGATTCCACCAACGGAAACAGTATTTCGGCGTATTTATCCTTCGTTAAACCTAACGATTCTAACCCTCTTAATTTTGTTTGTAATTCATCGTAGAGTGTTGATCAATCAGGCTTTTTATCTTTAATAACAAGATGTAATAAATCCCTAACGTATACTTGAATCAAAATATTTTCTTTTCCGAGACGCTCCTTTAAATAATTCACAGCCTTAGGATAATTTTCTGTGGTGGAAGAGAAGCTATCTAATATCTGACGCGACTTTGTGTTAGGTACTGTGCTCTGAAGTAAATACGCAAATTTATCACGAGCGTCTATTCTGTGATGATTATGAATGTTTTCGAATTGCCTCCAGAAACCTAACCACTCTCTCGGATTCCCAGTAAACTTCCGAAGTTCTAAAATCCGAAAAACGTACTTAGCCGAAGCTCCTGCATTATTTGCAAGCGGTCACTGATCATTCTCTTTCGTAGAAGAAATCAAGCCGTTGACACTCCCGTTGTTTTGATTAACGCTAGCAGCAAGCAACTTTTGTTTTGTTAAGTATAAATTTCTCTTGTTATTGTTCACAAGAGTTATACTCTTCATCGAATTTTTTCTGCGTACATTTTTTATCTTACAAACACTTAAAAATTACATCACCACATTCTTTCAGTTGCGTCGTTTATCTGTTAATTGTTCTAAATATATTTCAATTTCATCAGTTAATCCAGCGTTAGACTTAAATAATTCTTCAAGCTTATTTGCCAGTTTAGTAAAGGCAGTTCGTATTGAAGGACGTCGTATTTTAGCCTGATCCATATTAATATCGTAATATGAAATCTGTTTGAAAATTAATTAAAATTTTCCATCCCGGCAGGGATGCCAATCTGTGACGTACATAAGCTTAAGCCAAGATTAAATTGTCCGGATTCAATAAAAATAAGAACAGATTTCCTACAAATTATATTTAATGAATTATATAGAGGCTATGTACATGGATCAGGTATCGTAGGTATCGTATAATATAAATTATCGTATAAAACTGAGATCGTAGAATACACCGTACAGCCCCAGACAGCACATAAGCTTAAATCAAGCTTGACATTTCTTTGAATTTGACGTATTAATACAAGCTTGACAGTTCACCTCATTTCAAGCTGGCAGCAAGCTTGCGATTTTTCCTTTAGAAAGCTAGCGTTGATGGCGCCATCTGTGAAAGAGAATGGACATTAATTGTCTTAGCGTTTCTCAAATTTGCTCAATAAAGGAAAGTTCGTTAAAGTTGTTTTATTTTATTAAGCACAAAACCTGGACATTAGAACACGCAAGGGGAATGAATGAATGGGATAAGCCCCTCTGAAGTGTGACACGAGGAGAGTTTTAGTTTATTTACATTTAATTAACATTAGTAATTCCATTAACTAATTAATTATCCCTAAAAATAAAATTTAATATAATTAACACAATTTAGTTAGTTAATATACTTCACTTTATGGGTGGTAGAATGAGGCACAATCCGGCCTCCACAAAATAATTAATCAGTCATAAATGTACTTGGCCATAGAATTAAAAAAAAACATTCTATATTTCCAAATATGGAAATTCTTCAAAATAAAATACAATTATACTACGAAATTGATTTCAAAATCAGTCGTTTGTCTCGATTTTGGCTAGTATTGCCCAACATGAGTGTCGATATTGAAAGTTTTAAAACGTGTGCTACTGTTAAGTTTATATAATGTTTATTTCCCTATTAGTAGAGTCTCTAAATCACACATTATTTTAATTTTGATGCATCCCATGGAAAAATAAAAGAAACAAATAGCACATCGGCCACTTATCAATCTGGCCAGAGAACGGCGTGATAAGTCACTTCAAACTTTAGTCATAGTTGAGCGAGGCTTAGTGGCGGAACGGATAGCATGCTCGTCTGCCAACCCAAAGGTCCCGGGTTCTATTCTAGCCTCGGATACTTGATGGAAACAGATTAAATTAAATTGAAATTTCAGCGTAGAGGGGAAAATGCGTGGCAAAGTAAAATATGTGAGGCGAGTTCGCCGACCGGCGCCCCGTGTATTTAGGAAATTTTTTTAGGAAAATTTTTCAAGCTTGAAATTAAGCTTGATTCAAATGTCAAGCTTAATGCAAGCTGGGCAAGTGTAAACTAGAACACTGGATTCAAGCTTGCATTAAGCTTACACGCTTGAAATTTTCAAGCTTAATTCAAGTTTACTGACTTGATAAATCAAGCTTGCTGCAAGTTTGATGCAAGTTTGCTGTGCTGTCTGGGGAAGCTCTTTTCTGTTCCAGCGCGTAAACCATGGCGTAAACATGGTGGGGTTGAGGTGTAGCTCGCTGCTGACTCCAAGGTGGGAGAAACCATGGAGTCGGAAAGGGGGTGCAGCTGCCACAGCTGACTTAATCAAATATCTGATGAATAGAGAACATATTACCATAGCTACGATAAAATAATTCGCTATGATGACAATGAAATCAGTAACTATCCAGTAGAGTGTTTGAATTCTTTAACTATGTGTGGTTTGGGGGGGGTTTTTTCGGTTAACCGGGAGCAAGTGAAAACTGGCTAAATAATTGTGATCAGCGCCAAATGCTTACAAACTTAAAGCGATTTCCATAAGCAGTTGTTTATACCTTTCCATATTTTGGAAGTTAAATTTAATTTCGTATTTTAATTTAACTCCACAAGTTTTCCCCAATTCCACATTATGTAACCAATAAGCATACAAATTTCTTTTTAGTATATTGATATTTTTGTATATATTGAATTCTATACATAAATACTATTCTGTATACTTATTAAAATTTCCGACTTTGTTTTGAGGAACGAAAGTGTTTCAGAAGTAGTCTTTAAACGTTTCCTAGGAAAAACAGTTGACGGGATTTGCGCCAGGCTAACCGAAATATACCATAGATTGCCACCACATAACCCAGACAGCACAGCAAACTTGCATCAAACTTGCATCAAACTTGCAGCAAGCTTGATTTATCAAGTCAATAAACTTGAATTAAGCTTGAAAATTTCAAGCGCGTAAGCTTAATGCAAGCTTGAATCAAGTGTTCAAGTTTACACTTGCCCAACTTGCATTAAGCTTGACATAGCAAGCTTAATTTCAAGCTTAAAAAATTTTCAAAAAAAAACACATTTCCTAAATACACGGGTGCCCGTCAGCGAGTTCGCTCCACATATTTTATTTTTCCACGCATTTTCCCCCCTCTTTGCTGAAATTTCAAGTTATTTTAATCTGTTTCCATCAAGCGTCCGCGGTTGGGATCGAACTCGGGACCTAAGGTTTGGGAAGCCAGTGCCCAATCCAGTCAGCCAATCTGTCTCGCGCTGACATGACTAAAGTTTGAAGTGACTGTTATGGTTGCCATGACGTTTTCTGGCGAGATTGATCAGTGGACGATGCCCTGTTTCTTTTATTTTTCGATGGGTTGAATCAAAATTTAAATAATGTTATGTGTGATTTATAGACTCCACTAATAAGGAAATAAGCATAATATAAACTTAAAAGCAGCACACGTTTTAAAACTTCCAATATCGCGACACTCATGTTGGGCAATATTGGCCAAAATCGAGACAAAAGACTGATTTTGAAATCAATTTCGTAGTATAATTGTATTTTATTTTGCAGAATTTCCATATTTGGAAATATAGAATCTTTTTTTGTTAATTCAATGATCAAGTACATTTATGACTGATGATAAATTATTTATTATGTGGATGTGGCTTTCCAAATCAAGCAGTAATCAAGTTGTATTCAAGCTTGACAGTTCAAATGACTTCTCCAAGCTTGCTGCAAGCTTAAAATGAATTGAACTGTCAAGCTTGTATTAATAAGTCAAATTCAAAGAAATCTCAAGCTTGATTTAAGCTTATGTGCTGTCTGGGAAGTTAGTATTGAAAGTCAATTCCATCGTTATACGAATCAGAAGCATAAATACAAAGGAAGCATTAGTCTATGGAACAAGCAGGCGCATCAAGTTTATATATCGTGATGCTATTGATTGCGAAATTTGAACTGGAACCGCAGGCAATAAAAGAATTTTAGTTCCACTTATAAAATATTTTGGTACTGTGTTTTACCCTATTTCTTCAAAAACTCCCAAATATACCTGCATTTTCGATGACAGTAAATAAATCTCAAGGTCAATCATACGATAAAAGTGCAAATTTATTGAGACAGAATGTTTTTCTACATGGTCAGTGGTACGCCTCAGCAAGTAGAGTTCAATCATTCGACGGTTTAAGATTTTATAACTCAATATTATGGGCCTTTAGCTGAGGACGGCTCTAGGCTGCATTTTCGGAGTGGGACACTGGACTTTTTTAGATTAGCCTAAATTGTTCAAAACACAAAGTGATTGTGTGAAATCGTACGGGAACGTGTGAAATCCAAGGTCAATAGAGGGAGATGACCCCTATGACCCACTCTCTGGAGCTACCTTTGCATTTAGCAAAATATGATACTTTCCAAAAACACCATCTTCACAGAAAAGCGTGGTGGTCTTCACAGAAAAGAGGGAAACTAGGAGGGAGCTATCTCGCAGGGAGGAGGTTGCCAGATATTCAAAAGCCCCACCTAAAAGTTTTACAGATTTCATCAGTGAATGGCGGCAGTAATGGACTATATGAACTCGGATATGTAAATCGTTCTCCATGCCACATGGTGATTGATACTGGAGCGAATGTAACCATCATAAGGTTAAATCTGGCCAAGAAATAAAATTTCAAGACTATCTGGATTCTGCCCTCGCTGAACCTCTAGACTGTGACAGGTAACAAGATCGAAGTGGGCGGAAAAGCAAGAGTGGAAATCACATTTGGAAATGCCAGATACGACCATGTGGTATATATCGTCAATATTACGGACGCTTTCATTCTCGAACTTAAAATCGCACAAATTTAGCTTGCACTTTAAAAATAATGAGTTTCGTTCAGATACGGAAGAAATAGCTGCGTTCTGCATTAAAAATGAAGAAGTTTTACCTGTCCAGCAAATGATAGCCAAGACTAACATCACTCTACCTCCAAGAACTGCTTGAATAATTTCTGGAAAAGTAAAAGAAATCAATAAATTCCGGTTCGGATTACTTAAACACCCACGCAATAGTGATTCTGTCAGAGGAGTACTTGTGGGAGCAACACTTGTGGACTTATCGAGAACAAAAAGTCCAGTAAGAGTAGCAACTGTGCGGACAAGTCGAAGATGATAAAGAAAAATGAAGTATTGGCGACATGCACTCCTGTTACCTGCATTAATAAGAACATCAGCCAAACGAAGCTTAATTATCTGAGTGTCTGAATTATTACAATACGTGGAGTTAACTTTCGACAGCGTCAGCAGATCAAGAATGCTCCCCTCGCCGATCTCGCCAACCGGCAGCATCAGCGATGAAAACAGTAGAAAAACCATAGTCCAAGCAGAAAGCCTGGAAGACCAAGACCGGGATTTGGATGCGAACCTAGACGTCGACCTTCAAGAAATTCCGCTAAAGTCCAAAGCGCCACACCCGACAGACAGACTAGTGACAGACATCATAAGCATCCATAGAACAAAGGACCATATACTGGGAATCACATCAGATCACTAAAGACATTCCAGCCAAAGGTTTAACTCCGAAGCAAACCAAGAGCCTAATAGTCGGTGAAGTCCCGACAGGCGACAGGCCCAGCACTGAATACTCCTCCACCCACGCTAGTCCTACTTCCCAAAATGGGGACAGGACAAAGCCTGCTCAAAAAGCTGCCAAGCCTCAAAACAAGGGAGGGGATCTTCACCGGCCTGAAAAGTAGGAGGAACGCAGTGGAGATTTCCTACCACCCAGACCACCGGCAGGAAGCCCTCGAAACTCTGGAGACACTCCAGACTGAAGAAGAAGAGGTGTCTATCAGAGATAAGCCGATTCCGAGTCAACGTGTGATGATTTTGAATGTGCTGGAACACGTGGAGTTCCAAGAGGTAGTCAAATCTGTGGCGAGCCATCTCCGCACACTGCCGGACCTCCTTCAAGTCCTGCCAAATTTGACAGGACTTTCAAAAAAGTGCAAAATGGTACAAAGCACTGGTCAGTTTCACTGTCGAAGAAACAGGCCAGACAGCTCCTGTACACAAGTCCTATACTACTAGGACTGAAAATATGCAGAATCGAGGCGCACAGAGGGTCTCCTACATGCTACAACTGCCAGTATCTAGGGACGCACAAAGCGTGGAGCTGCCAGAACCAGCCCAGCAAGCGCACACACGTATAAATTACGTATTCCCGATGTCGAAATGTCGAAAATAGGTCGAGGAAAAATTATAGCAAAAAGTAGCGTTTAAAAGAGATCAAACAGACATTGTGCTGTCGACGTTATAAAGAGCCGTTCTATGTTGGTCAGGGAGGCGGCTGATCTTCGACTGTTATGTTAGTCACCCTCACGAGGACTATGTTCCGTCAATAGATCGCCGATTTTACGCTCATGGCTTCGGCGGTCTGGGAGACCCCCCAGTTAGCCAAGAAGGAACAGATGGAGCATCGAAAAAAATTTTCAGCTTAGTTAATAGTCAGTTGAACGTCAAAGAAACAGTGCAGGGGAGACAGAATTTACCGGGTCCTTTCGCACGACTTTTGACCTGTCCACCCCAACCGTTTCTCAAAATTTTGAGGATGAATTTTTTTTCTTTTTTGTGTGTGTATTCGTTCATGGTTAGCAAAACTCGTACTTCGCAGTATTTTTATGCAAGGGCAGATCTAGCTCCATTTTCAGCGCGACGTAAATGGCTGAGCTCAGCTGCGCTACACAGAAGAGTAATATTTCGATAATTTTAAATACAAAAGTGGATATTTTTCAAGAATCTCTTGGAATATTTTTCAAGGTCAATGCTAACACGATTTATCGTTAGCTTGGCATATTAATAAGTTTGTCTGGCTCTCTTTAAATCGTGTTGGCCGGTGATGTTATTAAAGTTTATCGGATTAACTACAAATTTTATTTCCAGCCATCAAAATTTTAGAGGTGAGTTAAATAATTATTTAACTAATACTTGTGTGCTTTGTTTCTTTTAATCATTTTCTTTTTAAGAGCAAGAAACTGAGAAACTGTCACACCTAACATTACGGGGTGATTCATGCCATCTCAGATTTTCACCAAAAAATTACCAGTTGTTATTCATCTTATTAAAGAATCAAATCCAGAATATTTTGTTTCAAAGTTGAGTTGTTCATTTTTTATTACCACCCCCCCAAAAAAAAATGTCCGTGCAGCACAAAAAATTGAGCATTTTTTTTCAGACATAGAAAATTCTATAGTCAATAGCTCTTTGCGGAAACAACTTGCCTCCAACTTTTTTTCCTATCTAGAATATTAGAAGGTTGAGCTATATGAAATACATGAGAAATTTGTAGCAAGTTGTTGCCGCAAGGTCATTGAAGGTCCCAAAAAGATGCGTTTTCAACATTTTTTGCCATTTTTTAGCCTTAACTGTAGCTTATGCCTTCAAGCTGCCATAGCAAAAGAAGTGTCCTTTGAAAGACACATATTAGTACTTTTAAAAAATGCATCTATAGTTGAGGCAAGTTGAATTCGATTTTGGCTATAGAAGACTGAAATCTGAAAAATGTTGTTTTTGGTCGATATTCAATGTGTTATAAATTCACGCGGCAGAGGGTTTTTGAGAAATATTTTCTGTCAGTGTTACACTCTATTACTTGTCTTTAAAAAAAAAAAATAAACATCACTGAGGCAAATTGCTTTATAAAAATAAAAACATTTTCTTTAAACATGCCCTTATGCATCGGATTGTGATTACTTTTTTCTCAAAATAGTTTGTATGAACTACTGTATTTTTAACTTTGTTTTATGTTTTTATTATGGTTTTGTATCATAGGCATGTATGTTTATATCAATTAATCTCCATCCACTTATCCTGTTCCCTTAAGCTTGCATAATAGTTAAAGCTCTGTGAAAAATGCTATGGATTTCACTATGGTTAAAAGCTGTATTTTTTAATCACTTTTAAAATTTAATAATAAATTTGATTAGTTTCACAAAGTGTAGTTTTAAAAGCATCATAAAGTATACTTTAAAGTTGCAATTGAATTTCAGTTACATGAAATTCTATAAAACACCATTTCAACTATATTCTTGTTTTTATTATGAGTACATTGCAGACGATTTTAGACCATCAGAACAATATTTTTGTAAAAATAAAATTTCTTATATACTTCCATTAAAAAAATAAATAAATAAAAGATTAAAAAATGTATTTTTAAAGTATCTCTAAAAATTGTATAAAATATTTTTAATTTACAACTACATTTACAGTAACCTAAAATTTTACAAAACAGAACACCTCTTTTCTGAAAAAAACAAGAACTGAATTCAGATCCTTACAAAGATTGCTCTTTCTATAATGAGCTACCGCTACAACGAAAAAAAACCCCACTGCAAATTTCGCTGCAACGAAAAAAATGAAATAGGCACCTGGTAGCATACATAGGTTACTGAGAATTGGACGTGGCTAGGCTTGAATGTGAATCCTACCGCTACAATGATAAAAAAAAAACATGGGACTTCCCGCTGCAACAACAACAACGACAAAAAAGAACACGGCACCTGATAGCTTACAGACGTTACCGGGAATTGGGCGTGAATTGCTCCCCTTCTACCTGTCTGCGTTCTTTTATCGCTGATACCTAAGAAACTACAAAAAACAAATAGAATCCAGTCGTCGGTATGAGACTGTAAAGGGAAGGAATGCGAATCCAACCGCTGCAATGATAAAAAAGGGTACACGGGACTTCTGGTTGCAACGGAAAAAAAAAAAGAAATGAACAGTGGACTAGTCAGCGTACAGAGGTTACCGAGAATTGCACGTGGCTAGGTTTCCCTTGTTCTACCTGCTGTGTTCTAATAGTCATTTATGACTATTAGAACATTAGCTGCGCACGTCATAAATTAATTATTTTTTATTTCAAATCCAATAAGAACCACTGGAGGCAAATCATTGGGCATATATACAGTAGATAAGAACTTAAATAATGATAGATGAATTAAAAATCAAGGTTTTTATAATTATTTTATTAAAAATCCAGGTTTGTTTACATGTAATGTTCGCAGTGGGTTTAATTTATTTATAAATATTTTATGAGACTCTAATTATTTAGTAACTATCTTCTCGGGGAATTGATAATCCGTGTAAAATACTATCTTCAAATTCTTCAGGACTCTTACTTCCTAATGCAACGATTTCAAATAAATCCCACATGTTTGTTTATTTCTGACAGATTCCCGTTTGAAGTGCAGGATCGACCTTGAGAATGTAAACCGTGTGAAAAAATGAACACCGTCAGTTGTCTTGGAAACGCTTCATCCCCACTTACACACGATTACTATGATAGGTAATAATTCTTGGCAAGTTAAAATACAAAAAGTTTGTATTTTTTTATTAGTACTCTTTCCAGCTAGTTAATTTTGGTCTTTACAATAGCGGAAATTAATCATTTATTATTAAAGAAAAACACAATCGCAGTGAATTAAATGTTAATATTCTATTCTAATAGGTTGTGTATTAAATGGAAGTAAGAATTAATTTTAAAATGCTCATTCACGATGTTTTGAATGGTTTCTAGGCTAAAACATAGCTGTATATCAACGCGCCGAGATACGCAATACAAAGCGTGCGATCTTCCAAACAACAACAAAGATCAGCTGTTTGTGGGTTGCTCGCCCGAGATGTTCGAACACGGGTTCCGCCCCAATGCTCCGTCGTCTTCAGTTCAAGGTCGATGCACACAGAACGAAAGGGGGGGAAGTTTGCTGTTTATTAATCACGGAAGGAATTTTAACCTGTGATCTTTTCAGAAAAAAAAATCATATAAAAAAATCTAATAAACATTTCTGCACGGTTCAAAATTTAAAAGAGGGAGAAATAAATGTTTAATCAGCGATAAAAAGATGGAAAATTTTTGCCCGTTAGGCTTTTCGATGCAACAGTTTAAAAATAGCATATTTTTAAAAGCAGTACATTTTCTTCGAAACAGGATTTCCTTTAAAAAATTCCCAAAAATCTGCAAATGTAAGAACGATTTTGTAACAAATTTTATTTGAAAATGAAAACTCTGTAGTTTCCTATGATATAAAAAATACAGTGTTCGGACGAAAATTTAGCTCGTGATAACGTAAAATGCGAGAAAAATGGCCAAAAACCTTACAAAACATTAAATAACTCAAAAACTATTAATCCGATTAATTTCATTATTACGGCATTAGTTTTCTCTTGTCCTATTTAGTCAGCGTGCCAAATTTGGTCCAGATCCGTCAAACGGTCTGGACGCGTAAAGCGAACAAACAGACAGATTTTCCTCTTTTATATATATAGTAATAGCTATGTTGTTGTTGTTGTTTTTGATTCCTTCTGGCAACCATAGAGCGGTGCCAGATCCTCCATATAGTACGGCGGTGGGCAGAGGGTAGCGTCTTCCATCTTTATAGAGCCCCAGTGGGAGGAAGTCCGACTTCGCTTGGGGTCCCCTAATTTTGAACCAATTCCAGAGGAGGGACCAACCCCCGGAAATCATCACCCCCAGAGGTAATAAATAGCTATAAATGCAGTTAAGTAAAAAATACAATAATTTTTATAAGTAGTTATGAGAAGTAAAATATTTCCAACTGCAATTATAGGGGTATGTTAAAAAGAGTTTTAATTTTTTTAAGCAATTTGCCTCAGTGATGTTTACTTTTTTGTAAAGACAAGTAAAAGAGTGTAACACTGACATAAAATATTACTCAAAAAACCTCTGCCGCAAGAATTTATAACACTTTGAATATCGGCCAAAAGCAACATTTTTCAGATTTCAGTCTTCTATAGCCAAAAGCGCATTCAACTTGCCTCAACTATAGATGCATTTTCGAAAAGTACTAATATGTGTCTTTGAAAGGATACTTCTTTTGCTATGGCAACTTGAAGGCATAAGCTACAGTTAAGGCTAAAAAATGGCAAAAAATGTTGAAAACGCATCTTTTTGTGACCTTCAATGACCTTGCGGCAACAACTTGCTACAAATTTCTTATGTAATTCATAAAATTCAACCTTCTAACATTCTAGATATGAAAAAAAATTTGGTGGCAAGTTGTTTCCGCAGAGCTATTAACTATAGAGTTTTCTATGTCTGAAAAAAATGCTCAATTTTTTGTGCTGCATGGTCTTTTTTGGGGGGTCATAAAAAATAAACAACTCAACTTTGGAACCAAATATTCTGGATTTGACACTCTAATAAGGTGAATAACAACTGGTAATTTTTTGGTGAAAATCTGTGACCTCATGAATCACAGATGAGGCACTTTCTCAGATTCTTGCTCTTACGTTTCTTATTAGTATAACGATGCAAATTTACAAACTTATGTGGTGACAAACTATGGTATTTTTCTGTTAGTCAGGTGCAAATCACGCCAACTGTTTTTTTCTGGGAAACGTTTAAAGACTACTTCTGAAACATTGTCTTTTCCCCCCAAAAAAGGCGGAGATTTTAATCCGTATACAAAATAGTAATTAGATACAGAATTCAATATATACAAAAATATCAATATACTAAAACGAAATTTGTGTGCTTATTTGTTACATAATGGGGAATTTCTGAAAACGTGTGGAATTGAATAAAAATACGAAATTAAATTAAACTTCCAAAATGTGGCAAGGGATAAACAACAACGTACTGGAAATCGCTTTAGGTTTATAAGCATTTTTCGCAGATCACAATTATTTGGCAATTTTTCACTTCCTCCGGGCTAACCGAGGGGGAAAAAAAAAAAAAAAAAAAAACACTCGCAGTCAAAGAATTTTAAAACTCAACTGGACAGTTACTGATTTCATTGTCATTAAAGCAAATTATTTAATCGTAGTTACGGTAAAATGTTCTCTATTCATCAGATATTCGATTAAGCCAATATTAATAAAAGTTCAATCAGCATTTTTAGGTTCTATTATAACAGACTTCAATATGTTATCAGAGAGTATGTTTTCGGAAATACTTCCATACACTTCATTAATAATATTATTTTCATTCCCTCTCAATTACTGGGGTATTTCTTCAATAATATTTTTGGAGAAAATTTGCTTCGGCATATTGCCTGGCGGGAGCTTATGAAGAAATTGTCGAATTGGCGCGTTTCTGTGTAGCGCCTGTATGGATAGCGACCTGCACTGCTCGGTTCGTTTTTCCCTTGGAGGAACGAATAGTAAATATTATTCTCTCCTCCAAGGTTTTTCCACAGTTTTAAAACACAGAATTTACAATACTTCGCGCACTTATCGCCGTCTAAAAAAAGTCGCCAAGCACATTGCTAAAGCATATTTTAGTCATTGGCGTATCACTAAACTGAGTAATAATTCCATTTTTTGCAAATTTTGTTGTAACATTATAGCCCTATAGTTCTGCTGAAACTAAGTGTTGTTACTTCAAAATTGACACAACAATGGAACCATCGCCCGACTTGGCGCGAACTACGCGTGCCAATTTTTTACGGTGCATTAGCATACTACACAAAAATTTTAACATTCGCACAAACAATGCCATACGAACTTTAACTGTACCGAATTTCACGGTCATCCGTTCGAGCAGCGCGCTGCAAAAGGGACACAAAGGTTTTGCTTAGCGTATTTATATATATATAGATATACAGAGCTCCTTGTAACAAAGTATCGGGTTTCGGTTAAAATCTGGTAGCGGTCGATCTCCAATATAGTTATGAAAAGTGTATATGTCTCATATCGCATAAAAGCTGTAAATCTCGTCTCGCAAAATCCAATATAAAATGGGGAAAATAAAATGCAGATATGATGGTATGAATGGAAATTTGGGACACATGAGGACGAATGGAATATCCCTGAGTACATACTGGTGTTTAAGTGTGAAAAGATCTTAGCGCTCTCAAAAGTTAATTTTCAAAAAATTTTGATTTTACGAAGAAATTATTCGGTAGTTTACTAATAATTTTCTTTTTAGGACTGGATATATTGGACAGATTGGGAATCTGGAGCTATTCACAGAATGAATAAATTCAACGGAGAAGAAAAATCTGATATCCTCACTAAAATTAACTCACCTGTGGACATCCATATCTACCATCACTACAAAAAACCAAATGGTAACTAAAAGGAAAACCATCATAAAAAAAAAGTCGTTATTAAGAGAAGTTTATCCCATCGGAGTGATCAAACTGTTTCCCTCCTAACATTAACATTTGCACAAGAATAGATAACCAAAATTTAAAAAGAATAACCTTCACTTTGATTTGAAGAACCGTGTATGAGTTTGTTTTTTGAGCTGTTTAGCTTACATCTTTATGCATGGATCAAAATTCATTATTAAAACAAGCAATATATAAAAATATAAGTAAATTCCTACTTAGGTCAACAAAGAAAAATTTACTTTAGTTACTTTTTATTAAATCAATTAATTAAATTTAATCAATGAATTAATATTTGAAATAAACTGTATTAACATCAAGTGTCGTCCACTAAAGTTTAAAAAAATGTATTTGAACTTTAGTGGATTGACGAGTATTTGACGTCGTATTGACGTCATTTTAGTAATGACGAGTAATGACGAGTATTTTATTAACGATTGAAAATTTGAACAAGATGTATATAAATATATATAAGACCATCCCGGGCACGGGAAGGCTGTTGTCGTGTCTTGGTCAGGGTGGAACAAGACTTCGCCGACCATGTTGCTGGACAGGAGCGTCTCTTACAAATATCACGTCGAGTTGAGCTCAGCATCGGGGTCTCGCGGTCGGAGGACCGCCACTGGAGTCCGCAGGGCGCAGATGTAGGACAGTTTACTCGGGCTGTGACTGTTGTACCGAATGGACACTCCGCGATTACGAAGGCATATTTTTATTTAGTTTTCACACAGTTTTACATGGCAACTGAAGTCAAGAAAGGGTTCCGCTCCGAGCTGCGTTTCAAACTATATAACCTCGCATCACGTGTTCTATACAGTATCACATGTTCCAAAAGAGCTGCATTTATCGGTTATTAATATGCCCGGGTCTGCTAGCCTTAGGAAATTCTTGCGAGGTGTGGTGCCAGTAGACCGTGAGAAAAAGAGGGAGATATATTAACCCTTTGAGGCGCAACCCTTTCCCAATGCTGAAAAAAGGGCAGCCGTTGCCATCGCTCGACTTAACTACCAGCAAGATGGTGGACGATCGAAACGTTCATCGCGTACCACAGATCTAGAGACCTTTTTGACGCAGCTGCTGGCCGGCACAGCAGCTGTCGTCAAAAGGTCTCTGATTGTGTACGCGATGAACGTCCGATCGTCTACATCTTGCTGGTAGTTAATTCGAGCGATGGCACGCTGCCTTTTTCAGCATTGGGCAATCTATCCAGCTGTTCTCGCATTCTTCCATTTTTCAGCAGATGTCAGTGCTGTTAAAATAATCATGACAATTATTTTACGGGAAATAACGTGCTAAAAAGTAAAGGATTCTCGTGGAGCTATGTCACCCGCAACTATTTTTTATAGAAATCAAATCTATTCTTCGTGACTGGCAACAGTCAAAACGTCACAGTTTGGTGTTCCCAGAGCGGGTTCGCTGTGCGTTAAAGGGTTAATTCCGTTTGAATTAGATTTAGATCCTGATACAAATCTTTTGTGTAAAATGAAAGTTACTACGCCCTAATTGTTCTTTCTTTCGCAAGTTTTCTAGCTTCATCCAATGGAGGATAAAATTTTTGTTTGTTTACAAGTGGTTCATAGGGTAGTATTCCCAAAAATAGGTACGCCGGAGTAAACTGCGTTACAGAATGTGGAGTATTATTGTATTCATTAATTACTTCATTTAATAGAATAGTCCAAGGGATTTTACTTAATGCATTATTTACTTTACACCTGAGTCTAGTTACAATAGATTGATTAGTTCTCTCTACTTTTCCACTTGTCTGTCGGTGGTGGACTGTGGTAAGCAATTGTTTAATGTTGTTACATTCTAAAAATCTTCTAAATTTAGATGAAGTGAAAGCTGAATTTCGGTCTGTTGATAATTTTTTTGGAGTTTGAATTTGGAGGATCTGTTTTAAAAAATTAGTGCAAGTCTCTTTAGTAGCGCTTTTTGACGGAAAAGCCCAAGCATAACGCGTGGCATGGTCAATTATTAAATGCAGGTATTTTTTTGTCTAGTTATAATAATTAGATCCTCCTACTGTGTCTAAGCTTAAGCATTCAAAAGGTTGGTCTGTCGAAGGAACCTCTTGAAGAAATCCAAACCTTTTCTGCTGCTTTTTCTTATTAATTTGACAAACGTGGCAATGTTTTACATAATTATTTATATCTTCCGTAATCTTGGGCCAATAATATTGGGGTGTGATTAATTGTACTCTTTTATTTACTCCGGGGTGCCCGAATTCTTCATATGACCTTTACATATTATCTCTAATCTTAATGAAAATGGTACTACTATTTTTAAAAGACACTTTTTCTTAATATAAATCACATCACCCAATTTTATGTAGCGAGATCCTTGGACATTGTCTGTATTTGGAGAATTAATTATATCTTGTAGTTCTAGTAAATAAGAAACTTGTTGGATGGATTCTGAAACAGGATCTCGGGAACGCATATCAACCTCAATGTTTGCTGTACCTTTCTGATATTTTATCTCGTAATCGAACATGCTTAATTTTAACGACCATCGAAATAACTTATACCTGCTATTTTTAACAGATTTTAGCCAAACTAAAGCTGCATGATCAGTGTGAATAGTGAATTTTTCCCATGAAGATAGTGATAAGATAGTTCCCATTAAGATAGTTGTCTAAACTGTCAACAATGGCAAGACATTCAATGTTATGGAATAAGTTTCTTCATACTTTTTTAGAACGCAATAATGGTAAGCTATTGGGTGCAAAATACCGTTTTCAGCTGCCTGTTCTAAAACTGATCCAATTTGTTTTTTACTAGCATCTACAAACAAATGACAATCTTTGTTCACATCATACAATTGCAAAGCTGCCAACCGTTCCGTTTTTATCGGAACATTTTCTACCACTATTTCAGAACAGTTTTATTTTATATTAAAATATGGACTTATTTTAACATTAAATTGCTTAAAAAAATTAGTGGTGAGAAATGTTCTGAGAAAAACGGAACGGTTGGCAGCTATACAATTGTAAAATCAGTTCAGAAATAAGCAAACTTTAAGAAGCTGAAAAGTTTCTTGGCACTTATCTGTCCAATTCCATTTAACCCCTTTTTTCAATAATGCATTTAATGGATGTCGAACTTTAGCTTAATTTGGAATAAATTTATTATAAACATTAATTTTGCCCAAGAATCTTTGGAGTTCTTTTACATTGCTTGGTGGTTGCAAATTCTTAATTTTTTCAGTGTTGACATTAACGGGAGATATGGTTCCGTCATGAATGTGATAACTCAGAAAATTTATTTTTTGTTGCAAAAAAGTACACTTAGCTAATTTCAATTTGATATTTTCTCTAGTGAAAATTTGAAACATTTGGTTTAGATGATCAAGATGTTCTTTCTTTGTTTTTGAAAAAATTATGATATCGTCGAAGTAGTGGCATGCGAAATTAATTTTGTACTTATCTAGAATTCTCCTAATAGTTCTATTAAAGATGGCAGGCGCATTTTTTAACCCAAAGGGAAGCCTAGTCCATTCATATAACCCTAAAGGGGTCGCAAACGCAACCTTTTCAATATCCTTAGGATGTATAGGAACATGCCAATAGCCTGATGTAAGGTCCAAAGTATAAAAAAAAATTTTGCTCGGCTTAATTTATCAAGAATATCATCAATCCTAGGTAGCGATTCAGAATCAGTTTTTGTTATTAAATTTAATTTCCGAAAATCAATACAAAGTCTTGTTTTTCCCTCATCACGCTTATTGGCTAAAGTGACGGAAGCCGAATATGGGCTATGACTTTCTTTAGTTATTCCTGCCTCTAACAATGCCTTTGCTTGACTTTTTATTTCCATTTGTTCAGTTGGTGAGGTTCTATAAGCTCTTAAGCTTATAGGCAAATCTGAAGTTAGAATAATTCTTTGAGGTTCCATTTTTATTTTACCTATATCACATTTTTTTACTGCAAATATTCGTATATTTTTTCTAAAAGAACCTTTAATTCTTCATCAACATTTAAATTTCTTATGTCATTAACAAGATCAATTTCCTTAAAATAATGCAAGTTCTTAATATTTTTATCATGAACACTTATATTATAATTGTTGGGAATTCAGTCTCTCTTCCTCCCCCACCCAGATTATATTTTGTGCCTCTCCGGGTGACGTCAGTTTTTCGCCTCTTCCAGCGGAGACGTAAACAAAAACACTAGAACGCTCTGGATGTTAATGAACGTCGGTCGCAGTCTAGAGAGCGGTCCCCACGTATGCAACTATGCTTAATTGTATTATATGTAAATAAAATTTTAATTGTTTTTCTATTCGAACCATCTTGCTTAGTGCAACATAGTTACTGGCGCCCAACGTGGGGCATTGCGCGATTTGAAAAATCGTTGATACCTTAAAAAGTAAGAATGGATCTAAACGTTTTAGAGCTTCAGAGAAAGACGCTGAGAGGTTCATTCACGACGTGCGCAAAGAAGTTGGAAGATGAAATAGGAAAAGGTGAGCCTGATATGAAAAATATTTCGATTTTAGAGGCTCAATTGAAGAATAAGTTTGACAGGTTGGAGGACTGTCAAAAGGAAGTCACAGAAGCGATTCTAAAGTTAAAAAATCCTGATAAGGAATTTGAAGACGATTTCGAGGCAGCCGAGGCCTACGGAGACAATTATGCTGAGCTTTGTGCCCGTATAGAAACGATGAACACAAAGAAGATTGCACTGCCGTCCTCTGTAGACGAAAAAAGGAAATTTAAGTTAAAATTGAACTGAAAAAATTCGACGGCGATGCAAAGGAATATCTTACGTTTTGGAGCCAATTTTCCAAAATTCATGAAGATCCCAGTATCCCGGCCGAGGATAAATTCTATACTTGCTGCAAGCAGTTGTCCCATAATCCAGGGCAGCTAGGGTAGTTGAAAGTTATCCGGCAACGGCAATCAACTATCCGAAAGCCATTCAACAACTGCATGAAAGGTTTGGTCGTGAAGACTTATTAGTGCAGATCTACGTTCGGGATTTGCTGAACTTAGTTATGGAAAACGCAGTATCGAGACGTGCGAAGATCGATTTGCCAGCCCTCTACGACGAGTTAGAAACGAAGATAAGAGCTCTGGAGAGTTCGGGTAGAACGAAAGAAAAATATGGAGACTTTTTAACGCCTCTCGGGGAATCTTGCCTCCCTCAGGAGATTTTGCTTGCTTGGGAAAGGAACCGAAACTCGAAAGAAGTTTCTGAAGCTGAAGAGCGTTCTTTAGAAAATTTGATGCAATTCTTACGTTCGGAAGTCAAAAGAGAAGAAATGGTAGAGTTGGCACCAACTCTCGCGAATTTCGCTCGCCACCCGCCAAATGGCGATTAAAAAATCCTTACTGGCTGGTAACAGTTTAGGTCCACTCGCCACAATGGCGAGTGACGCTCAAAAGACCGAGTTTTCCTTCCTCGTCGACACCCGACCTCTACGAGCTCTAGTGCTGACTTTTTTACTCACCTACACACCCTGAAATCCGATTTCCCGGAAAATTAGCTTCCTCCTTTCAGGAACTGGTTGTTCTCCCCTTCTGTCAACGCTTCTGTCTGCACCGGACATGAAGGCGGAGGCATAGATTTAACACACAAATGGAATTCTTTGGGCGGAGGGGGAGGGGGACAGGGCGATTGTAGGGTCACTTGGATATGACCAATGAGGATTTAACAGATATATGCCATAAATTAGGTGAAGCAGTTTCAGAAAGTTTTGATTCTGAAACTGTTTTAACAGAATATTCTAGGTTAAAAGTTTATACCTGCAACCTAGTTAAAATCACTGGCGAAAGAGTTTCTTTCAATTCTTCATATAAGCGGTTGGTTGCAGAAGAAACCGGGAGGTACTCGCAGATTCTAAAACTTATGGAATTGATCCAGTTAGTCCCTGTGAGTACAGCTCCATGTGAACGGAGATTTTCTGCAATGAACCGAATTAAAACTGCTTTTCGTTCATCAATTGCAGAAGAATCATTAGATGATCTAATGATGATAAAATGCAATGGAGGGTCTATTGATGAGTATGACTCAGGCTCAGCAATAACTCTGTGGTGGAATGATACAAAAGATGGGAAAAAACGGCATAATACATATACTCGTTAGTGACTGCCAGTGGCTATCTCACAGTAAAAAAAGTTATAATAAACAATAAACATAATTAAAATGAAATAATTAAAAATCTTCAAATTTCTCAATTTCTTCATTTTCTTCTACCAGCCACCATGGCTGGTAGAAATTAATCACTTTGGAGAGAGTTGGTTGGCACGCAGTGGATTTACTGGTAAAATTAGTTCTAAAAGAGATCAACATGATTTAAATCCAGACATCCCGACTGCATCCACCCTCATGACCACTTACAGACATGAAGGTAAGCGATTTTCCAACTGCATTTTTTGTGAGAAATCTCACTCTTCTCATAATTGTATGGCTGCAAAAAAATGTCGTTAGAAGCCAAAAGAAAAATATTGATAAGAAAAAACGTTTGTTTTGGCTGCTTCCAGCCTGGTCATAATAAAAAATTCTGCAAAAGGAACATTTTCTGTCTATTTTGTTCCAGAAATCATAATTCTCTCATGTGCTCAAATTTAAATAGTGAAAAAGGTAAAATAGTGGAAACAAATGATAATGAAGCTAAAGATAATCCTCAAGTGTTAAATTCTAGTGTACTGTCGAATAATAACAATTTTGAAACTGTATATTTGATGACTTTAAATGTCAGAGTGAAACATAAAGGAAAAGAAATTATTTTAAGAACGGTTCTTGATACGGGATCTCAGCATTCTTACATTTCTCAGAGCGCGATAAACAAATTGGGAATAAAACCGAAGAGTAAATTAAAAATAAAACACGGCCTTTTTGGGGGGAGAGAAGCAGAGTCTGAACATGGTGTTTACAACTTATGTATATTACCCCTTAGTGGTGATTCGCATGTTTTACACGTAAGAGCACTATCCGAACGCAAAATTTGTTCCGAAGTACCAAGGGTCAATGACTCCCAAACACTTGAGGAACTGAGGGAGAGGGGGATTTTTCTGACTGATTTACAGGCTCCCGCGAAACAGATATCTTTGTTGTTGGGTGCGGAGGTGATAGGAGAATTATGGCCCTCATCGTGTGAGAGACTTGCGTCTAGTTTGTATTTGATGAATACTCGGCTTGGGTTTGTTTTGACGGGAAGGTGCAGCTCTCCTAGTAGAAGCGAAAGTTATAATGAGAATTTATTGAATGTAATTGCTTTGCACATTAGCAACTTATCTGTTAATGAGCTATGGGATCTGGAAAAAATTGGTATTTCCGATCCTGCTGAAATAAAAAAGAAAGATGTTCAACGTGTAGAGGTATTGAATGAGTTTAGAAATAATATGAAAATTTTGCTGATGGTAGGTATGAGCTGTGTTTTCCCTTCAAAGAGGGAGAGTCAGAATTGTCCTCTAATAAAGAGTTAGCCTGGAAAAGGAATCAGAAAATGTGTCAGCGCGCGAAAGATAAATTAATTTTAGATGAATACAAGAATGTATTCAACGAATGGGAAGATTTGGGGATTATTGAACGAGTTGGGTCGGATATTGAAAGTGGTTATTTTTTGCCTCATCGTCCTGTGATAAAAGGCGAGAGCACAACCACCAAACTCAGACCAGTTTTCGACGCGTCTGCTCGAGAATACGGAAAGTATTCATTAAATGATTTACTGTACAAAGGACCTAACATGATATAATTGATCCCAGATGTTATTGATAGGTTCAGAATTTTTCCGATAGGTTTATCAGCCGACATTGAAAAGGCCTTTTTACAGTTTAGTATTGTCCCGGAACGTAGAAATTTTTTGAGATTCTATTACCCCTGTTCAGAAGAGAAAATTGTATATAGGCATTGCAGGGTCGTTTTTGGGGTTACCTCGAGCCCGTTCTTGTTAGCGGCGTCGATCTCACATTTACTTGATAATGTTCCTCCAGAAATGGAGAGTTATGCTCAAAAGCTGAAACTTTCGTTTTATGTTGACAACTGTGTGTCAGGAGTATCAGATGGGACAGAGATGGAAATTTTTATTCAAATGGCACAACAACTTATGTCTAAAGGTTCTTTTAATTTGAGAAATTGGGAAAGTAATGTATCTAGTAAGTTCGTGACTAAAAGTAAAGGAATAACGAAACTCTTGGGGACATTTTGGAACCTTGATAAAGATACTTTAAGTTATAATATAAATACAGAAAATTCTGAGGCTGATCAGATTTTCACTAAAAGAGATATTCTGGCGACAATTCAGAAAATATTTGATCCCATTGGTTTTTTGAGTCCGGCCACTCTGTTACCCAAAATTACTTTGCAGGAACTCTGGAAATTGAAACTCGATTGGGATACAGAGTTGCCAAAGAATATATTAAAGAAATTTAAAAGATGGTTTAGTGAAATTTCTATCTTGAGAAATGTCGAAGTAGCTCGTCATGTTGAGATTAATGGCTCAAGTGTGATGCATATTTTTGTGGATGCATGTAAAGACTCTTATGCGACGTGTATTTTTATAAGATCCAAAACGCCTAAGGGGATAAAAGTGCAGTTTGTTAGAGCCAAATCGAGGGTTGCTCCCGTTAAAACAGTTACGATTCCCCGATTGGAATTGATGGCGTGCAGTATCGGGGCGAGGCTTGCACATTCTATACAACAAGCCCTAAACATGCCTGATTTAAAAACTATCTGTTGGAGCGATTCTATGGAGGCTTTATACTGGTTGAAGCAAAGAGGGGAGTGGTCGGTATTTGTCTCTAACCGGGTTAAAGAAATTAATTCAATTCTCCCTAACGCCGAGTGGCAACATGTACCGGGAAAGATGAACTCTGCTGATTTAAGATCTCGGGGATGTTCCCCCAAAATCTTATTTGAATCGCGTTGGTGGGAGGGACCATCATGGCTAAAAGAGTCAACCGAAATTTGGCCCAAAAACGAACCAATTGATAATTGTAGTAGTATGCCTGAAATTATTTCAGAAATGAGAAAAATGAAATTGAGTAATATGAATTTGGCAGACATGACGGTACCCTGGTATGGTAGGAAATTCTCAGATTTTCACTCAATTTTAAGATTAGTATCATGGATATTGCGGTTTATTAACAACGTAAGAGCGAATTCTTGTGATAGAGATAGAGGGGATTTAACAGTTCGGGATATTCACAATGCTGAGATCCTGCTAATTAGAACCATACAAACTGAAAAGTTTGGCGAGGACGTATTTCCTCATCTGTGTACCTTTAAAGATGAAGAAGGTATAATTCGTGTAAAAACAAGAATAATAGAAAGAATCGATAAACCGTCATTCTTATCGCCTATTCTATAACCTGCGAAATGTCTTTTCACAAGAAGACTAATTGAATATGCACATAGAGAAAATAACCATGCTGGTACTCAAACATTGTTGAGTATACTTAGAGAAAGGTATTGGATACAAAAGGGTAGAAGAACAGTTCGCAGTATTTTAAATGTTTGTATGAAATGTCGCCGATTTAAAACAGTGCCCCTTGAGGCAGCGCCGTCCCCCCTGCCAGCAGACAGAGTAGAAAATGCAGCAGTGTTTGAGGTGGTGGGAATCGACTTAGCCGGACCGTTATATATCAAGAACGGAGGTAAGGCGTGGATTGTTCTCTACACCTGTGCGCTCTACAGAGCCACCCACCTTGAGATAGTCTCTGTCTGCAGAAGCCTTCCTCTTGTCCTTTCGGCGTTTTATGGCCAGAAGAGGGAGGCCACGTATTATTTATTGTGATAACGGCACAAATTTTAGAGGTGCCTACAACTACCTAAAAGAAATTGATTGGCAGAAAATAAACAAAGCTGCAGAAATTCAACGAATAACCTGGAAGTTCCTCCCTCCCACAGCAGCCTGGTGGGGTGGCTGGTGGGAGAGGCTAGTTCGTGTCATAAAAGAGCTTCTCAGACGATCTCTAGGAAAAGCCGTCCTCACCTATGAGGAATTGGAGACTGTGATTTGTGATTGTGAAAGAATCATTAACTCTCGCCCTTTGACTTTATGTTGGAAGATATGAATGACTTAACTCCTCTAACACCTGCCATTTTTTTGATGGACAAATCTAGCTCGCCAGTTGATGACCTAGATCAAATTGACCAAAACCATCTGCGTAAGAGAGCAAAGTTCAGAATAAAATTGACTGAATCACTACGTTCTCGAGCTTCAGAAAAGAATACTTGGGTCAGCTTATTCAAAACCAACGACCTAAGTATCAGCAACATAATATTAAAGTTGGAGACATTGTTTTAGTGGGAGACGACTTCAAAAAGCGTCTTCAGTGGCCTCTGGCGAGAATCACTGAACTGATTCGTGGTAAAGATGGACAGGTAAGAACAGTACGACTGAAGACTCAGTCTAGTGTGATGATCCGACCTGTCCAGCTAATTTTCCCTTTGGAAGTGCATTGTGATGACTTGTTGAAAGTACCTCCAGATTTGAGTCAGCAATCAGCTGACTCTCAAAGTCTTGATCAATCTTTCAAGGCGTGTCCTACAAAAGTGACACGAAGTGGTCGTGCAGTAAAAGAACCATTACGACTAACCTACTAATGTATTTTGTAGGCTACAGTAGGTAAGTGTTTTGAGTTGCTTTCCCGCAACTCAAAAGGGGGGAAGATGTTGGGAAGTCAGTCTCTCTTCCTCCCCCATCCAGCTTATATTTTGTGCCTCTCCGGGTGACGTCAGAGGCGAACTTTTTCGCCTCTTCCAGCGGAGACGTAAACAAAAACACTGGATTACGTCTGTTACTGGATGTTAATGAACGTCGGTCGCAGTCTTGAGAGCGGCCCCCATGTATGCAACTATGCTTAATTGTATTATATGTAAATAAAATTTTAATTGTTTTTCTATTCGAACCAACTTGCTTAGTGCAACAATAATCATTACTCATAGAAACAACATGAACACTGTCATCATTATTCAAAGAAATATCGTCAGAGTTATCATAATTAACCTTTTCGCTCCTGCTCACACATGAGGATTTTTGTACCAGAAAGCGGCGGAATCTATAAGATTTCATTCCCCTACTTCCCAGCTGAAGAGCACGCCTTGCCTTTTGTTTGATAGATGGGGGCAAATATCACTGACCACAAAAGTCCGCAAACAAAATACAAATCTGTATGCTCAATGCCGGTCAATTCACTACCACTTTCTCCCCAGTCAATTATCTACTAACCCGCCTGACTCTCCCACAGCATAAGAAAAGGAATTTCTAGAGGCGGGAATCTCTTATCCATCTTCCATGAAGGGTGAATGGATTTCCTGTCAAAAGAGGGGAAAGAAGTCCTTGGTAAGGCATGTGTACCAGCGCCGTTCTTCAGTCAGATTTATTTTTTGGTACAACTGTTGTACCGCCAGAGTGAGAAGGTTAACTTCATTACAGGTATTTAAAATTTCTGAATTATTTCCACAATCATTTACACACCCTTATCATATAATGCATTATCATTACACAAAAATCTTTATAACTCAAAGAAACATTATTATTATCAAAATCATCTAAAATGTGTAATGAAGGAAATTTATCATTTCTAATTTGATTAATTAACTTTAACAAAGGTCCATTTTGAGAAACACTTGGTATTGCACAATCAATTGTCAACTTAAATTTTCTACATTCCGGAAGTCCCAATATGACATAAGGCAAGTCGTTATCAATAACATAAAACAGAAACATCGTTACATAAATTGCCAATCTTAAGATTAAATTTCATTTGTTTACTATAAAAATTTCGCTATCGGCTTGCCAAACCCTAATTGGGGCTCCTGTGTGACAGATTAAATTATTTTCGTCATTAACTTTTCCGAAATCAGTGAAATAGTGGAGGCAGTGTCCACAACACAATTAATTCCACAGTCAAAGTTAGAAAAATACAAACTTGGAGGGCTCTGCACATTTTGAATAATTTGCCCTCTAACTGCAATTAATAGTCATTGACTATTTTGACTATCCTGGGCATTATTAGAATTCACCTGGCTTTGATTTGTCATCTGTACATTATTTAATCTCTCTGTTAAGGAACACACCTGTTCCCAGTGTTATGCATTAGTAATACCGAAGTCCTGACAATTTCGGCATGGCCTAGGTGGTAAATTGGAAACCTGATGATGATTAGTCTGATTACTGAATCTTTGAGGGAAAACGTCTGTTTCCTAAAACATTGTCGGACCTTGGTCGCCACTGCCTAAATTGGTTCTGTTGGTCAAAACTCGGTCTCCAAGGTCTAAATTGATTGTTAAAATTGAACCAAGGTGTGAAAAAATTGCTTCGGGTAGTTTGGTTTTGTTTTATTTCTTCATTTTTGATCTTAATTAATTTAGTTGCTAATACCAACCACTCTGTCATGGTCTGAGGTGGGTTTGCTGTGATTGTCAATCTTAAATGGTAATCTATTCCCTCGGTTAAGCCTTCAACAATTATTTTTTTAGGTAAACCTAATTTGTGCCTATTTCAACTTTCTTGTGAAAATATGTTTTAAATCATCTCCCATCTTATACTTTAAATTATAGAACTCTGAAATATCAACACTATCGGTAGTAAAAAACATCTCCTGTAAAGTATCTTTACCACTTTTCTAATTTCATCCCACCTTGGGGGTCAAAAGAAATCATTTCTCCTATTCTGAGCTTTCATAATTACTTTCGGCTTGTATCCCCTTTTGTTCACGAAAATTATTTGCCAAGGTTTAAGAACTGCTATCGACATTATTAACCGTTAACCCATTCTTTTCTGAGTTATGATCATAGGTATTTAAATTTTATGTCTGAGTCTCGCTTGTAGAAGTCATTTTTCATTTTAATATTTTACCTAACCTTAACAGTATAAAACATAATATTTTCTACTTTTTCTATTGTAACAAAAGCATATTCAGACTACCAAAGATTAAACAAAAATTGAAATCAAATTGATTTACTTAAAGAAAAACTTCAAAATATTCAAGTTCAAAAAACTATGTACACCACTCTGTCCGTCATAAGCTTGTTGTCTTTTAAAACAGATTGCAAAATACTGATATGGAAATCAATAAAAAATAAATCAGTTACCAAATGCAACATAAGTATCAAAATAAAATTAGTTAAATTAGTATAGGCAATATCACATAAATACTTCCATTAGAAATCAACACTCAAACTGAATTAAAAATACATAAAACTAAAACATATGAAATAATTTTCTGTATTTTAAAACCAAAAGTAACTTACTTCGCCACATAAATCTACATAAATAAAATTAGACTTTTGTCTATACATTTCGTGGAATTCAAACATTTTGCGATTTCTATCCGTTTCAAGCACCTGGGAATATGGTGCGACCCTCAAAAAAAAAAGTTTGTCTGTCTGTCGTTCTGTCATTCTGTCATTCTCTCCGTGACGCTTTTTTTGTTCAAGCATCACGTAAAAGCGACTGAAGCGAATGATATGAAATCTGGTGTCATGATAGGGGGTCATTCAACTTAAAACATAAGTGTCGAATTTTTAAAAAATCTTGATTAGATTTTGAGATTTTTCGAAAATCGTTTCATAGTTCATCGAATGTTGAAATTTCATACATAAGATTGTTGTAACATATAGTTGTGCATCTCGATTTTTGGTTCCAATCTACAGGAGAGTTTACTTACAGGACCACCCAAAAGAATTTCAATACATTAATATCTATGGACATCTTCAACATATTATAGCTGTCATAGTTTGGTCTTTGCCCAAAATCTCGCCATTTGCCATCGACCTCGTTGAGTTCTGCCAAAATATTGCGAAATTTGGCTATAGTCAGTCATTTTCCATGCCCAAAATATCGCCAAATTTGCGATAGACAGTTGGCGACAGTCAGTCATTGTTTGGTCCATGCCCAAAATCTCGCCATTTTTCGTCGACCTTGTCGAGTTTTGCCGAAATATCGGCAAATTTGACGCCAAAAATAATTTTGCATTTCGCATAACTCTAAAACTTTTAACCGTAGTATGTTGAAATTTTGTATTTAGAACGTCTAACTGTGCATCTCTTTTTTGTCCAACTGTGCATCTCTTTTTTCTATTCTTCTTTATTAGTTCGACGATACAGTTTAAATGCAATCCTTTCTACAATTAGGGACGAATTAATCGTCCTTCCTTTCGTCAAAATATATACCATGTAGTTCATCTGAATCCGTTTGACTTTGCTGTACATCTTTTCTAGTGCGGCTCAACACAAAATCACACAAAGTTGATTTTTTTCCGATTTTTATTGAGCTTGCGCGATCGGAAGATGTTCTCTAAACGCAATTCTTTTCATTATTATTATTAAACAGTACAATCAGCCAATATTTTTCAGTATAGCGATGAATAATAAGTATCACTAATTTTTTTTTTCAGAAAAGAACGGAAATTTTCAATTTTTTGGAATTTTTAGACGGTTTGCGCGATCGGAAGATAAAGTCCAATCTGAATAATATTTTTTTTTGTTTTTCTTGTATTTACCAATCGCAACTTTTCCGCACTATAGCGACTCGGAAATGTCAACTTGACTTTTTTCGCTCCACCCTACTACACATCCTACTGCGCCAACAGAAGTTGTTCACTTGGCTCTTAAGAGAAGATTGACGCTTGCTGATCCGCCGTATTATTCTTCATTGCCAATAGAACTACTGGTTGGTGGTGATAATTACTGGAAAATCGTTACTGCAGAAGCCCCAATCAAGCTTTCAGAATCTTTCGTCATGGTTCCATCAATGTTTGGCTGGATACTCAGTACTGGGACTGATACTCAGAACGCATACTACAATAATTGAAAATACATCTGTTCATCACATTTCTATACAAGATTGAACTGATTGCCTAAACGATCAAATACGTTGCTTGTGGGAACTGGACTCCATAGACATACAAAAAACACACACAAAAAAAAAGAATGTTTATTCGTGATGAAGAAATATTGTCAGAATTCTACAAAGCTTACGAAACTAAAGACAATCGAAGATTGGTTTCTCTGCCTTGGAAACCAACAGCTCTACATCTATCCGATAACAAAGTTACAGCTGAAAAAAGGTTCGATTCTCTTCGAAGAAGACTTGCATCTAGAGACACCTTGAAGACAGAATACAAAAAAAAATGCATGCTAAATTATATTGAACAAGAACATGTTGAAGTCTGTCCTACAGATGAATCAAATAAACAACCAGTATACTACCTTCCACATCGTGCTGTAAAAAATCTGATGTGCACAACACATGACTTCCTTGCACATCTATTAAATCAAAAATATTTTCGATTCACTTCCTCTAAACTTATTTGTTTGAAAGAGATAAAATATCAGTAATAGTAAGGTTTAGCGATTTCTAACCAAATATTCGATATCGCCAAGCTGAGTTCAGTTTGAAAGATTTCCTTCTGACACTTTATTGGCGATATTTCAGCAAAAGCCGACAAGCTTGAGATAGTTTGCGATATTTTGGGGATAGCCAAAGTAGTCATTTACCACAGACTTTCAATGAATTGAATGCATCCATACACCTCAATGTATTTAAAGTAATTTGGCTCACCCTGTAAATAAATTCCCAGTCGATTGCTGTCAAAAAAGATATTGAAAACAGTTAGATATTACAATAGTTCTAAATACAAAAGTTCAAAATTCTACGGGTTAAAGTTTTAGAGTTATACAAAATTCGAAATAATTTTTGGCGCCAAATTTGGCGATATTTCGGTGAAACTCGTCAATGTCGACGACAGACGGCGAGATTTTAAGCAAGGACCGAACAATGACAGATTATCGCCAAAATTTGGCGATATTTTGCCAAAACTCTCCAAGAATAATGACAAATGGCGATACTTTGGGCATGCACCAAATGACTGACTATCGCCGAATTTGGCGATATTTCGGCAAAACTCGCAAAGGTCAACGACAGACGGCGAGATTTTGGGCATGGACCAAACAATGACTGTCTACAGTTGTATTTTATTGAAGATGTCCATAGACAATAAAGTACTGAAATTCTTTTCGGTGTTTCTGTAAATAAACTCTCCAGTAGATTGGAACCAAAATCGAGATGCACAACTAGATGTTACAACAATCTTATATATGAAATTTCATAATAGTTTTTGAGATTTGAGAGTTAAATACACACACACGTACACCAAAAGTCGCCAAGCTTGGCGACTTTTGACGTAGTTCTTGAGGGAGGCACGTGACCGTGGTCGGACCATTACCTAACTTATGTGGTAGGACGCTATTGTGCTTGAAATGAATGAATGCCCCTAAAATTGCCATTGACCGTAATGAATTGGAAAGCTTTTGAGTGTTCCTGTAGCAGAACTATAAATGAAAAAGTGTGTGCGTGTAATCTTTACGCGCGATTGAAGTAAAACTTCTTTGACGTTGGATTCAGTTACAACCAGATTAATTTTCTGTGTGGTATTCATCCCCGTGTTCTTAAACCG